>JARHVA010006112.1:547500-712500 GCA_037957365.1 Torreya grandis | reverse complement strand
CATCCTTTAGAACTTTGTTCCATACTCTTGCCTTATCCTTCAAAACTTTTGTTTGAAGCCTTTTTCTTATACACAATCTCTGAAGGAATTCCTATGGGGTACCTACACTCTACTCACTACTTGGAAGTACACTTTAGACTTGTGAAAATTACCCTTTAGGGTGACCACTTACCCATTGGAACTTTTGAAACACCCCTTTAACCTTACAGAATACCCCTTCAAGATATCAAAACTACCCTTCAGGGATTATGAAGTAGATCCTTCGGGACTTGTGTCAAAGACCAAAGTGCCCTATGAAGTGGACCTTTTAGATCAAAATTACCCTTTAGGGAATTTGAAAAGGTCCTTAACTATGAAATTTAACCCCTTAGAATTAGTGTTTTGACCTTTTGGAATTAGTGTTTGGTTCTTTTGAAATTTGAGTTTCAACCTTTCATAATTAGTGTTTTGGATTCCTCAGCATGGTGGAGTATTTCCTTAGAGAGATTGTCCCAGATGTTTTGTCATAAAAAGTCAACAAAACAAATAATCCACCAACATTGATCTAAATTTTTTTCCCCAATGAATATCTGAGCATCTTCAATTTTAACCATACATTATTCTCATTTAAACAAGGGTAAAGTATTTCATATTAATGTTAATTAAAAACCCCACAAACCTAAGGTGATTAATTTGAATTGAAAGGAGGAAAGCCAACATTGAAATTTTATATTGCATGAACTGATATTTAATATAGGATCTTATATAGGTGATATGAAACCATTTGAGCTATTATTTAAACTCAAGTATTCTTGTGATTGAATCACACTTGATTCTCTATGATGCATAAAAGCCCTAGTTTCTATTTTGAAAAAACATACAACAAACTACAAGTAAGCTAGATCTATCTTGATAAAATTGGTTTATGAGTACACACAACTGGTAACATATTGAGAAAATCAAGCATGCACATATATCCATGGCATGTTCATCTAAGTCATCATGGGGAAATAATCCTCACTCTAATTTATTGATTAAGGATCCCATAGATTCTAAGGTCACTATGTTTGATGCAGAGGTATTTGACAATAAACATCAGAATTACTCATAGCTATGGGATGTTATAGATGAAGTGGATGCTTTTTCTATGGATTATGAAATAACTCTATAAAATAAGTTTTTTATCAAATAATTTCTATATTTCAAATACCAAAGGTTATGCCTTGCATCAACCTTCTCAAATATTTATTCTTTACAAGAAAAATATCACAAGATGCATATTTGTTTCATGTTTATAGTGATATAGTGGTCATGTGCATATTTGGGAATGATTTTAAAATATATTTATCTCTCACTACACTATATGTGTACTTTGACAAACACACCCTACTATAATTCAATAAAGATAACTCACTCTAGGGAGCACTACAATTGTGGTTACTACCCAACATAGACATGGCATAGAAAGGTAAGAAGATAAGTGGATAACTGCCTATCAATAAATTCAAGATGTGTATCCACATAGGTATGGTCCTTTTGAAAATATTAGATGACATGCCCTCCATTAATTTTATAAACTTGGATTGGGTACCTTTTCTTCATATGATGTTAACACACAATGTTACTTATACCTTGGGAGAAATAATTATCTTTAGGCTAAGGGAACCAATTATGCATAAGGATAGACATCACACCCTTATAGGGAACTTTTATATGATTTCATACCTAGTTGACATAGTCATGGGAACATGTTATAAAGACCTAGGTCGTGTATCATCTCCAGCCATAGACTGCATCAAGAATCAATATGCAACCATTACCAATTCATGCACATATACACCTATCAGAGGCACATGGTTAAAATTTGTGAGGATGTGTACCCTTAGATATAGCAGGCCATCTATGGATCCTTGATTCCATTTATGGGGGGAACATTAAAAGAGCTTAGATAAGAAGGTGATTACTTCTTATATCCAAACATCACCATCATTTTGGTTTGGGGAAATAAGGTGGTACCCTTATTTATTATAAAGTGCATGCCTAAAAAATTAGTAGAGCAAGAGATAGCTTTCCAATTATGGAATAACATAAGGGAAGAATTGGCAAGACAGAAAAAAACCCTTCTTCTTTGGGAGTCTTGTCACCGTTTGTAGAATAACATAAAAAATTGAAGAAGCATCTTGTTGATGTTACATTAAAATGAAACTGATATGGTTTCCCCATAATTAATTATAGATATTGGGACCCTCTTGGGAATATCAAATGAAATATTCAGGGACTCAACATCCCCTACTCCACCAACCATATGGTTTTGACTTTCTTTTTTTAAATCTTACAACTGATGAGGAAGTATTGGAATGGGATAAAATAGTTTATTTATAAGAGTATCATTTAAGGATGATATAAGTAAAGACTAGTATCTCCACCAATAAAATAGACAAGTGAAGATCCCTCTTTAAAGGGTTAAAACATTGAAACTTTAGGAGCAAGCAAACTTATGAGTAGGGAGCTTTTTCTTCTCAGGGACCCCCTTTAGAGTTAAATCTAAAAGTAGTCAAATAAGATCTCAAGGTATTAGAATAAATTATAATAAGAGGAGGAGATAAATGTGACCCCACTAGTTTAGACTCAAATGAAGAAGATATGCAAGGTTCTAACACCACTACAACATCTATAGCTACCCATAGTGTGCCTCATGTTTCATTAATTGGGGTAGCCACTGCGCATTCTCTAATAGTCCCTTCCTCCCATGACTCTCTTACTTGAGGGAAGTTCCCCTTAGTTTACATTAGAAAACCAAGGAATCACATAGGAAATCCAATGACTCCAATCTCCATAGGGTCACCTATGCTAGATCTCAACTTGAAATCATAAGGAAATGAAGCTTTCATCCAATACTAGAAATAGAAATCAAATGTTGAGGTTGAATTAGAAGAAGAAAAGGCTCTCAATATTTAGGTTAATCCCATTGAGTTGTATCTTCAAGGTACCTCAAGCCTCCCTACATTTTATTTAACCTTATTCTCTATTATTGATACATATATTTCCTCTATATAAGTCCCCTCCACCTCATCCACTACTTCCATTGACCCCTCCACAACCTCCACCATATCCTTTCCCATGACCACCCATTTTGTCCTTACTAGTAGTACTGCTATGATACTTCACAAAAATAAGAAATCATCCAAGAAGGTGAAGACCACATTGGCCACACCATAAATGCACATCCAATCCACACAACTTTCCCTTCTAATCCCCACTCCCACTTTTAGTAATGAAACCATGGTTACCATCACAAGCAAGGGATGAAAAATAAAGCCACATATTGTGGTAGTCCATCCACTTCCTCAAATTGGATGAGTGGATTGGTCATAAATTATATGGCCTTCCCTATTAGATGTACTGACTAGGTCACCTCAGAGGTAAAATAAATAAGAGAAGAAAGAGATAGAGTAGGAAGTTATTTTCATAACCTCTAATGCACCTACAAATATCCCATCTTGGGCTATGGGATTAAGGCAATAAGCTTAGAAGAGGTCGAGTAAAAAGATAACTGAGCTACCTTTGGTGACTACCCTATTTGATCCTCCCACTAGCTCTATCCAAAGGGTCAAGAATAGAAATCTTAAAGATGACAAAGGAGCCAATGTCATCCTTGAAGAGAGACAACTAGTGTTCTCCCTCACAAAGGGGAAGAACATTTAGTTAGGAGAATATATTTTTGAAGAAAATCTCTTAGACTTAGCTCAAGCACACAAAGATGTGGTGGTATATGTTTATGAATGGATGGAATTGGTTTTTTAGGATCTTAAGTTAGAATTGTAAGAATTATGGGCATAAATTTAGAAGCTAAAAGAATTATCAAATACAATGCATGTCCTTGTAAGTATAGAATTTGAGGTGAGGGAGGCTAATTCAAAATAATACCACTCCTTAGAGGCTTTAGAATTTATGAAGGCCTAGATAAAACCTCAAATGAGCTTGGTAAATCAGTTTTGTAGTTCTTCAACCCATGATAACATGAATCTCAAAATGTTAGTTGCCTATACAGGAAACTCACTATATAGACACCTTGACCTGATGACTATATTTATGGCATCTAATGCCCTAAATTTAGTAGTCATTAGACATGAATAGGTCAAAGAATGGTTGAAGGTTGTTACGGTCATGACTCTAAATTATTAGTCACTCGAAGCCCAACTCCTTCATATTTTTAATGATTTGAACTTATCAAAGATAAAATATTTTATCTAGAGGTTAATCAATAGAGTTAATTTTGGTAACATTATTTAAGAGATGATTGATAATTTCAAAGGGAGCATTCATGGTTTGACAGTGGAGAATATTGAAGCAAAGATAAGGAAATTAAGAAGGAAGGTGACTGAAGCGGAGATATTTAGAAGTCAATTCCAACTTACTAAAGATGAGCATGTAAAGCTTCTTGAGAAAATTAAGAGACTTCACCAACCTTCATTACTTAACATAGACATTATTTGGAAATAACATGATGCAACAAAAAATATTTACAAGGAAAATGAAGTGAAGAAGAAATAGGTTTATACTAGTTGTACCACTCCTTTGGCTTCTCATCTAACTAAAACACATGCATCACTCTATCCAACACAACCTTATGCATATGCTTGAGTTTTTTAGTAGTATTTGTAATAATTGAATCATTGTTTTGTACAGTCATGTATTACATTATATAATAAAGTCAATTCATCCTATTTATAGCTTCCATTCAATTTTAGACTACAATTGGAACTATATGTTCTAACTACCCCATGTAAACATCATGTAAAGACATAGAGGATGAGGAAAACCCTCCCCAAGATTTATAAATACTATTGAATCAGCCTTAAATGAAAGGGAGTCAAAAAAGTTTTAAATACAAAGCAGAGAAGCCAATTTTGGTCATCAAGTTTATTATTTTGGGTATTTTTTCCCATGTGGTGTTGTTAACTATTATTTTCAATAGGTGTTGTTTTAATTAATCTTTAGTATGCTAAATACTAAAAGTAGATTCTTGATTTTATTGAATAATATAGTAATATTGAATGTACAATAGCTATCAGTGTTTAGTAAATTATTGATTAAGAAAGTTAGGTTGTATTGAAATATATTTTTGAATGTGTATTTGTGCTTTCTTGGTGTAGTCTTCTAAGTGTATTCCATAACTACCTTAGATAATCTATTGGTCTGAGTCACAATCTCTAGATCAAGGGTGTGAAAAAGCTATCCTCATATGGGAAATCTTTGTCTTAGGCCATTAGACTCCCTATGTCTTTCTTTCTTAGATCATGTAGCCATATCTATTTGCATGTGTGCATGCATTGCTAGTAATAGGTACTAGTTTTGAGAAAACACAGGTCCATTCAGAAACCATCATATAAGTGATTATTTTAACAATCACTAATATTTATTTTCTACCCTACCTTACCCTCATTTTGTGTTTGTTATAATTATTTACCCACCTTAGATTAGAATTCAATCACCCATCCAACTCACCTAGGATATCACATTCTTGTAAGAACCACACCTCCATCCATAAAACCTTATCAATAACATACATACTTTTCCACTATTCCATCAATAGGTTGAACAAACCGCATACTTGTAACTCATGCCCTAGAGTGGAGTATACTTGAATTGTGATCCTAAAATATTATAGGTTACCTTGCTAATTATGGTGTTCATAAAATCCACATCAACATTTAGATGGTTCTAGAAGGAGGGCCTAAACCTCCATATAATAGAGGTTAACCCTTGTGTAGAGTTGCACTAGAGTCACCTAGGAGAGTGACCATATCTAATTCTTAGGTTGGTTTTATTAGTATCACCCTTAGCAATCCATATAAGGCCTTGAGATATGATAGTATCTATAGTTTAGAGAAACCCACCTCTGTTAGGGTAACCTTCACCCATAAGGAACCTTTTTCTTGGTAATCAACTAATGGCCCAAAAACTACCCTCGCTAGCTGGATATGCAATTTCCATACTAAGGGATGTACATCAAATCCCCTAGAACCCTAAAAAATACCTACCAACCTTCACTCCCTCAAGAGTAAGGATAGTAGAAGAGCATATCCAGGCCTTTTAAAGCTACACTCAAACTGATGAATGTATTAGATGAAGATGTTGCATGTTAGTTAGTTCTAATTACTTTGATGGATGCAACTTATGATTGGTATCTAAATTTAACTTAAGATTACATAACCACATGGGTAAATTTATAAGGAACTTTTCTTGCATATTTTCGATACGTCACTAATCCAAGGCCAGTATATCAGCACTCCACTAGCATTAAATTAGAACCCAATAAATTGATCCATGTGTTTAATGTAAAGTGGTAGAAGATGTACAATTGGCTAACCCTAGACTATAGACCAAAACCAACATTGGTATTATAAATATATAAGAATGATCTAGACCCAATCACTATAGTATTCTTGAGAAGAGTTATTTCCATTAATACTCTATCATTGGCATTTGAGGAAGTAATGAATTTCAATAAACAACTAGATCCCTAAATGCCTATGACATAAAACAACAACAATGGATTCCCTACACTTAATCTAATACCATTAATAAATTAGAATGTGCCTTCATATAATTATAACTAGTTATATGTATTTCCCCCATTAATGCACACAACATAGTAACCTCTTGACTACCTAAACACTCGTGTGACAACCAGTAGTTGTTAGCCAAATCAATAAATAGTTTCCCTTATTAAGGTTGCTCTACAAAGTATGGATTATATAAAGGAAAAATTAGACTCCATCCAAAAGATGGTTCAGAAGTTAAGTAATGAATTTATGAACATGCAACAAAAGTTGGGTAGTACTAATACCCAGATAAACAACTAGAAAATTGGGTTCTCAAGATACAATAGGCCCTTTATTTGGCCTACCAATAGTGACAAGTAGTTTGGAAAAATCCCAAATATCTCTCCTTGATTGATTTAGAATCCATAACATGCCCCAACATAGTGAGATTCATTATGTCAAATTCTACACAACATTTGAGATATTCTAGAGATAAGCGACTAGGTAGGATGAGATGAACAATCTACCAAAATCACATCAAGTTCCAAGACCTACTCGCATAGCCATGTTTTTTGAGACTCATGAATTTCCCTTCCTAAGAGAGGATTACAATGAACTTGAGGATAATGTAGAAGAAGTGCATGTTGTCTAAAAGTTCTAGAGGGGTGCATATAATCTAAGGAACAAACAACCTCTAACCACCTCAACTTCTTAGAGTACCACATTAGTTCTACCAAATCCTAAGGCAAATAAAAATACCCCTCCTCCAAAATGGAGTGATTCATTCTAATAAAAGACAAATTGAGTAAGTCTGGTGGATACAACATCATATAACATATTAAGAGAATAAATTCAAATATCACACTTCATGAATTGGCTCAAATCATATAATAAAAGGAGTTGTTATGGAGGTCCATCAATGGAAAGATGCTTATGAAGAAGGTTGGGGTAGATCTAGATAAAGCCAAGGGATACAAATTCATTGATACCAACATCATCTATAAGAGAAAACTTGAGGTGCCACCCTTTCTACTGATCATCAAAGTATTTTCTAAAAACATCCATAATATTTTAGTCAATTCTAGGGCCTTTATTACTATTTTTCCTACTTCTATATGTAATAAGCTTGGACTTACTCCTATTACTTCAAAGAGATTTATTTCCCATCTAGATAAAATGGTGCTGTTAGTGGTGGGAGAACTTAACAATGTGCATATTCAAGTAGAATAAGAGTCAAGAGTCAATATGAATATTGATATCCTAGTAGTAGACATACTAGAAGGCTACAAATTATTACTAAGTAGGGACTAGTTTAAAACACTTAATGGATACCTTTATATATATTTGTAACACATTTGGATATCATTGAGAGGAGTTGTAAATCAAATCCATATTGATAAGGATCCCAAAATGAAGTATACCATCACTAAATATAATAATAAAAATGAAGAGGTTAAGTATGATTCTCCCTCATTAGGCATCTACACTTATACCATGCATAATTTATCATAGAATACAGAGCCTGAAGGACCAAACCAATTGTGGACAATGCATTTTGATGGATCTAAGTCCAAGAAGGGGTCAAAAGTGGGAATTGAGATAATCAACCCTCAAGTAAAGAATTTATTGGCCACCTAAAGGTTACAATTTCCATGTACAATAATAGATCTAAGTATGAGGCTCTAATCTTGGGCTTACAGTTCACATTGAAGAATAATGTAAAATAAATTAAGGTATTTGGGGACTCAATTCTAGTAGTCCACTAGATAAGGAATAGATACCAATCCAAACTATATTATTTAAATAAGTAAAAGCATAGGGCATGGGATATAATCAATATTTTCAAGGTTTTAAACATAATGGCACTCCCTAGAGAGAAAAATTAGGTTGTTGATTCACTAGTAACAACTATGGCCAATTAGGAACCATTGTAAGAGTCCAAGGTAAAATAGTTCTCTATTAAACTACTACCTATTCCATCTATCTAAAATAATGTGGAAAAAAATTAGGTTATTTAGGATGACTATAAAATCATCCAATTCTTGACTAATTTAGGAGAGTTTCAGTCCCAAATCATAGATGATAGAGATATTAGTCATCAAGAAGACACTGATAAAGAAGGTATCCACCAACTCAAGGAGAAATAAATACCCACTAGTTTAATCTCTTTAGAGAGACCATTTGACTTAGATCCATAGGTACAACAACTTCAATATCCCAAGGTCAATAAATATAATTTTAAGAAAGAGAATTTAGGGGACAAACATAAACCATGTTATGTTAACATTGGTTTGAGTTGCACTTTAGAGGATAGAAATCAAATTGAGGACCTCAGTGTTCAATATAGGGACATCATTGTTTGGACATATGAGGCCTTAAAAGTATATGACCCATAGGTCATCATGTATATAATCCCTTTGAAATTATACCATAAGTCATTTAGATAAAGATAAAGGCCAGTTAATCCTATCCTTGAACCAATCATTTGAAAGGAAGTAGAAAAGTTACTGAGTGCTAAAATAATCTTTCTAATCCAACATTCCACTTGGGTGGCTAATTTGGTTCTCATAATTAAGAAGAGTAGATAAATTAGATGCTACATACACTTCAAGAATCTAAATAATGCCTTGAAAAAGGATGATTATCCTTTGCCTTCTATGGATGAAGTAATACAAATAGTAAGTTCTCTAAAATGATGTTCCTCCTAGATGGATTCTTAGGCTATAATTAGGGATTAGTACAACTCAAAGATTGGATGAAGATAAAATTTACTAAGAAATGGGGAACATATGTATATAAAGGATGTCATTTAGCTTAATTAATGTAAGAGCTACCTTCTAATGTGCCATGGGATATGCTTTCAAAATATTAATAGGGAAGTGTATAATTATATACATGGATGATTTGATAGTATTTTTGAAGAATTTACAAGATCATGTAAGTCACCTACAATCTATATTCGAGTATTGTAAGAAATGTTATGTTTTATTAAACCTAAATAAGAGTATATTCAAAATTTTTAAAGGTAATTTATTACAACACATCATCATGAAAGATGGAATTAATAATGATACAAATAGGGTCCAAGTGATTTAAAATATCTATCCCCCTAATAATAAAAATTAATTAAAATCATTCTTTGGGAAAATTAACTTCATAAGGAAGTTCATTTCAAGATTCACAAAAATTGTCAATCTCTTCAATGCCATTCTCAAAAAGCATGCTAAGATAGAATGGACCCCTAAGGCCAAAATATTTTTTTAGGATAGAAAGATGTCATGTCTCAGGCTCTAGTTTTAACTAGTCCTAATTTTACAAATTATTTCTATCTATACTCCTTCACTTCAAAACATGTGATTTTTGTAGTCATCACTAAAAAAAAGGATAAAGTAAAACATACTATTGCTTTTATGAGCACTAATTTTAAGGACACTAAGCTATGATACTCTATTATTGATAGGCATATATTTTCCCTTGTTAAATTAGTTAATAAATTTTAGAAATATATATTGAGGAATAAAACCATGTCTATTATACTAGACCTTGTAGTTAAGCCCACCTTATCACAAAATGAGTTGGGAGAATGCTGAAGCAAATGGATGGCCAAGCTCCAAGAGTTCAACATAGAGATACATCTTGTAAATATTGTTAGAGTATAGGGAATTATGAAACTCATAACTAAGCCAAATACCCATATCACCATCGAAGAGGTATGTCAAGCCTAGGTATCTAAAGGTGAGTGGTATACATATGTAATCTAGTACCTACTAATAGGGACATGTCCTCTAGAATATAATGAAGAAAGAAAAATAGCTTTGAGGCTCATGGATGCTCATTACGTGATTGAAAATAGAATCCTCTATAGAAGAAACTATGAGGGAATCTATCTTAGATGTGTGTCTACAAAATAATACAAAGAGATCCTAGAGAATTTGCATCAAAATATAAGTAGTGGCCACCCTTCAAGAAATACCACAACTCACAAGATCCTCAGGTTGGCCTATTATTGGCCTATAATTTTCAAATATGCTTAAACACATATTAGAACCTACCTTGAATGTCAAACTCTAGCTTAAATGGAAGTACACCCGTCCATGTTACTATAACTAGTTATTGAAGGAAGGCCATTTTCCTAATGGAGTTTTGACTTCATTGGTGTGATCAACCCAATTTATTCACCTAGACATAAATATGTACTCATAGCCATAGACTATTACACTAGATGCACTAAAACTATCAATACCAAACATTGTAGAGCATAAGATGTAATTCATTTTTTAGAAGAAAATATAACAACTTGGTTTGGTACACCTATTGCTTTGGTCTCTGACAATGGTCTTGTTTTCATATTAGTGGAGTTTATTGAGTGGGCACATGATAATAAAATAATCTTTAGGTTAGATTCAAACCATTAGCCTTAGGGAAATGGTTTAGAAGAATTAATGAATAAAAATTTTATTGATTTAATCAAGAAATATATAGGAGACAAGCTTAGAGAATGGCATCATTTATTAAAGTATGCTTTTTGGGAAGACCAAACAAGGCATAAGCAAGCTCTTAATGCCTCACCTTTTTTGATAGTATATAGATGCAAGCCTATCTTCCCTATCACATTGAATCTACCCACTTATTATTTCCTTCAAGATTACATCGAGCCTAGTGATAAAGATGATTTAAGACTATTGGATACAATTGAGATGGAAGATTCTTAGAATGAAACATTATAGACATTTAATAAACATCAATACCTGGTCAAATGGTGGTTTGATAAAAGGGATAAAATTAAAGAATTTATAATTTTGGACCTAGTGCTACTATGGGATAAATCCCATGAAAAGAAAGGAAACACAATAAGTTTACCCCATTATGGATAAGACCTGATCATATTTCAAAAATAAAAGGTAATAATGAATTTTGAGTGAAAGACCTTCAAGGCAATGAGCTAACATATCCAGTAAATGGATATTTTTTAAAGCATTAATTCAAGGATATTTTTTCTATGGATATTTCTTACTAAGGGTGGTCAAAATAGGTTTAGATTAGGAGTAGATTAGATTTCCTACTTTCTAGACTAGTCTTTCTTTTCTTTTTTGTTTGAGTTTAGATTTCAAAAATTTCTTAGATTAGTTATTTTGTGTTTTCCTAGATGACCAAAATTATGCTCATTATATATTGACCAATTTTAAATTTAGACCCTCAGATGATTACAACATATGAAAGGGGGAATTGGAAGCTGTGGTAGTTTTGGATCGACTCACAAATGGTGTGTATCCCTAAATTTATTTGGGTATGTGGACAAAGGTAAGTAATTATGCATTGTTTTTTAATGATGTCACAATTGAATATCTTTACCAAGAATGTGGAATTTAATCTTAGATTGTTTTATGTGAATTTAGAAATTTTCCTTATTTCAATGGATAATATGCACTCATCAACTAAAACATACTAGAAATGATAATTCTAGGTCTAGATTTAGCTGGAAGGGACATCTTAGTAATACTTTGACTTAAAATTTTACCGTTTCACTAGAATTCCATTTCTTCTCCTATTTAAAAAAAGGATTATGACTTCAAATAAGAAGATAAAATCTGAAGAAAAAGGCTCGCATGACTAAATAAGGTCATTGTGCCACACATCATGATCAAGTAAAGGGGAAATAATGAAGGGAGGAGAAAAGGAGCCCAAGGTACCTTTATCAAGGCTATGGATGCTTGGCTGGTAGTGGATTAATGCATGATCCTCCTTTATTTCTTTAAGTTATAATTGATACTAGAGAGAGACCTAAAACCATTCCAAAATTGTATAAAAATTCAAATAATAGGGGTTAAATGAATCTCACATTCTGACACACATAGATCCAAGAAATTTGAAAGCAAGTATGTCATGTAAATCTACTTGAGATTCTCTTTCATGTTTTTGGTTCAAACATTATCTAGTGGAATACTTTAGGATTGATTCATGATTACAAGCTAGAGTTCTAGGTTCTTGAATACTCAAGATCATTACCCTCTATGAGTCACTATTTATTTCACCCAACACCATCCCCCTCTTTCATAGGAAATGGGAACCCACTTAATTTTTTTGAGAAATCTAGTCTTTGATTTTGGTATTATAGCATTAATACTACACATCTTTATGGACTTAGACTTACCCTTTTGGGTATTTTCAAAGTAGACCCTTCAAACACTCATTTCCATCATGTAGATCCTTCAAAGTCTTTTCCATGGACCCTTCAGACCCTTCCTATCCAACCTTTTATACTTTCCTCATTTTATCTTTCCACTCCCCTTTGGACTTATCTCAAAGGGTACATACCCTTTGGGTCCTTAAAAAAATACCATTTGTTATTTTAGAACATTCATAATTACCCTTCAAATTACCCCTTTAGGACTTCCTTTGGAACCCTTTAGTCATTTATTAAAAAAAATAAAATTGGGAATTATTTTCCAATACACAATCTCTAAATGGATTATTTGAAAGGATGCTTCCATTTTAAAACCCTTGTAACCCACCCTTCATATTTTTCCAAAGCTACCATTCAATTTTTTGAAAATTTCTCTTAAGGATACGAAAGTAACCTTCAAGAATTTTAGAAATGCCCTTCATCCCCTTCCTTCAGAATTATGTTCCTTACCCTTGCTTTATCCTTCATAACATTTTTTTGGGCCTTTATTTTATACACAATATATGAAGGAATTCATATGGGGTACTTACCCTCCACTCACTCCTTGGAAGTACCCTTTGTACTTGTGAAAGGTACCCTTTTAGGTGACCACTTACCCTTCAAAACTTTTGAAACACCCTTTTAGCCATACATAGTACCCCTTTAGGTTATCAAAAGTAACCTTCAATAATTATAAAGTATATCCTTTAGGACTTGTGTCAAAGATCATAGACCCTTCAGATCAAAATTACCATTCAAGGAATTTGAAAAGCTTGTTAAATACAAGATTTAACCCTTTAGAATTAGTGTTTTGGTCTTTTAGAATGAGTGTTTTGGCCTTTCAAAATTAGTGTTTTGGACTTTCAGAAATACTATTTTAGATTACTCACCATGGTGGAGTTTTTACTTGTAGAGATTGTCTTAGATGTTTCATCCTAAATAAATCACTGAAAGAAATAATCCACCAGCGTTGACCCAAACATTTTTTCCCTAATGACTATCTAAGAACCTTTAATTTTAACCATACCTTATTTTCATCCAAAAAGGGTAAATTATTTCTTACTAATGTTAAATAAATACCCCACCAACCTAAGGTGATTAATTTGAACTGAAAGGAGAAAAGTTAACATTGCACATTTATATCACACAAACTAATATTTAAATTAGGATCTTTTATAGGTGATAAGAAACCATTTTAGCCATGATCTAGACTCAAGCTATTTTATAATCAAATCATCCTTGATTCCCATTAGTACATAAGAGCCCTAATTTCTATTTTGAAAGAAAATACACTAGATTGTAAATAAGCTAGAGCTAGCTCGATCATATTGGTTTATGAGTACAAATAGTTGGTATCATATTGATCAAAGCAAGAACACACATATATCCATGATATCCTCATCTAGGTCATCATAGGGAACTAATCCTCCCTCTAGTTTCTTGATTAAGGATCCCATAGAGTTTAAGGACACTGTGTTTGATGTAGAGGTATTTGACAACTAATATTAGAATTACTCATAGTTATGGGATGCTATAGATTTAGTGGATGATTTTTATGTGTATGATGAAAAAATGATAGAAAACAAGATATCTTTCAAAGAATTGTTGTCTTTTAAATGTCAAAGGTTACATTTCACTACTCCAAAACTAGAGGTCATGCCTTGCATCAACCTTCTCAAAGATATATTCTTTGTAGGTAAAATATCATAAGATGTATATCTATTTCATGCTCATAGTGATACAATGGTCATGTGGATCTCTAAGGATGATCCTCATAGATATTTATCCTAATTTGACAAGTACACCCTACTATAATTAAATAAAGATAACTCACTCTAGGGAGCACTACAATCATGGTTACTTCCCAATGCAACCATGGCATGGAAAGGCAAGAAATTGAGTGGATCATTTCCTATAAATAAATTTAGGATGGGTATCCACATAGGTATGGCCCTTTTAAATATATTATACAGTGTGACATCCATTCATTTTTTAGACTTAGATTGGGTACCTATATATCATATGATGTTAACACGTGATGCTGCTTATGCCTTGGGATAAATAGCTTTAGGCTAAGGAAGCAAAGTCTACACAAGGATATATGTCCTACCCTTACAAGGGATTTTTATATGATGTCATACCTAGTTGATGTAGTCATGGGTACATGTTATATAGACTTGGGTCATTTATGGTCTCCATCCATAGACTACATAAAGAATTGAATATGTGGCCATTACCAATTAATGCACATATATGCTTATTAGAGGCACATGGTAAAAATTTGTGAGGATGTATACCCTCAGATATAGTAGGCCATTTATGGCTCCTTGATGCCATGTATTAGGGGGAACATTCCAAAGAGCTTGGTTGGGAAGGGTGATTACTTCTTATATCCAGACATCACTATCATTTTGGTTTGTGGAAATAAGGTGGTACCCTTATGTCTTCCAAAGCATGTGCCTAACAAGTTAGAAAATCAAGAGATAGATTTACATTTATGGGACAACATAGAGGAAGACTTAGCAAGATAGAACAAAGCCTTTTTATTTGGGAGTCATGTCACCATTGGTAGAATAACATACATAATGAGGAAGCATCTTGGTAATGTTGTAGTAAAATGAAACCAATGTGGTTTCCCCATAATAACTCATAAATATTGGGATCCTCATGGGTGTATCTCACAACATATTTAGGGACTCAACATCCACTACTACCACCAGCTATATAGTTATGACTTTATTTTTTTGAATCCTAAAACTAATGAGGAAGTAATGGAATAGGCTAAAATAGTCAATTTACAAGAGGATAATTTAAATAAGATCTAGGTAGAGCCAAATATCTCTAAAAATGAATTGGATAAGTGAAGATCCCTTTTTAAATGGTGGAAACATTCAAACTTCTAGATTAGGAAAACTTGTGAGCATGGAGATTCTTCTTCTTAGGAAACCCATTTAGAGTTAAAGCTAAAAGAATTCAAATATGATCTTGGGGTGTTGGAATTAATTATAATAAGAGGAAGAGCCAAATGTGACCCCTTTATTTTAGACTTATATGAAGAAGATAGGTAGGGTGTTGACAGTACTTTGGCATCTATGGCTACCCCTAGTGTGCCTCATGTTACATAGATTGGGGTAGCCACTACACACTATACAACAATCCCTTCCTCCCATGACACTTTTACTTGAGGGAATGTTCTATTGGTTTATATTAGAAAACTAAGGACCCCCATAAGAATTACAACTACTCAAGTATGCATAGGGTTTCCTATGTCACCTCCCATCTTGTAATCACAAGCAGATGAAGCTATCATCCAAGACTAGATAGAGGACTTAGATGTTGAGGATTAATTAGAATAAGTAAAGGCTTTCATTCTTTAGGCTATTACCATCAAGATGTAGCTTCAAGGTACCTCAAGCCTCCCTACCTTTTCTTTAACCTTAGTCTTTATTATTGATAGACTTATCTCCTCTGTGGAAGTCCTCTCCACCTTATCCACTCTTTTCATTGACCCCTCCACAATTTCCACTATATCCTTTCCCATGACCACCCCATTTATGCCTATTGGTACTACTTTTTTGAGACTTCAAAAAAATAAAAATAAACATATAAGAAGGTGTAGACCACTTTAGCCACACCCCAATTACACATCTAATTCACACAACTTTCCCTTCCACTCCCCACTCCCACTTCTACTAAGGAAACCATGGTTACCATCATAAGTAAGGGAAGAAATACAAATCCACATATTATGGTAGTCCACCCACTTCCTCAAATTGGAGGAGTGGATTAGTCCAAAATTATATGGCCTTCCCTACTAAATGTATTAACTAGGTCAACTCAGAGGAAAAATAAAGAAGAGAAGGAATATACAGATTAGGAAGTTGTTGTCATAACCTCTAATGCACTTGGTAATATCCCATCTTGGGTCATAATATTAAGGAAACAAACTTAGAAGAGGCCTAGTTACAAGATAATCAAGTTGCATTTGGTGACTACCCTATTTGAACCTCCCACTGGCTCCATTCAAAGGGTCAAGAAGATAAATTTTGAAGATGACCAAGGAGCCAGTGCCATCTTTGAAGAGGGACAACCAACACTCTCTCTCAAAAAGAGGTAAAATGAGTAGTTAGGAGAATCTATTTTCAAATAAAATCTCTTAGATGTGGCTGAAGTACACAAGGATGCAGTGGTAGCTATTCATGAAGGGATAAAATTGGCTCATCAAGAACTTAAGGGTGAAGTGCAAGTACTACATTCAAAAATTTAGCAGCTAAATCAATGATCAAATACCATTCATTTCCTTACAAGTATAAAATCTAAGGTGAGGGAGGCCACTTCAAAATGCTACTACTCTTTGGAGGCTTTTGAATTCATGAAGGCTAAGATGTCACCTCAAACAATCTTAGATAGTCAAATTTGTAGCTCTTTGTCCTAGTATAACATGAATATTAAAATGTAATTTTCCTATATGGGAAACTCACTATATAAACACCTTGAATTGATGACTACATTTGAGGTATTTAATGCCCTAAATTTAGTAGTCATTAGGAAGAAAAGGTCAAGGAATGGTTGAAGGTGGTTGTAGCCATTAATCTAAATTATTAGTCACTCAAAGCCTAAATTCTTAAAATTTTGAATGATTTGAAATTATCCAAGGTAAAATATTCTATGGGGAGGTTAATCAAAATAATTAATTTTGATAACATTATTCAAGAGGAAATAAATAATTTCAAAAGGTGCATTCAAGGTTTAACAGTGGAGAATATTGAAGTAGAGCTAAGCAAAGTAAGAATGAAGGTGACTTAAGTTGATATGTTTAGAATTAAATTCCATCTTATTAAATTCTCATGAACCAAAATTTTTTTTTACAAGGACAATGAAGTGAAGAAGAAACATGTTTCTACTTGTGGAACCACTCCTTCAGCAGTCTAGCCTATGTAGCCTTAGTTTGGCATATGCTTCAATTTTGTAGTAGTCCTTTTAATAATTGACTCATTATTTTATAAATTAATGCATTATATTATATTTTAAATTCAATTCCTCCTATTTATAGCTTCCATTCAATTTTAGGCTATAGTTGGAACTATATGTTCCAATCACCCCATGTAAACATCATGTAAAGACTTGAGAATGAGGTAACTCCTCCCCAAGATTTTTAAATACTATTGTATCACCCTTAAATGAAAGCGAGTCAAAATTTTTTGAAATACAAAATAGATAATCAAATTTTGGTCATCAAGTGAATTATTTTAGGTATTTCTTTCCCATGCAGTGTTGTTAATTATTATTTTTAATGCATGTTGTTACAATTAATATTTATTATGCTCAACTCTATAAGTATATTATTAATTTTTTTTACTAATATACTAATATTATATGTGAAATAGTTATCATTTATTATTAAATTATTGATTGAGAAAGTTAGATTGTACTAAAATATAATTATGAATGTGTATTTGTGATTTCTTGGTGTAGTCTTCTAAGTGTGTGCCACAACTACATTAGCTAATCTATTGGTTCAAGTCATAATATTCAGATAAAGGGTGTGAAAAAGATACCTTAATAGGGGTAACCTTTATTTTATTCCATTAGACTCCCTATGCCTTTATTTCTTAGATCTCATAGACATATCTTTTTGCACGTGTGTGCTCACGACTAATAATAGGTATTGGTTTTGAGAAAACCTAGGGCCATTTAAAAACCATCTATTGAAGTGATTATTTAAAAAATCACTAATATTTATTTTTTTCCCTACCTTACCCTCCTTTTGTGTTTGTTATAATTATTTACCCACCTTAGATTACAAGCCAGTCACCCATCCAACTCACCTAGGAGATCACCTTCTTGTAAGAACCATACCTCCATCCAAAAATCCTTGTCAAAAACCTACATACTTTGACACTATTCCATAAATAGTTTGAACAAACAACATATTTTTAACTCATGACCTAGATTGGAGTTTACCTCTATTGAAATCATATAATGTTAGAGGTTACCTTGTCAACTGTGTTTTACATAAAACCCACATCAACAAGATTGTTATGACATCCTTGTATAATCAATTAGAAGTGTTGGGTTGAATAATTATAAACTAAGATACAATTAATTATGTTAAAATAGAATTCATGTATTAAATCTAAGATAAAATTAAACTTTTAAATAGATGAGTAAAATAAGGTTTTAAATTCCAGTGGTTATTTCAACTAAGGTGCCATGTGTTTGAAGAACATCTACTCTTTACATGGAAATGATTTATGGAATAATAAATAGTTTACCTATTTCATTATAATGACAAGGGATTTTTAAAATTCAATAACTGTATTTTTAATAATTATTATTAGAATTGATAAAACTTCCTTGGAAGATAATAAAGAGAAAGTTTCCAAGTCATAAGGAATCATTATTAAAAATTAATGAAACTCATAGTCTAAAGAACATTGATCTAAGATGATGTTTAACTCACTTAATTAAATAAGGTTATGTGGTAAACCTAGTGTAAGTGAATAGATTTATTTGATCTATTGAGGAAATTAAAACAATGATGTTTTAAGTATGTTTGCATAGCCTAAATAAGGATGAATAAACTTAATAATATAATTATGAATGCCTGACTTGACTTGTGAATGTCATTTAATTAGGTTACAAATATTGAGGTGAACCATGTATTGTTAAATGGTAAGGTGTTCCAAAATGGAACATAAACATGGTTGTTGAAACATCTCAATAATATTAATTGGCACACTTATACCTTTGATCAACTATGAAATGGTAATCTAAATTCATTAAGCTACCTATTGGGATGATGTCAATATCATCCTATACTTATTTGTAAATTTTAATAAAATGTTTGAAATATTTATATTGCATTTTTAAATATTCCATTCCATCATCATTCCCTATTGCATGTGATTTTCATGGATCTTGCTTATGCAAGCTTAATATGATGATTATTCTATTACATCTATTTTAATTCCTATAGTTATTTGTTGAACTTTTTTTATTTACCTAATGAGGTACAAGTATAGGTAATTGGGTATGATTATAAGTTAGTGATGGTTTTTCTAAGAAGGATACATTAAAGTATACAAATATGCATTCATTAGTGTTCCTATATAGACCCACTTCTATCCAAATAAGAAGTGATTAAAATGCTTCCTAATGAAGTCATTGATAATATATGGACTTGGTATAGTTTATGTGTTGTCTATGACACATTTATGAATCTTTTTACATTTTTCCATGCTAAACTCTAGTTGGAAACTTTGTGTCATATTTTTTTATCTCAGTATTAGAAAATCAATTATGGTTTTTATAGATATGATTTTTAACCTATAAAGGATGGGTATATGTGGATGATACATTTTCTACCACATATCTCAAGGGAACTAATGGTGATGTAATGTTGGTCACCACATTATTAGGATGGATGTAAATAAAGACACCTCTAAAAGAGTTTTTAATGGAAGGTTTATATGGTGGAGGAATGATATAAGCTATCATGTTATGGACTCCATGAGTAAGGATGTCTCTAGGGTATTGGATTTAAGTGTAGTCGATAATAGGTAAATTTTATGGATACTATGATCATCAATAAAATTTTTTGGGATGGGAGTAGAGGAGGAATGGCTTTGGATGAAATGGATAGAGTCCATTACATTATTTATAGATACTTGGTTGCTCTCAAAATATTGAATGTGACCAACTAAGGTTGATATGAGTTCATTGAGTAAGGAAAAGGTATTAGTTTTGATAAGTTATTTTATATAAGGTTTCATAGGGAAATATTGATAACCAATATTGAACTACTCTATGTTCTATGACTTAGGATGAGGCCACGTGGGATATAAATGTTTTTGTTACCACTATGAATATGTGTGGATGATATACATTTTCAAAACCCATCTCATGGATAACATATTATATAAATATATTATTAAAATCTCATTTTTATATCTCTACCTAGGATTTATAAGCTAATATTAGGTCAAGTTACAATGTTAGGGTAAGACCCTCCTCCAATTGTTAAATCGATATTATTATGGTATTTGTAGTTATTGGTAGTTTTCAATGGCTCTCACACTTTTTGGATCACTACCTAAAACCTAGTTTGTGAGTTTAGAGATGAATCATTTTGAAAATGACTCTCCACATTCTGAGTGGAGTTATTATTGTTCCAACTATATAATGATGCCTCACTAGGATTTTGGTGGTTCCTCTTAGAGTTTTCTAGTTTTAAGGATCTCTAAAATATTTATTATCCAAAAATATTAATGGGGTATGTAAATAACATAGAATAAATTGACAAGAGGAGAGGTGGAATAAAAAGGAATGAAAATAAGAATATGCAAAAAGATAAGAGCTTCATGATGGGCTCAACAAATTTATATATGAGGAAAGAGACACTCTAACCCTCATACACTCATTTTCCTAAGGTCTATCTATCATAACCAATGAAGGGTTAATAATTTTATGGGTAGCCTAATGAAATAATATTAATATAGACCCGAGGATAAATAAAGTGGAGATGTACATCTCAAAATTGGTATTTCTCTAAAGGGGGACCTACTTGTGAATGTAAAACTTTTAAATATATATATATATATATATATATATGTGTATATGTATATGTATATATATATATATATATATGTATATGTGTATATATATATGTATATGTATATATATGTATATATATATATATATATATATATGTATGTATATGTATATATATATATGTATATGTATATGTATATATATATATATATATGTGTGTGTGTGTGTATATATATATATGTATATACATATATATATATATATATGTATATACATATATATATATATATATACATATATATATATATGTATATATATATATATATATATACATATATATATATATATATATATATATATATATATTGATTTTACCTACTATTTTGATTCAATTAATATACCCTAGGTTTAATGCAAGACTACTATTTTTTGAATGTTTTTACATGCAAGTAGAATTAAAATATTTAAAATACTTTTTTTGTAAAAAATAAGGAATACATAAGAGTTTATATTCTTCTAATTTTAGGATTTATAAATATTTATAAATATGAATATATATAATAAAAGTAAATAATCTAATATAACATAATCTAATGAACTAAATCAAAATCAAAACTCTATATTGATCAATGGTGAGACCAAGTGAAGGTAAAGATATTGTTTTTATGAGTATAATATTATTAACAGAGGTTATTTGGTTCACCAGAACATGTTAATTATAGGGTTAACTCCTAGTATTTAAGGGAGAGATTGAGGGAAAGGAAAATTAATACTCATTATTTAGCTTCTATCCTAAGATCACAAAGGTTTATCCAATCTATATTAATCCTATGACCATCTACTTTGACATATATTTAATTTTAAACTTATATATGATGACAAAGTTAAAAAACTTGTAGAGAAATGATTTTTTTTTATACATTAAAATAATAATATTTATAATAGATGAATGTAATTTGTGGACATTTAAAGCTGAAGATTATTAATTTATGAGGTTATTATACAATATTACCTGACTTCATAATGGTAAGATAATAACAATTAGAAGAAAAAATCAATTTCATACAAGATAGTATTGTAGCACATATCATTAGCCCAAAGATATATCTCACATAAGAAGCATATATCTATTATATTAACTATAAAATACTAAATATTCTTACAATATTCATATTATGAAACACTTCTCACACCTTTAATACAAAGATCCTAGGATTTGCTCAAAAAGTCACACAAATAATATTACCCAATACTATCCAACATTGTCTAACACTATCTAACCCATTCTAATACAATTTTGAAGATTATATAATCTTAAAAACTATATTATTATAACCATGAAGGCTATACTTGGCATCTAGGTAGGCCAACTTGTATTTTGTTGCTAAATATTCCATGTACTTGATCCAAACTAAAAAATAGAATTTCTTCATAACAATCCTTTAGGATAACCACTAATAAAAAAGAAACCATGATCCTTATCCATGTAAAACATTCATAGATACAAGAGGTTAGTGTGCACATTCCTTGGTTAACACTTTCCTAAACTTAAACATTTTTTCTTCTGCTAAGACAATACTACAAAGACTTAGAGTCCACAGAACAAAAAATAAGTAGAATGCACATAAGCCATAGATCACTCGAGGTGTCATTTAACAATTTTCACCCATTGTGCACTAATTATCTACCCTCATGGTTTTTAAACTAAGTATAAATACAATCTACTACCCATTGATGTTTTTAATAGACTATCCTTGTGGATTCTTACAATATTACCAAATAAAATGGCTAACAAGCAAATTTTCAAAATTACCAATTGAAAAAAAAAAACTTAACTATATGGATGAGGCATTGTTGAAGGAACTAATGCAACCAATGGTTGTGAAGTGGATAAATGACTTTATGAATAACTAAAATCAATAATATTTGTCTAATGCATATGTTGTTGGAGTTGATTATGAGGAATGATTGTGGGGACATCAATGAGTGGAGTGATGGTACTATCAAATTCAGCCACGTTCATCTTATAATTCTACCAATCAGTCAAATACTCTTGAATGATGCACATGACAACCCACAAAGGAATATAAGCATAAAAAATTGTTAAATATAATTTTGTATATTATAAGAGAGATCAAATTTATTAGTAGTTATTTTACCAAATATGTCTACATGTAGATGAGTGAGCTTCTCAACATGGCATTGTGCTTGGACCCTAAGAAAGTTGTTGTGCAACATTTGAGTCTACCAAGCTTGAAATTGGTAAATAAATTAGTATCCATCTTGTAAGGATTATTTAAACGTAGATGTAAATATAAAAAATTTGATAGTGGGATCACATGTGGTGGGTTTATAATAACTTATATTGGTAAATTTAGGGAGTGAACCATTGTATACCACATCTACTTGGGATTTATAGTCGATCAATTAATGGGCCATTGTCATGGCTTAGCTTATCATAGTAGTGAGGTTAGTGTGATAAAGCTTCAAAAGTTATAATAAATCATTTGAATCTTCTTTGTTATACTAACCCTATAATTCAAGGTGGTTGACCTATCAGATGCTCACCAAATATTTTGTAAGATGGGCTACCAATTTTGGAGGTTTCATGTGATCTAGCATAAAACTAGGGCCCAAAACATGAGATTAATGGGTGAGATACGAATACTAAATAAAATTAATGGTGTTTCTAAGCACACTCCATAGGTTAAAATTATCCTACTAAAATTGGGACACCTTATTCATCAAGGAAATAATAATCTATGTAATAGACTCCTAAAAACTAGAAGTACCTTCTAAATAGTTAGCTAAGGAAAGTTTAGAAACATCAAGAGATTCTTAAGTGGTAGGTCAAGGCATATTAGAGACAATAGTGGAGGTTTTGGTGGGAAGGAAATATAGCTAAGTGAGGTAAAATCAAAATATGGTGTGATGAGATGGAGTAAAAGGAACATCCATGAAGGCTAAGTGTTAGAACTCACTTGACATAGTGGAATTGGGTTTTGGTGAGTCCTGACTAAGGGTTAGGAGAGACTGAGAGGTGGAAGGAGTGGAATGTGGAGTCATAGATACTAGTTGTAGATGAATGGTCTATGTGGCCTTAACCTATGATGGAATAGTGTGGGTATACTTAGGTAACATGGGCATAATGGTAGTCTTTACATCTATGAATGGAGGTAGAGGTTTGAGAGGCATAAATCATATGGGTTTTAAATCCCCATATTTTTAAGCCTCTTGAGTCAATTTATTTTGAGATTCTAGTAGTGTAAGTGCCACCTCCACAAAAATCTTATAAAAGGCCACATCATGAACCTACTTCTTTATTGGCATAGTATAAACATCTATCTTCCATACTTCCTTGGCCTTAGTAAGATTCTATTATTTTGCTTCCATATAATCAGTTTTCATGGACATGATAGAGATATCCATCAGCATAAGAATAATTCGATAAGTTGGCTGGGAAATTTAACCCATAATCATTGCTTTTCACAACTCAACCATGGGATCTAGCTCTAGTACTTGTATAAGAACCTTGGTTAACTAAGTTTTTTAGGCCTCCAAATCCTTTTGTTTATCTACTTCCTTCTATTTCTTTGTTGATTCCTTTCTTCTTCTATTCTTGAAAATTCATTGTGCTTCTTTATGGGAAGAATATTTTTGCTATGGTGTTTATGCATCCAACACCACCTATTCAGTATCAATTAGGGATTCATCAAACTATGATGGAGAAGAAATCATAATAGATCCATGTACCATTTTCATCCACACACATCCCTTCTAGTTCGCAAATCTATGGGAGTCCTTCGAAAATGATGGTGCAATCCCTCCTAAAGATATAGGATTTATTTTATATTATTGGGATATGGGTGTAAACTCTTATTCTTGTTCCTCCATAGTTAGTTTATATATTCATAACATGTGACTCCTACACTAGACTGATTACGGTGGATTCATAGTAAAAAGGTTATTTTATTAGGTTTAAGAGGACTCACCAAATCCACATTCTTTGGTATATCTACATGAAGCTATTACAATTTTTATTCCTTGCCTATAGTATCCACAATAATGGATTGTGGATAAGCAAACAATTATATCCAAAAATGTGGGGACACATAATTGTATACTTTCATTGTATGCACCATTTTTCAAAAGAAAAATTCTTTTTCTTCTTCCCTCTCATATAAATCACTATCCATGTTTGTGATGATAGTCTGGTATACTTAACTATTCATCAATTTTAATGTTATGACATTCACATTCCATAGAAATCTGAAACACATGTGTGTTATCCAACTAAGTCTTGTGACTGAGAGTATTCCTTCATGGGGGATCAGGTGATAAATTTATCATATCAGCTTTATGCTTTCCTTAATCTAATGGAGTAGATATTTTTGGGGAATTATATGAAGTGTCCACCAAAATGGGAACACCAACTAAAATTATCTGCAAAGGGGTCACTCTACATATAACAAGATTTTTATACTGAGCAACTTATATCTAGGCCATATACATACATACATACATACATATATATACATACATACATATATTTACATACATACATATATATATATATATATATATGAAAAAAGGAAAAATCACAAACAAAGCCTTTGTAATCTCATTAATGTGGATAGAAACTCCTTATGGAAGCCTCACCACCACCATATGTTGACCCATAAATTGTATTATAGGCGATGGGATTCTTGGGTTACTGAGCACCAATTCTATGAGTTCATCCCACCACGCACTAAATATCTATTGATGTATAAGGTATCCACTTTAACTTTGTTTTAAGATGAGGTTTTAGAATCTAATTCCTGGGAAATAATTTACATCTAGATTGAAAACACGTTTAGGAGATTTCTATTGTGTAAATATAATCAATAACACAATAAACTAATATTGAAAAGTTTGTTTCATAGACACGATGAATTTTAAAATATTTTTTTTAAGCTAATCCACCATAAACTATAACCAATTGAATTATTCCCCCTATAGGATCATGTGATGTACAATATCAATCAGCCCTTTGGTGGCTTCTTTCATGGATTTTGTGGTTTGATAAAAATGTGTAGAAATACACTTTGATATGATATAGATGGCTTCATATAAGATATCATCCAATGGAATGCCTAAATTTCCATGGGTATAGACCTCTTTAATATCTATTACAATTAGAGGGGATTTGTATTTTTAATGCACCAAAAATCATCCATTTATTGTCATGGCTTTGCTTCATGCCATCACAACCTCATTCACATATATAGTGATATCTAAAGATAAATAGATTGTTTGATCCTTATACCTTCCCAATAAAAGTTCCATGATTTGATTAAGTTAGTTAGATGTAAGAATATAAATTAAGCACTCCACATTATTGTTGTGTAACCTATGTGGTGGTTCAATTACCAAAGGTTGTGCCTTCGGGGATAATTTGGGAATGAGCATTCTTTATTTGTCATGTTTGAGAGAAGGATATGCCTTAAGATGTAAAATTTTTACTTGGCATATATTTGTGCCAAACCCAATGTCTTATAATTATGTAATGGAGAGAATATTGATGAAATGAGATAATATAGTGGTGACCATCATGAATATCTATGCCACAAGGTTAAACTAGTTGGAATATAGGAGTATAAAGTGGTGTGAGAGATTTGGAGAGGCTCACCAAATTGCTCAAAATAGATAAGTATGAAATGATGATTCAACTAAAAATAGGGGCTATATATAGATTTATCATGTGAGTAGTGATATTATTTAGATTCAAATGTGACAAATTTTTCTTGAGATCTTTGTTTAAATAAAAATAAGTAACCAAATCTTTGAATTGATTAGTTGGCACACTTTTGCTGATGTGGCATCTTTTTTTGATAGTTAGCAGGAGTGATGTGACCCAATAAATATTTGAATTTATTATTGGCTTTCCTTATGTGGATCATAATAATGATTTTGATTTTACACTACCTATCTCAAATGTGTGGGTATTAACACCCATCTCTTACATTAACCATCATAAAAATTTATGTTGTACATAACTTTCCTAGACTTAATTGTCTTTCATTGCCACCTATTTTAATCATGGTATATATGATTTCCTCCCACTTATGCATAATTCATCCCACCTGAGGGTTAATATATACAATTTATTTACATATAATTTTGAACTTACATATAGAACATAACAAAAACCAAACCCAATCCACAACATAAAAAAATGAATCCTATGCTAAATTGGTATGAATGAGGACTTGTTCTTTCCCGAGTACATAACTTGTTGGTAGTAGGGTTTTATCCTAATACCATTCAACTTTATAAGTTAAATGGTACTTTTTAAATCCTACAAGACCACCATTCCTTACTACAGTAATGTAGAAATAATATATGGTCCCTTCTAACAGATGTTCAATTTTCCTAGAAAAGCTCAAAATTGGCTATCATATAACAATAAAGGTTGATCTATATAAAATTATTTAGTGCATAGATTCTTATTGTGCCAATATTTATACCTTCAAATATTTGCCTCTTATGTTTATGCTGATTTTTAATAGTCTTCAACCATTTTTTTTAGGTCTAATAGCCTATTCCCTAAATATTTGTGGTCTCCCATATACATAATGATTATGATCTATATGATGGGTACAACATACTCTTAGGGAATTACTGCTTTTATACCATATACTAGTTGAAAGGAAATAAACCCTAAGGAATGTTTTTAATACATGTGATATTCCCATAATACATCAAGAAGTCTATCCTCCTAGTCATTGCATTGAACATCACAGACTTTTATAAGCATCTTACATAAGACATTATTTGTAACCTTCACTTGATTATTATCCTAAGGGTGATAGGTTGTAATTATATGGTGTGATATGGTGAATTTATTAGTAAGTGTTTTTATGGTTTTATTTAGAAAGTGTGTACCTCTATTTCTTACCATCCTTATTGGATACCCAAAACTAGTTATTATGTTCTCATATAAGAACTTTACTATATCCTTTACACTATAGCTAGTTGTCATTACAGCTTCAACCCACTTGGTAAAATAGTTATTCATAGTGATTATATAGTTTACATAAAAAAAATTATCAAGAGGATTGATAGGTCTAATAAAATTAATCCCCTATCGTCTAAATGGATTTATTTAAGGATTAGATATATCATTATCTCATCTAAATGGTTTGGATTTCCCATATTTTGACACATCATATTGCTATGTGATTAAGTGTATTTATTAAAATAAATAAGGCAACCATAGGAAACTTTTTAAAACTTTTATTTTTGTATCATCTCTATTAAAGTTACCTCCAGTGATGATTTTGTGTGCTTCTTCAAGTACTTGAGGTCATTCATGATCAAGTATAACTCTTCCCAGTACTTCATCCTTACCTAGATAGTGTATGAATCCTCTAATGATACTAAAATGAAGGGCCTTAGTTATCAACTACTTCTTTTCTCAATCTATGTAGTGTTCTAAAAATGTCTCCTATTATAAAAACTGTGTGATATCTTCTAATTGTTTAGGAATTATAGACACTCAAAATAAATGTGCATTAGGTGATTCATTAGGAATTTTTGCTAGATATTTTCCATTTCAGATCCCACTAAAATGTTCTAATCTGACATTCTCTTGACCAGGTTTGACATTAATGCAAAACTAAAACTCCTAAAAAGTAATTAACCATCAATATATTTGACCTCCTAGCAAAGGTTTATTTACTAAGTAATGTAAGGCTTGATGATTAGTGAAAAAATCAAATGGTATAGCTATTAAGTAATTATGAAATGTATGCAATTCAAATACTATCATAAGGGATTTGTTCTTAGTGGTAGTGTAATTATTTTTAGTTGCATATATCTTTTGATTAGAAAAATTAATGGGGTGATCCAAGAAACCCTCTTTTCGTTGTGCTAACATAGTGCCAATTATAATCCGTGATGTATTGGCATATACATGGAAATACTTACTCCAATCTAAAACAATCAAAATTAGTGGAGTTACCAACCTCTACTTTAAATCAATGAATACCATATTACAATCATTTGTCTAGATGAACCATGTATCCTTCCTTAAAATTTATCTAAAGGGGCAAATATTGTAGCATACCCCTTAATAAACTTTTTATAGTAGCATGCATGTTCCACAAAAGGATCATACCTCTATCATATATTTTGGTGGTGGCATTCCCATAACTACTGTGATCTTTTTTGGATCCACCAAGATACCTTTGTTGTAGACTATATGACATAAAAAAACTTGAAATGGTGTAAAAATAATAATTTTTTAAATTGAGAACTATCTACAACACTCTACATCTCTCTAACATCAGTCTTAGTTTGTATAAGTCTTTTCAAAACCATGAAAATACTAACAAATCGTCCAAATAGTCTTTTATGAAATCATGGTTGAAATCCTTAAACATAACTAAAACAGTCCTTGAGAAAATTGTAGGTGCATTTTTCAGTCCAAATGACATTACCTTATATTCAAAATAACCCCATTTATTTTCAATGGTCATCTTGTCTCTATCATATTATATGATTGGAATATTATAGTACTAATTAAATCTATCCGTAAAGGAATACACCTCATGGCTTGTGACTGCTTCCAAAACTTCATCCATATGTGAGATAGGGAAATGGTAATTAATGCAAGCCTCCTTTAAAATATGATACTATTCACATAATCTTATCTCACTAATCTTCTTTGGTTGAAACACCATAGGACTCACCCAGTCTAATTTCTCCATAGGAAAAATAATTATGGCCTCCTTCAAGTGGTTTAGTTAAGCTTTAACCTTTAACTTCATGTTTGGGTTCAAATAATATGGTCTTTTCTTAATCCATTATGTGCACTCCTTTAGTTCAATGCACATCTCCCCTAAAGATGTGTCCACACCCTTGAATTCAATAAAGTTGGTTGTGAAGACATCCTAATAATCCCATAGAATCTATAGTACTTTAGATATGTCTTCTTATGACCAATAATCACTAATATGTGTTAATTTTGGAATGTCCTTGATACCAGTGTTCTCAATGTGTTCATTCAAGGTTTCATGGTATAAATTACATTCTTCCTCAAGAATGGAATCACACAATAGTTATTTGGCTTCTTGTTCTAGAATTTTAAGATGTTGCAATGTTTCTTCTTCAAATGATTTTGTGATTGGACCTAAAAGTGTCTCAACTTCACATTCTAGATTGAATAATTATACAAGATCCATATCATCCTCCTGAGATTAATCTTTTATCCACTCATATTAATATTATATTTTATGACATGTTTGAATAGATACCTTTGCCTTGTCCTTATCTAATTTATAGGCCTACGGAGTTTTATTCAAATCATAGGATATATTATAAGAGGATGATGAATCAATTAACCCATCTAAGTCTTTAATCCTCCAATGGAATAGAAAAATATTTAGATTCTATAATTTCTTGTGTGTTAGAGGGTTGTCATCTTTTAAAATAAAGATCTCAATGAAAGTGCTTTGAACCTATCCCCAATGTATTGTCTCCCTTATGTACTCTTGGAGGATATAACAAGTAGTAAGAAGGGTACCTAGATTGTAATGGAATATATGTAACTAATGATTTGGAGCAAAAACCTTCATAGTCTATATCTCAACACATCAGTAAATATGAATCTCAGGGTAGTCTCCATGAAATATTGGCTAGTCCTTCCTTATTCCTTTTGGTTTCTAGAACTAGTCTAGAAGGATTTTTTAAGCTTCATCATATTTCATAGATGCATCATTATGTACAAACCACTAGTTCATAGAAATCCAATTTAAATAATGTGATATATAACTATCTCTTTAGTTGATGTTAATCACATATTGTTGAAATTACTATATAAATTGATTAACATCCTCAGTGGTGAAGTAGTAGGGTAGTTCATGTTATGTTACAAAAACCATGAGCATAGGTCCTACCTCATGGTCACCCTTCATCCAATTGAGAATGTGAGTGTCATAATATAAAATTATAAAAAAATCCATATCCTAAGGCAAAATTCCTTATCTCATTGGTTCTATTTAATCTTGATCTATTTGACCATCTTGATATAAACAATATGTGTCTGACTGAGTTGGTAACCTTATGGATATAGATTGCATATCATCTACCAATAATGGTAGAAAATCCATAGGTGATAATACATACTTTAGAGGTAACTCCCTTAACCATAATGGTACCTTGTGTAGTATTATGTGATTATAGTGATCAGGGCAATAATTTGGGTGACAATTCGGGTGACAGTTCCACCCTAATTGATGTTAGAACTTTTGGGAGCCATAAATTTTACAAAGTAGCTCCAATTGACTCGCCATTTGAACCATTAGAAAGATAATAATGAGGATAATGTGCTGAGATGGTATAAATATTTTCTCGATGAAGTTTGACCCTCGAAAATTCAATGGAAGTGCCCCAAATTTCAATATTATTAGTGCAGTCTAAAAATAGTAAGTTTCTAAAAATAGTAATTCCTTGAATTCTATATTAATTTGAATCATATAAGTTGAACCACTTAATATCCCTCAATATTGGTGAAATTCCACATCCTCCCCCTAATTTCAAAATGTATATAAATTAAGATGTAACCCAAAATGGAAAATTAGACATCTCTTCCTAGAGATAAGCATATAGTTGTATTGTGATCTTTAGTAATAAAACATCTCTTCCCAGAGAATTAATTATTACTGTGTTATTTTTGTGCTCTTCAAATATTTATCAACCACAACTTCTAAGTTTTGGATCATGTAGAGTAAGTGATATTTAGTGGAAATCAAGGCATGTCATCCATATTTAACATTCACCTTCATCCAACTATTCTTACCATAAGAATAAGGAGAATATAACTCTTTAGGAATAAAATATGCTTTTCATCCATCCTTATTTAAAGGAATCACTATAATCTAGTCTCCCTAATGAGATTTTGGCTAGTTTTTTAATGTATTTATGGTCATATGACTATCAGAGGCCCATTTTTCTCTAATGCACATAGGATAATGTGTTTCATTTATCTTCATATTTATGACTCCAAAGTCACCATGAAAGCTCAATTTTGTGACTTTAATATCCAAATCATCTAATTGACTAATTGGTTTAACTCACCCATAATCCACAAAAATCTATGTAATTGGGTTGTAACTTAGAACAGGTCAGCCAATAACAACCCAAGTTGACCAAGGGATCATATTGACAGTGTTACCAAAATCTAACACTATGTTGGGTACCTCATACCCTATTATTTCAATGTCCATCATTAAATCAACATCCCACATTTTTTTGGTGTTTACATACCATATCATTCAATTTGGTTGTTATTGGCTCTTTTGTGCACACTCTAGTAGATTATGAAGCAAATGGATGATATTTTGTGAGATTTACTCATTTTTTAGTATACTAAGGAGCTTTATCAAAAAATTTAAGGCAATGGAAACACCATATTGTCAAATTTTGTGCACTATCTACCCATATATTTGCACACCTATGACTGCATCATCTTATTTAGTGGTTTATTATAGCTAAATCATTTTTAGAGTTTGTGTTGCTTTGTGTATTAACTATTTTTATGTGATAGGTTTTAAATACTTGTTGGGTTGTAATTTATTGATATTTTGGTCTTGTGGTAATTTTAAAAGGGTTAATCCTTGATCTATTTGTTGCCTATGAGTTATGGCTTGTAAGAATGCATCCTCTTAGGGTTGTGTGGTTACCACATTTGCATTTATTATATATTTGTCCTCATAATAATTTTTCAACATCATATAATGATTTGTATCATGTTATTATAAAACATGACAATAGTTGTAGTATGATTGATCTTACAAATTCATAGGGTAATTACTTTGTATATGGTTGAATTCACCACATAGATAACATTGAATTGGGGGTCAAGGTCCATTTCCTCTACCTCCTTGTGGTCCTCCTCAGTAACCTCCCCTTTTTCCTCCATGGTATCCTGCTCTATTTGGTTGGAAACCCTAATTACCAAACTATTGTTGTCCATAGTTTACAAAAGTCTATTGAGGGTTCCACCCTTGCATTTGTTGGTCTCTCCCATATCTACCATATTGTGTCTAAGTTGGTTACAATGCCCAATTAGAATATATTATCTATGGGACCATATAATTCCATATATTTTAATTCTACATAGGGGTTATCCAATTATAAATAGGTGGATTCTAGCTAGGTACATCTATAGGTTGGTATGTTAGTACCATCAGTGCCTAAGGTATAATAAATAGATTAGTTCCAATCCTATTCTCTTCAAGTGTGATGGTAGCTTATGTTGTCTATTATAATTCTATGTAGCTATTGCAAAGACATTTTTTGTAATGTATTATCTTATTTCTGGTAATGATCAATGAATTTTCTCAACATGGTTATGGGTTTTATAGATGTTATAGTGCAAATTATATAAGTTCCTTACATACTATTGTATCAAATGAAATTGAGATGTTAGATGTCATATTACCCAAAAAATATCATAAAATTCAATTTTTATTTTTAGGCACTCATTCCTATGGTGCCCTTATTTTCCACACTCCATACACCAAATATTTGATCAAGGTCTTTGAGATGATTCTTGTTGTTGTTCTAAATTTATATGAGGAGTTGTAAGGTATTCTCTATCTATGAACTAGGAGTTAAATCTCCCCCATAATATTTAATCTTCTCCACTTGAATTATAATTTTTCTAAATTATAATTTATTAGAAAATTGGGTTTGCATAATAGAAAAGATTATCCTTGGTCATAGTCCCTCTATGAACCAAGTATCCTTATCCTTGTATACCATAATAAATCTAAATTTGTTCATTAGTCTAAAAATCTATGATCATATTTGAAAATAGTATCTTTTGCTCCTTGCCTAATTTCCTTCAAATCTTGTATGGTCTAACTAGAGCATTTTTGGGATTCAAATTCTACAATCAACATTATTTTGAATTCTTATAATGTATTTTGGTCAATTCCTTTGCAAAACATGAATTCTAATGATCTAACAGCCAACACTCAAATCAAATCACAATTAATTACTACTTCATCAATGATTCCTTTAGATTTCCATTTCATAGTGTAGGTGAGTAGGTATTGATCCAGTTATGCATACCCATCATAAGGAGCTAGGTGGGTTAGTGTTCCCAATTAGGATTCCATAGTGGGGTTTACTAAATGTATCACAGTTTATTTTTTTGTAACTAGAATAAGGGATAATTATGGTCTTTGGGACTTCTATATACTTTGGGGTGCCTCTTGATTTGGTTTTAGTTATGATGTCTCCCTAGATTATGTGTATGTGGTGTGTGTGTGTGTGTATATATATATATATATATATATATATATATATATATATATACATACATACATACATACATACATATCCATCATCTCCTTCCTCTTCTTCTAATATTTAATGTTTTTTAATTAAATCCTTAGCCTTCAAAAGATTAGAGGATTTGTCTATGTATAAATCAATGATGTTATGTTCTTATTTCATTGGTCTTATAAACTTTGTGCAACTTCACAATATGTAGCCTTTTGTACTTATAGGTTTTCTATATGAACTTATTATGGAATTGGTCCTTGCCAAGTGTCATCATCTAAAGATGTGTAGGAATTATTGTTATTTTTAAAAAAATTAGGCTCAAGGGATGTGTGTTCCCTTGATAAATGACCCTCAACTTCAAATATGTATCATTCAAAACTTGAACTTGTATTATGTCTATGACTATAAGTTAATCCTTGATTTTCTTTCTATAGTAGCCTCCTAGAAACTATGAAATGTTACCCATCTATTCTACTTCTATATTACTACCTTATTATTTCATCCACGCTAAATTCTCATCACTTCATTGTCCTCTATATTTACTTTACACTGAATCCTATCTTTGTCTCTCTTCACCACACACTTCTCCTTGTTGCCTTATTTCATATAAATAATCAATACTACTACTCCTCCTCCTCCTCATATTTGTAGCTTCCTAAAATTCAATCTATTTATTCCATCTCCTTTATTTTTTCAACTCTCTTTCTAGCTCCAAAGTCATTTTCCTATCCTTTTCCTTTAGGATATACATGTTTGACCTAGGTTCAAGCTCTAAGTCTCATTTATTAACCATTCTCCCTTACCTCACACACACACCCATGATGCCCAAAGTGACTACTCCATATGGAAAGGAATAGGTACCATTGTTTTTTCCATATCTAGCATCTTAATAAATATAAGATGTCATTATATGAATTTTCATCTTTTCCATCTCATAAATAGTTCCTTTTCCACTTCAAATGTTATGTAGCCTTTTACTATGAACTCTATGGTATACCCATTAATAGTCAAATCCAACCAATGATATATTACATAGTTCTAACTAGTGTCTAAGTTCTGTATTTATTTGATCTTCTCCTTAGACCATGTACTATTAACATTTTAATGAGATCTAAAATAATGACATTACAGACAATGGAACTAGTTAGTAATAAATCTAGGTAATTTATAACAAAATATCTCATAAATTTCACCATAAATATGTTCTTTCACAATATATTATTTATAACACCCTATTCTCTATCTTCCTTCTATGACAACTCTACTATTTTTTGATCTAAAAAGCATTACATGTTTCTTTGACTAATGAACAACCTTAGCATATACTCAAAAGTGAGATCCAAACTCACCACACCATTATTAGCAGAGGTTCTTGGGTTCACTAGAACATTTTAATTACAAGATTAAATCCTATGATTTAAGGGAGAACTTGTAGGAAAAGAAAATCATTACTCAGTATTTAACATCTATCCTAGGATAGTAGAGGTTTATCCAATATAGAGTAATCTATGACTATCTAATTTGATAGATATTTAATCATAAACATAGATATGATGACAAAGTTACCAAATATGTAGATAAAATAACTTTTTTCTATTCATTAATATAATAATATTTCTAACAGATGAAAGTAATTTGTAGATGTTTAAAACTAAATATTATCAATTCATGAGGTTATTATGCAATATTACCTACCTTCATAATGGGAAAATAATACCAATTATAATACAAAACCAATTTCATATGAGATAATCTTGCAACACATATCATTACCTAAAATACATATCTCACATACGAAGGACATAGTTATTTTATTAACCATAAAATAATAAATCTGCTTACAATCTTCATATTATTAAACACTTCTTACACTTTCATTTTAGAGATCCTAGGATTTACTCAAAAAGTCTTGAATACAATATTATACAATAGTATCCAAAACTATCTAACACTATCTGACCCTTTATCCTACAATCCATAGGAATATTTAATCCTAAAAAATATATTATTATAACCACTAAGTCTATACTTAACATCTAGGTATGTCAACTTGTATTCTATTACTAAATATTCCATGTACCTAATCCAAACTTAAAATAAAATATCTTTATAATAATATTATAGGATAATTGCTAACCAAAAATAAACCATGATTCCTATCCACATGGTACATTTATACATTCAAGCAGTTATTATACACATTCCCCATCTAACAACTATTCTCGTGTAGCTATCTACTTTCATTACTGAATATTTGACCTTTCGTAAACTCTATAATAAAAGGATGAAAAGGAAACAATCTTGAATAAAATATCATATAAATAGTGGATGAACTAATTCATGAATAATAAAGAGATAGTTACTAATTTAAAGAATTTTATTCTTCAAGATTGTGTAAAGTGACACTACAAATTGAAGTAAAGTTTTTACAAAAATCAAATCCAGAGTGATAGGGCTATATAAAATCTAAAAGATTAAATCTCTAATTAAATTTTATATCATGTTTGGGTATATGATATTTAATTCAAGATTTACTATGAGTTGGGTTGAGTTAACTTCATAAGGATTAATAAAAATAGGATTAGGTCTGATTTGGCACATATAAAAGGTGTAGACAATATAAAAACACTAAAAAAATGAAAGAGGAAGCATGATAAATTCATGAAAATTGAAGTTTTAAATGGTAATTTTAAAAATGCACGAGTGGCGATGGAACCACCATTTATTATAGGTGTAAAAAATGAAACTACCATGTCGGTTTGATAAACCACCACCTTGTCTACCATTTATTCCATAGCAAAATATGGAACCACCATATTTGTTATGCTTCCACCATGAAGGTTAATGAAATTGTCATGACAATTTTAAAGCCATGTAAGAATTTTTAAAATATAAATATAACCACTTACGAAAGTCAAAATTTGGCAAGAAACTATGTGAGGAAGGATGTAAAATCTAAAAAATGATGGAGATAACCTATTCTTAACATATTTAGGTAAAAGTTATTTTTTATTGTCATTGGATTTTTCTGAAAATGTTACACTCTACGAAATTTGGTTGTGTAGAGTTCTCATATTTAACATATATATCATCAAAATAAATATGAGTTGGTATAAAATTAAGGATCATGATACTATGTCATGCACATACACATAATTTCATATTTATGAGGCATGATACTAGTCTATGCACATAAATAACAACACAATTTTTTGTTTAATAGAAACTAGGCAATTCATCTAGCACTTATTAGATCTATAGTCATGATGGGCAAATGAACATTGTTCATTTACTTTCAATCATGCATTCTATTTTATATTTATATAACTTGATTTAATCTATATAATAAAACCTACATTCATGATGGGAGCATGAATTTTGTTCATTCATTTTTTTATCATGCATTTTGTTTATATGGAACAAACTTGAGAAAATATATACAATTGAATCTATAATCCATATTTAGTGGTTGATTAAATGTATTTGAGTCAACCTATCTTTATGGTTCCCTATTTACTATGTATTTATTTTTATTATTTCATTTCATATTTATCTCCACATTCATGAGGGTTGGGACATGTTGTCTTCCCAATCCAATACCCTACACAGTTACACAAATTTGGGGTAGAACCTCCTTAACTATCTATGTGCTTCAACAAGTTTCATATCCAACAAGTTGTAAGAGAAACATGTTTTCACTAATAGAAAGGTGTAATATTACATTTTATATTTAAATTTTTTAAAAAATTTGTTTCAATTTTGTTGTAGTTAAATTTGACCATCAAAATTTCACTACCTGATTTTTTTCATTTCTCATCATTTTTCATATTGTCTTATTTTTCATAATATTGCATGGGACCCAATAGATCAATAGACAAGGCAACCTTTTTATGAGTCCACATGGAGTAGGTTTTATATTTGATGTTGTGGGATCAAGGGGAAATTTATTGACTTAATTACATTATTAAATATTTTATAATTAATTAATGTTAATTAAAGTCAATAAATGAATATACTCATTTTTATAGTCATTTTATAGATTAATTATTTTTATAGTTAATGTGTATGTAAATGGAATTTGAAAAGTTCATTTGAATATTTTAAATTTTTATAAATAAAAGGAGAATAAAAAAAGAGGCAAGCAAATGAATTTTCATATTCCAAAGGGAAAAATATTTTACAAAAAAGGAAAAATCCAGATTTTGTATAGGTATTTCTTTTTCTCAATATCTTGGAGAGAGATAGCTGAAACTTTGTGTGGAGACATGTAATTTCTAGTTTGGAGTAATGGAATACAAGTAAGTAGGTGAAAATATTTTGTAATTTTTGTATATTTTAATATCCTTTGTTTATGAATTCCAAATTTCTATCTCATTAAAAATCTACATTTCTTTGATTATGTGCAACATGTGATGTTTCCAAACATTTTTTTAAAAATCCCTTGTATGAGTTTTCTTGATGTCCATGTGTTTCAACATGTTTGATCTCAATGAAAATTTGTACCAAGTTTGTGTAATATATTTTTGAGGAGACTTCATGCTTTTAGGCATGCCTTTTATTTTAAAAAACCCTATGACCCTATGCTCATTTTTGTGTGAGAGGAAGGATATCCATTTCTATTTTTTACTCTTGAGTCATCCCTATGGTTCTCTTCTTTAATCCCATGTGGGTTCATCCTTTTTTCCCATTTTATTTTGTATTTTGTTTCCCTTTGTGATTTTAGATAAAAAATAAACAAAAACCCTAAATTATTCATAACTTACTAAGGAAATACCCCTCTCAAATTTAGATGAGAATCACCATTCTCTAATCTCTAAATTTTGGTAAGTTTGCTTTGCTTCTAGCTAGGTGAGTCACAAATTCAAGGTGACCAAATTTTATGCCAATAGTTTTTGGTGAATTTTGTAGGGATTGAAAAGGTGCCTTTCATTGATATAATTTGAAGAGAATAATACCTCTTAAAAATAAGATTATTAACTCTATTGAAAAAATGCCTACAAATGATATAATAAATGTTATGCTTTTAATTTTTTGATTTTTATAGTTCTACCCATGGTTTGATTTTTGTTGCAAGTATGATGAAATTTAAGTTGAATCTAGAATATGTGATTTAACTTTGTATGAGTTATGGATTGTAAGAATTACACTTTTAAAGGATTTTATTATAGTAAACTTGGGTATAAATATGAAATAAACACAACCACTAATTTTTAATAGAATCGACCTAGTTTGACTTTTTTGAAAATAACAATAAATGATGTAAACATGTACTTAGATGGAAATTGTTTGAGATGGTATATATGGAGGTTGAAAACTAAGATAAATTTTAATCTAAGTTTCTTGGATAGGTTATAAGTTTCAAAATCCTTCTTGGATAATAACTCCCTAATTATATAGTAGAAACAATGGTGCCAGTGTCCTTATTTTGGTGATAGTGTCCTCTGTGTAGGACTATTTCAAGATTTGGGGTACACATGTGTCTATGTTTACCAAACTTGTTCCTATGTGCATGAGTTATAATTAAATTTTAGTGACATATTTTTATTTATTTTTTATGTAATCCATAAACCTCCACATGTTTGTTGCATCTAATTGCACAAGTAGTAGAATGTAATGTTAGTGGGGTAGGTTGGACATCCTCAACACCCATTATGATGAGATTTTCCTACACACCAATAATATAAGGAGTAATCAATACCTATGTAGTTTTATCCACCTAAGCCTTGGTATAATTATAAGTTATTTTAGTATGAATTCTATCTTAATTACTTTGAATGTGCTTAAGACTATAAATCATAATAATCTTAGCTTAGGAATGTTGTGAATGGATATATATAGAAGTAGGTAGAATACGGATTGATAAAATTCATTGCACAAAACTTTTTACAAGTTAATTTAGGTTATTTCATCTTATTTTCATCTAGTAAATAAAGGGATAAAATCCATGTATGTGTATGTGTCTACACACACATACACACATATATATGATGCTTGTAAAGGTCTGAAAATAGGTGTAGGTTGACACTAGTGATTGTTGTTTTGAAATAATATCTATTGGTGTCCAAAGGTGTGAAAAGGACAATATTTACCAAACAATGACACTAACACCATTGATGTTAGTATCCAAACTATGGTGCTAGTGTTTAGGTAACATAACCTAAGGCACTATGGGTGAGAATGCTGAAGTGAGGGTTTGGGACTAATTTAGGGATGTTTAATAATGTGTTTGTCCCACATGAAGGTTAGATAAGTGTTTAAATAGTCCCTAAGATATGTTTAGGTATAATATAGGGATGGGTGGTCTCAATTAACACTCACAACACTCAAGTGTCATCTTTATATGATTACATTTCCCCCTATTTATTTTAGAAATTCAATAAAGTGAAATGACTAAGATAAAGGAAAAATAAGTGTACTTTGAATTACCTAAAGATGAATCCTATGAATCTAGATATAAGTATGTGAATCATACTCCATTTCATATATTGAAAATAAAACATGCATAGATCAGTTGTTATTTAAGACATATAAAAAGCAAAAGACAAAATTGAGTAAATAGATAAGAGAGAGAAAAAGAAAAATACACCTCATTGGGTATGTGAACCAATTCATAAACCTAGTAGAAACTTATGTGTGTATATGTAGATAGTGATCAATCTATGAATAATTTATATTGAGTTGATGTCTTACTCAATCCCTATATGTTGATGACTCAAGAACTCAATCTAGGTTTGACTCCATCATTACCCACCCCTACTTGGTGGATCATGCCCTGTGAATTGCTTAGATTGTAATGATGGTGGGTCCAAAATTCTCATGTAGGTGAATCAAGAACTCAAGTAGACTATGACTCCATAATTTCTTATGCATGTGTGGTATATGCATATGAACTAAAACTATGTGATATAACTATACTATATAAGATGGATCTAAGCCACTCAAAAACTCTTAAATGTAAAATGGCTCTAGACCACTTAGGAATGCCAATTACTAAAGATGGATTAATGCATTGATATACTGTGTAGCTTATAACATGGTGTTTGGTGTGTATAATGTAGAGAATGACATGGAGTTTGTCATTCCATCTGATCAACTAGTGCATAAATGAGCATACAAAAATAATGTGTAATACACATGCCCTTAAATTTGATATCTAAGTATCTAAATTAAAACATGACTGATCATATTAGTCATGATGCCCCCAATATGAGCAAACTAGTATGAATATGTGCTAAACTGAGCCGAAATTGGTAATCTATTACTAAAAATGTGCAAACCTAGATTGTACCTATTACAGTTTTATATCCAATCTAAATTTTATTAAAACTAAGGATACTAGATAGTAGTGGCATATCTTGGATAGTATAAATGGTGGTGCTAGTGTCCTAGTTTGGGTTCTAAATTCCAACTATTTTTATTTTTGTGCAACTAAAACTAGTCTTTGTGTGATTGTTTCGCACTATGTTTAACTAAAACTAATTTATGTATTATGTACCTATGTGATAAAAAATGTATTTGAGGGCATTTAGATCACCTGGTCTCTATGACAAACCTTTTTGAATGCCCCTCTTTTGAGGGGAGTTGTTGAACCTATGCAATAAATGTCCTCAAAAGAAAAATATTTTGTAAAATTATGTTAGCCAAAGCATATATGATATGTGTAATAAACTAATATAATGTTCATACATGAAATCATTATGTAAGATGATCTAAGAATAAGTTTATAATATATGATGCATTTTAGATGTAGCTTTCACAAGGCTATCAATATAGATATTGTTGATGACGAAAAACTGCGCTTGATCTTAATCAATCAACAATGGGAAGTTTCAAGCTGTGGGACAATGCGACTTGAAATAACCTCCATATTTTAAAGAAGTTGGTCTCTTCTATTGTATTGGGTGTTGGGGAAAAGGGATAGGAGACTAAAGAAAAATAGAAAATGCAAGAATATGAAACCTAACTATGGCGATGCGCCTGAGTGTAATCCTAATCCTAATCCTAAGCATAGTGAGTCTATTATAGGATTCAATTACATTTAAGATTAGACAAGTGCATGATCAATTTAAAATTTCAAAATAATAAAAACAGAGGCTCACAATGGGGAGTTCTTTCACTGAGACAAAGAGAATGTCAACCAAGGCATAGTGTTCAATCTTCTTAATAGAATTTTCCAATCACATAAGAGGCGTAGAAGTCACGCATAACTATGTAAACCTTCCAATTCAAGAAAATGAGACAAAATAAAATGACATTCTTAATCATAACTATGAAAAATCTATAGTATATACTACTTTGCAAATGACACAGACAACACCAAGGCATGGAGCTCATATTTCCTTAATTCATTCAGCCACATAAAGGGCATAGAAACATGCACGGTTATATCAAATTTACAAGTCAATAAAATTGATACTAGAGCAAATGACATTACTGGTCAAAATCTTTAGAAAGTCTAAAACTATGAGAAAATTTCCCCACCTTCTTCTCTCTTACAATTCTTACTCTTTTATAGACTCAGATGTCTCCCTACATCGCTCTCCTTCTTGTGCAATATTCTCCATCCTTTTCTCCTAGGGGACAAATAAAAGGTGTCTTCAATGCTTTGGGGGCTCCAAAAATCTACCTAATCAACTGTTCCATCTACTTGAATTAACTTCAGCCAATTTTCCCTCCATTTTGCTTTGCAGCAACGGATACATGGAACAATCTGTTATGTTGAAATAGGAGAGGACACTTAGTTAATTCCTTGAAAATACTCTTATTACTTAGAAGGCACTAGAAAATGACACCTGACACTTTTCTGCTTTCTCTATATTTCATTGAGGAACGCTCCGCCTTCAACACTTATCGTAGTCTGCTTCCTCGATACTTTGTAGTTTTATCAAAACAAAACTTATTGCATTCCTCACTCAAGAAACTTTTGGGAAGGGATGGATGCACATGGTAGTCTTTACATGTTGACACTCAACGCTTCCATAGTCCTTTGAAATAGCATCTAAGACCCACCACAATCTTTAATTGTCAATTAGGCTTAAAGATGGTCTCTCAAAAATTGACACGTGGCGATCTCCACTGCTTCTTCAAAAAGGTAGTTCAGGGCCTCTACAACTACCACCTAGTGCTTTCCACTTTCTCTACTGAATAGCTTGTTGAAAGTCTTTGCCAAATGAAATATGGGTGCCTCTATGAGATTCAGACGTTGGCATGTGGTGCATTCTACTTAGCCGTTATTAGGTACGTGGCACATTCTATGATCTTTCCAAAAGTTACAAAAGGTGTTCAGAGGATGCCAATGATCTAGCTTCATGCTTTGAAAGGTGACACTTGGTAGCTTCCACTTGAACTTGATACTTGTGAAAAAATGAGATGAATGAAATAGGAAGGGGAAAAAGACCCATGTTCAGAAGGTGACACTTGGCAGCTTCCACTGCACTTTGACACTTGGGAAAAATGAATCCACCCTCTGCTTCAAAATTCTACCACGACTTCCAAGATATGTAGGAACCAAAATTGTAGTGCTTGATTCAAAAAAAATAAATCAAATACAATGTAGAGTAAAATTTATCTACATTTATTGGCGACCACTAGGAATTTTGAGCCTACTCAAAAAGAACCCGACTCCCACTCTATCAAAATTTCAAAATTATGGAAATTACAGCTTCAAAAGAGCTATCTTATAAATAGACCACTCATGGTTGGATAATCCTTGCTTATTATACAATTCATCGAAGGCTAGATCCAAGCTAATGAGATCCTTATGTGAAAAGGTTTGCAGGATGTGGGTAGTGGCTTTCAATCTGAATTCCAGTCAAAAAATAGGAATCAAAATAGTTTTGACCTCTAAGGTTGAGGAATCATCCTATAAGCTCTAAAAAATTATTTGATCCCTTTGTCTGGCTAGCATCAATGGTTTGATTTGGTCCACCATCAACACCATCCTTACATTTGGAAATGGGGAAGGGAGGCCTAGTTGTACCAAATATTCAATATGGTTCCTCATCTCACTGATGCCTTCTTTCATGACATTGAGACAACTTCTACAACTATTGGCTGCGACATTGCAACTGAGTTCTTCATTGATCCATTTCACGGTAGCCATTCTGTCAAGGATCCCTGTAGCTACCAATGTCGTATACATCATGTTGTAGAGATTTTCTAGCAATGAATGGGAGTCCAAAACTATCCTAGAGATCGTGGCCAGAGTGCTCTATACTGGATTCTCCACCCTTTCACATAGTTGTTGTGTGTTGAGTAGGAAGGTGAAAAATGGCCTGAGCTAGAGAATCTCTGAAGAGATTCTCTCCCACACTGAGTCATAGAGATCCTTTACTAGCTACACTACTTTGAGACCTCTTGGCCTATTGGCCAGCTCAATTTTCAATTACATGGTCCTCTACTGCTCTACTTGGAACTGGGCTTGAAAATCCATAGGTTTATTTTGCTCCTCCAATAGCCTTTGTTGTGATTAGGTGACTTACAGTTGGAGTCCTTTGACTCTTCCCTGCAACATGGCATTCGCTAACCTTAGGGCTATTGCTACATCTTTTGTGAGTGTGAGCTCTACCTTCAATGAATCATTTTGGGCCCAAATTACCCATTGATTCTAAAGGGAAATAGTATCTTGCAACTATTTCTATAGACTAGTTATCTCATTATCCTTCTAGTTTATTTGTTCAGCCAAACTATTATAGTTTGCCTTTTCTTGGGCCAAATCAGCCTCCATCTTCTGCAGTCTTCTTGATTTCTTCAAATAATCTTCTATGACAGTAGAAGTGGATTTGGTCAGCAGCTTGACTCTGTCTTAGGACCTAAACATGGACATGTCAATGGCCACTGCATTCATCATGTATTCTTTCGACTGTATTTGCTTGCTCAGCTTGGCAACATTGGGTGATAAATGGGTCACCATCAGTTGCTATTGAATGGGGTCAAATTGTCACCTCAAATGTGGAATAGCCAGTGCTTTATTCTCCTTAATCCTCTTCTTCTCCAATTGGGCTTCTCTTGCCCTCCTAGCAGCATCAGCCAATGTCTGGAAGGTGGAAGGAGATGCAATATGTCCCCTTGTGAAAGGAAATCCTTGTGGCAGGCCGTATTGGAGAGCGATTGGTTGGCTAGGGGTGAGTTGTAGGGGCATCTTTCTTGGAATAGAGGGGGAGAAATGGGGTAATGTGAGGGCCTAAGGCAATAATGATGGGGTGGCTTGCAAAATTGGGATGGCAACAGTGGCAGGAGGTGTCACTTGGCTAGGTGAAGGCACCACGCCAAAAGGGTGAGGAATAGATTGAGAGGGAGGAGGATAAGTAACACTTACCTAGGGGGAAGTCACAGTGCCCTACACTGGGCACTATGAAGGCTCCTCTTCTTCCTCTAGATCCAATTAGAACTAACCCTTCTTCTTTTTCTAGGTGTCTCTGCCTTTGGCTGTGTTTGTCTCCCTTCAACCTCTATTGTTTTTAGTGGTGCATGTGGAGAACTAGGGACTTCAATTAATCTTGATGATGTGGAGGCTTGTGGTGGTGAAGACACCACACTTCTTTGTTATTCTATGGTAGCTACAGCTTGCTCTAAAGTTTGTAGTTGTTGGCTTGGTCCTGCTCCAGCTGCTTGCTCTACCTTGAGTGTCGGTGTTTGCCTTGTTTTTGGGCTAGATATAGGGGATGGATGCCACTCATCCCAAATTTTTGCCCACCTTTCATCTATGTCTATGCCTTCAAAGGCATGGGTGGTCTGGGAAATCTTTTGCCTATATTTCTAATAGGCCTCAATTTTCTCTGTGTCCTAACCTTTGTTCCTTAGCATCCTTGTCAAACTAGAGGTCATCTTGACCTTGAGATTGTAATCCCTTTATTTTTCATAGAAGGTCTCCCATGACCTATTCAATGGGAGGGGCAAGTCTGTTAGCTCAACATAGAGACTAGGGGTGTCTTCCACAAGATTTTTCTTGGTCTCCTAAAAGGGGTGGCTTTCATGCACAATCCTAGCTCTAATTCTATTTTTCCTCACTACGGAGGCTATGTAATCTGTTGGGTCATAAACCCACTTGTCCTCGACCAATAGGAACCCCAAGAAGGTTAGTTTCCTTAGTAGCATGATGTCAGCTTCTTTGGCTTCTAGGCTTATGTTGCCTACCATCCATGAGAGATTGTACATTCTCCTCTTCTTCTTCCTAGAGCCATATTCATTATCAACCATTGACACCTACCTAGTGATTTCTAGGAATGCTAACCGAAGAGTTAAAACCTTTGGTAGCAACACTGGTTCCCCACAAAATCCATGAACCTTTATGATCATGTGGTGGGCCCTAAAATAGAAGTCACATGGAATTAGGTAGCTAACCAAGAGGTTTGTAACACTCAGGAATAACTTGTTTATGATAGGCTCAGGGTTGAGGCAATGAAGAATAGGGGTAATAAATAGTTCCAAAAAATTGTAATGGTCATTAGTCTTTTATAAAATATGTGTCCATGCAGACACAAGGATGGTCCTTTGGGGGTCAAAGGCTAGGTCATATAGGTTTAGGCTCATAAACTGGGAGAAAAGGTCAGGGTTCTAGTGTAGTATTAGATGAAATAGAAAGGAGGAATACCTGAATATCCCTTTCACCCTAAATTGGGTTAGTTGCTCCACCATTGAGAAGGCGATGTGCTCAGAGAAGTCAAGACATTACTCCTATGTCTTGTCAACTATTTTTACCCTGAAGAGGATGGCCATTTGTTCTGCATATACCACCGTGTCATCTTTCATGCTGAAGATGAGAGCCATCATTGACAGTTCATCTTGACTAGTGGGCAGAAACTGATTTCTTGATGCTGGGAGCGTGGGTACTATGGCATCACCATCATCCATTTCCAACTTAGACATCAAAAACCTAGTCTAAGTATTGACATTTTCCCACATCCTTTGCATCTTATCAATGGTGGGGAAGGTGGTAGTACTATCATATTACAGGGCAACCATGTCCCTGATAGCTTATGGGGTGACTTATAGCATGAAGGGGCCTTTTAGATGGTGCAAGATTGTGGGTGGAGCAAGTCTGCACATAATTTAATTATATTTGAGCATGGGTGTACAACTGGGACAATGAATTGAGCTAGTTGTGGTCCATATCCTCATTTTGAATGTTTCATATTGCCTTGCCCTAACTCTTTGTAGACACCTTTGGTGTGCTCCTTCTCTGAGGTTCTTTCCACTGGCTCTTTACAGGGTCAGGTCCATGATTCCATCTACATAATCTCTTACCCTTGATGGGTCATTGGTCTGACTAACTCCCAGGGCTTTTGTTCTTGGGTAGCTCCTTGGCAATTGTGTAGAAGCTAAAGTGTATGACTTGCTACCCAGTAATCTATTGAGGTATCTAGGTGTCCATATTCCTTGCTGTGAAGCTGATGTTCCTGCCATCTCTATATTTCTTGTATAATAACCTGGTATGATCCTTGCACAAGATAAAAGACACACTTGTTGAAACAAATTTCACTGGGCACTATCAATTGCAATGAGCAGGATACTTTCATAGTAATGCTTGAGAGTTGTAAACTTAAAAATTTTCTAAGGGATATTTATGGGCCTATCAAGTCCCAAATAGCATTAATTTTGGGTGACCATTAGCAAATCCTACTCAATCTTTGGGAAACAGCGAGGTAGACACATTATGTGGCACAAGGTACCTTAGAGATCTTGAAGATTTGGGGAAGCATTTATTGCAATAAAATTTAAAAGAATTAAAAATTTTCTAAGATGTTGACTCTACATTTAAAATTCTTATTTTTAAAAGAAAAGTGGGAAAGCAAAAACAAAACAAAACAATGCAAGAATGGGAAACTACTTAACTACATTAATTGAATATCCTTACTCCCTCTAGGATCAAAAACAAACTTTCCAATGTCTTCTTTATGACAAGCCAACTTATATTGCCATACCAGTGATTACAATGGGTATACCTTTGATGGGATGTCTTTTGTACTAGCCACATAGATTTTCTTGCACTCAAATGAGTATGAGAAAAACATGTATTTAACACCCATGAATTCTTCTTGCCCTTGAAATCCCATCAAACACTAGTCATTCAAGTCATTGTGTGTCATCAAGAAATTGTCAGCTATTGGTTCTCCACTCTATACCTTTTGATAACCATTCTCTTTTGGCTTATCCCCTTCTAATTCCAATTGTATTGCATCATCATGCACCTTGATGACTTCATCCTCTTGAAAGGATAAATCTAAAAGTTGGCATTCCTTCTGCATACTCATTTGAGCCTTGATGTTATCTTCTCCATGTCTGGCCAGTTCATAGCCTTCTTGCAGGATAGTGGCATCTGTCTCAATGACTTGGTTGAGGGAGTATCCATGTTCCTCCATATCTTCTTGCAAAGTAAGTAAAAATTTAGAAATGATCTCCTCCTCATCTAAAGTGAAGGAAAAAGCTTGTAGCTTATCTTCTCATTCATCAAAGGGGGAATCTATAGTGATTTCTTCCTTATCTATACTTATGGAATCCTCTTGACTCGCCATGAATTAAGCGTGCTCTTCTACATATTCAATTGCTTCCTTCAAACTATATTATTCTTCGAAAAGGGGTGAAGAAGAAGTTAGTGATGGAAAACAAGAAGCTTTTTGAGTAAGGGTGGAAAGGACTTGAGGGGAAAGTGAGAGTTTGGGGTCCTCTTCCCTTGCTGCTATTGTAGTCTCTTCATTATTGGGGAAGTGATCTTGACAAGTTTGACCTTGTTCATGAACAAGGGTGGCATATGTTTGGTATGGGATTTGTGGTGTTGAATATGAAGTTTGGTAGACTTGGTAAGGCTGGTTCTCATGAACGCTTAGCCTCTCTTCTAGAAATTTAATCAATCCACACACATCCAACATTTCATATGTATGTTCTTTCCAATTTTCCCTTTCAATGGGATCCCACTCACTTTTAATCAGGTCGATTGCTTCCCTTACTTGATGGATGACATGACAAGTAATTTCTTGACCATATCCCCTTCTACTGTCAAGCTCTAACACATATTTTTTAAATCCCAGCAATGCTTTTTTAAAGGTGAAAATAAGATTAGGTTAGACATGGGATGTGACATATTTGGGGGATTGGGCATAAGACTGGTATAGCTCATGACCATCTTCATCCTCATTACTTGACATGGTTCCAAGAGAAACATTTTCTTGGTTAAATATATAAGGGGAATAAGACTCATAACTATGAGTAAAAAAATTATACATACCAAAAGGGATTTCTTGATGATACTACTTGATTAGCTGATTTGACTCAAAGTCATTGTTGGTGTTGCTGAAAAACCTCCAAAGGCTTATTGGCTGAAGAACACACCAAAATTCTTCAACTCCTTGAAAGATTGGTCCCACTGGGCGTGCCAAAAATTGTTGATGACAAAAATTGTGCTTGATCTTAATCAATCAACAATGGGAAGTTTCAAGCTATGGGATAATGTGGCTTGAAACAACCTCTAGATTTTAAAGAAGTTGGTCTCTTCTATTGTATTAGGTGTTGGGGAAAAGGGATATGAGACTAAACATAAATGTAAAATGTAGGAATATGAAACCTAACTATGGTGATGTGCCTGAGTGTAATCCTAATCCTAACCTAAGCACAATGAGACTATTATAGCATTCAATTACATTTAAGAGCTGATAGGTGCATGATCAATGTAAAAGGCTAAAATAACAAAAATAGAGGCTCAGAATAGGGAGTTCTTTCACTGAGACATAGATAATGTCAACCAAGGCATAGTGTTCAATCTTCTTAATAGAATTTTCCAATCACATAAGAGGTGCAGAAGTCACGTATAGTTATGTAAACCTTCCAATTCAAGAAAATGAGACAAAAGTAAATGACATTCTTAATCACAACTATGAAAAATCTATAGTATAGACTACTTTGAAAATGACACAGACAACACCAACCAAGGCATGGAGCTCAAATTTCCTTCATTCATTCAACCACATAAAGGGCATAGAAACATGCACGGTTATATCAACTTTACAAGTCAAGAAAATTGAGACAAGATCAAATGATATTACTGGTCAAAAGCTTCAAAAAGTCTAAAACTATGAGAAAATTTCCCCCCTTCTTTAACAATTCTTCCAATTCCACTTATATAGACTTGGATGTCTCCTTGCATCACTTTCTTTCCCACATAATTCCACTCCATCTTTCACTCACAGGGGACAAAATAGATGGCACAATCAATACCTTGGATGCCTCCTGGTCTTATCAAGAACTGCCCTGACTGTGGCATGGTGATTCATGTCTAGTACCTCCCTTCACACCTGAAACTCTTCATTCCATCACCTATTTGGCCACTCAATTGTCTACTCTACCTCTGCTTATAGGGGACAAATAGACATCATCTTTAATACTTGCAAGCCCCAAAAAACTACCTGATGCACTACTCTATCTACTCAGAATAACTCCTGTTGAGCTTTTCCTCCATCTTTGCTTGTAATAGGTAGACAGGCACTCTGTTTTATTGAAATGAAAGAGAACACTTATTCAATTCATGAAATTTCTCCCCTTTTGTCTAGAAGACACCAGAGGATGACACTTGGCCACTTCTACTTTCTCTTTATATTCTACTCAGGAACGCTCTACCTTCGACACCTATCATAGTCCACTTCCTTGATACTTTTTAGTTTAACAAAACAAAACTTATGGCATTCCTTACTCGGGCAACTTTTAGGAAGGGATGGATGTTCATGGCAGTCTTCACTTGTTGACACTCAGTGCTTCCTTAGTCTTATGAAATATCATCTGAGACCCACCACAATCTTTATTTAGTAATTAGGCTCAAGATGGTTTCTTGGAGTTTGACACGTGGCAACCTCTGCTGCTCTTGGGAAGATACATGGTATCTTCCACTTCTCCTTCTAGGGGGACATGGTGTCTTCCACTACCTATTGGGGATGGAGTGGAAAGGGACTAGAGAGTGACACTTGGCAGCATCTGCTGCTTTATGGCACTTAAGCAAAAATGAAATGATGCCTTTATGTGTTGAATAAAAGCATTAGACCCATGTCTTCCTAGATTCCGACACATGGTGGCTTCTATTGCTTCTTCAAAAAGGTAGTTTAGGGCCTCTACAACTACCACTTGCTACTTTCTGCTTTCTCTATTGGTTAGCTTATTGAAAGTGTTTTCCAAATGAAACTTGGGCACCTCTATGAGATTCAAATGTTGACATGTGGTGCATTCCACTTAGCTATTATTACGTACGTGGCACATTTTTTGATCTTTCCAAAAGTTACAAAAGGTGTTCAGAGGATGCCAACTGTCTAGCTTCATGCTTCAGAAGGTAACACTTGGCAACTTTTGCTTAAACTTGATACTTGGGAAAAAATGAAATGAAGGAAATAGGAAGGGGGAAAAGACCTGTGTTCAGAGGGTGACACTTGGCAGCTTCCGCTACACTTTGATGCTTAGGCAAAATGAATCAGCCCTCTGCTTCAAAATTCTACCGTGACTTCTAGGATACGCAGGAACCAAAATTGCAGTGCTCGATTAAAAAAAAAAAAAAAATACAACATAGAGTAAAATTTACTCTACAGATATAACAATGTAATCATGTGTATGAAAAATAAATTTGAGACATAAACTAAGTATATATGTAAGGGTAGAACATGATGTCCATCAAGGCACCATAGGAGTAAGGGGATATGCATGAGGTCCCTCATGACATCTAAAATTTGAGTGTGAAACAAGTAAGATATAAGTGCCATGGCCATAATTCATAGATAAAAACATAGATACAAAATGAACAAACTAGTCCATGGGGATACAATACCAGGGACATGGGCACATGTTATTAAATCAAATAAATCATGACATATAATGACATGTTCAAATGTCTACATACACAACCAATAAGCAATTTGGCTTGGAGACACATGGAAGGACATGTTCAAATGTTCACATACACAATCAAGAAGGCATGGATAAGGACATGGGCATATGTCTAAATCATACATACAATGAAAATAAATTGTGTAAAGACACAAAGTAATTTCATATTCAAATGCCCTCAAATAGATGTAAAATCATAGAGACACATTCAATTCTATACAAATAAATCTAGAAATGAAATTATGCATGAACATGTGGTACACATCTATATAAGATCAAAAATGTACATAATTTGAGTCTAAATTAGTATTAGGTGGCAAAAATTGTTAGTAAGTGTAGGATGAACAATATCAAGATATAAGAATGCTAAATCTATGACTTAGAGTTTATAAAGATGTAACATGGTAATTAAAACTATGTATAATATTCCACCAAATCGGTAAATGTATCAAATAAGGAACCCATGTATCTATGTATATACCTCCAATGGGTAGATAACATCAAATATAGATCTATTTAGTGGATCTAGGTCATATAAATAGCTAAAGACACTTAACAAAAACAAGTGAATCATGTATGTATGATAAAAAATACTATACTAATATAGATAATATATGTACTTCTTAGAAAATACAAGAAATTTAAACATGTAAATGTATATAATTTATAATTTTTTTTCTTTTAGTAAATATTTTAATGTTTTTATCTTTTGGCATATTATAATATTTTTATATTTTTTGGATATAATCTATGTACAAGTAACATGAAAATGAAACTATATACAAGTGGTAAGCATGAATGAAACTATATACAAGTAAGGAGGAACATATGAAATAATGAATCTCATATGAGACTCACTATCAGTGTGGCTTATGCCAAACAAAGGAATAATAATCATGTGTGACAAATGAAAAGGTAATTGGTGTCCCATAACCTACTATAATGAGTGATCTATAGATGGAACTACATGTGGAGTGGTGTTAGGGTTTTTTGAAGGTGAATAAGGTGTCTTGTGAACTTCAGGGGTCTTAGAGACCCATATAGTATAATATGTTGTAGCTATCATGGGTTCCTTATGTTGAGAACACTTGAAACTCAATAACGATGATCTCATATGGAAAGGGGTATAGGGAGTCCCTATATAATATGTAGCATATCTCTAACTTAAGTTTATATAATAAGGTTCTCTATGGGAGAGTATGCATATGTGGTAACTCTAAAGGATTAGTCCTCACTTTCACTAGTGGTTCAGCTAACCTCTATGGTGTACTAATATAAACTATGCTTGGAACTATATCTAGTAGATACAATGTCATTTACTATGGGATATGTGGAGGATACTCATATGAAATACCCTTAATTGTGACCACCTAATTATCATGTATATACTCAAAGCATCTTTGCATGGTGGATGGAATGGATAGTAGCTATTTTACCCATGGCCTAGCTAATAACATGTTAAATGTGCCTATACTAGGATTTACTAGGAATCTATTGCCCACATGTGCTGGTCTAACCTATCGAGGAAGTAAAATTTCCCTAATGGAACTCTAAACATGCCACTAAGACTACAAATAATATTTTCATTCATATAAATGTCCTACTCTAAATAACCCAAATGCCATATAAGTGTGTTAGTACACATGTTAATATTTTACCCATTGTCAACCATAACACTCTAAATAGGATGATGATCAATGTATGATTATACATATATATATATATATATATATATAGTGTATATAAATATGAAACATCATCAACAATCTCCTATTTTGAGAAAGTGATGAGTGGTCTATCTATTACTGTAGTGTGATACAAACCAATGATATTATGTATGGGGTGTACATCCTTTGTATTAGTTTGATATGATGTCGGTGGTAGATGTTCTTGATATATATAAAAAATGCTTGAAGTGTCCCTTGCCTCATTAGTTGTATGTTTCAAAAAAAGATCCAGAAATAATTTTAATGCCTTAGCTAAAATTTGTTTAAATTTAGGTACTTCTATGGGTATGCCCACATAAATGATGTTGGTCATATCCAATCTTGTATTTTATGTTTCAAGATGATGAATTAGTTTATAGTAAGGTTTAATGCCATGTGATAGTTGTAGAATGCATTGGAATCATATATCTTTGGAAGAGGCCATGCCATATCAAACTCTTTTATAGGAGAGAGAGATATGACATTGCATTCCAAGAGATATTATAGAACATGTGTTGGTTATTCTATAAGGTTAGTGAAAACTCTCTATGGAAGAGATGATAGAAATAAGGAGGTGGCTCTAAATTTGAGTTAATTGTGGCCTTTAAATCACTCTTATTTTTAGTGGCCCTTAATTTGTATGGGGTTTTATTATTACTCTTAGTATTTTAATCTAACCCACTTGTATATTTTAATATTCTAATAGAGAGAAGCTTGACTTATCTTTCTTTCAAGGTGTGGCATAAATCTGTGAACATTCGAAACTTCTTTAACAAGATAACTTCAGGAAATATTGGTAGTAAACTCTATTTGAATATATTTTGGAGTTATCTATCTACCATGGGGATATTCATATTTTCCAATATAGTTTTATATCATAATACATATTCAATAATAGGGTCATTGGATTTTTTATTGATTTGTGCCACTTGAGCATATGATATCGTATTATTGATGTTAGTTAAAAAGTGTGATAAAAAATCTACTAATGGATTGAATGCATTTATAAACTAATTTTTATGATTATAGAACCATTTTAAGGCATTGTGCTTTACGTTGTGTAGGATTAACTTAGTAAGGAGCCAATCATTGGACACATATTCCAAACATGTTGTGTGGAAATATTGTAGATGGTATTCTATTTCACCCTTACCATCATAAAAATTAGGCTTAGGTTTAATGAATCTATATGGAAAAGGATTTTCTTCTATGTTATTTTATAAAGGTGTAGGTAAAATAATATGAGAATCCAATTCATGTGATGGCCTAGTAGAACCTTTCTCCAGATGTAACACCTTAGCCTATAGAGAATGGATCTCATGAATAAAGGATTGTACATCTAGAGAGGAGGAACTAGCCATAGGAGGCATTTCTATTATTGAAGGTTTCTAAGTAAAAATAGTTTTTTATACAACATGAATTATCCCCAAAGTAGGTGTAATAATATTGTTATTTGGGGGAGTAGATTATTGACCATTATTTAATTTGTTACTTATTTCCATTATGGTTTTAAGAATATATGTGTTGTCATGTGGATATTCCCAAAGTATATCTATGAAACTATACAAATTATTATACTTATTTACTATAATATTTTCATTTTTAAGTGGGGGAAGAGTGTCTTGATTTTGATCTTGTATAAGATTTTGATATTGATTGTATTTCTCATCTTTGGATGCATTATCATTGAATTCTACATAATCAACTTGTGAAGGATCAATGATGTTGGTTGTACTTGGTGTATTTTCTAGGGTATAAACTTGGATATAATGAGTGTAGATATGCTCAATATGATTTCTTCTAAGACTTTCACTTCTTAAGGGAAGAGAGATAACTTTTGTAGATGGAATATAGTAAAAAAAGCGAAAAAGGGTTGATAAAATATAATGTATAAAATCTATAAAGCCTAACACAACCAATGAAAATAGGGAAAATAAGTATACAAAACCTAGTAGCATTTATGGTTAGGGTTTGACTAGTATTCAAAGTTAGGTTTACCAAATGACTTAAGTTATTAGGATTTATGGATTTCAAGCCATAGGTTATCAGAGGGTCTAAGTATAGTAAATCATGGTAGAAATATGAAGTAAATAAAGTCAATTATTTATAATAGAATTGATGTGGTTTTACCATTATAAAAATATCAATAAATTATGTAAACAAGTGATTAGCTATAAATTGACTAAGATGGGAGATATGGAGGCTAAAAACTTGGATAGGAGATTATCTAAGTGTCATGGATAGGATCTAGGCATCAAAATTCTTACTAGATAGTAGTTCCCTAATTGGATAGTAGTGCCAATAGTGTTAGTGTCCTTTTTTGGTGCTAGTTTCCTCTATGAAATTTTTTTATGAGCTTCTAAGTGCACCTATGTTTGAGTTTGTGAAAAATTTTCCTATGTGCACAAATTTTGATTCCCTATCAATGACCTATTTTTAATGATTTTATATGCAAACCTTAAACCTCCATGTGGCTATGGAATCTGAATGGCACACATATTAAAATGTAATATTATTGGGGTAGTATTGACATTATAAACACACCATTATGATTTTAGTTTCCTACATAACAATACTCTAAAGAGAGATTATGCTTGATGTAGTTCTCCCCACCTTAGTGCTAGTACAAGTACAAGTGAAGTTAGTATGAATGTTGGATTCAGTTCTTTAAGTGTGATTGAGATTGTAAATATGAATAACATGAGATTATGAATGTTGTAAATGTATATATTCATAATCAGGGAATAATAGGGATTGATAACCTTGATTATGCACAATGTGTTCTGATTTAGTTTATGTTATTATATATTATTTCCATCTAGTGAATAAAGGGCCAAAAGTCATGTAAATATACTAATATGGTGCTTGTACAAGTCATGGAAAAGTTCTATGATAAACCTACATGATTTTTGTTTTGAAAATATATCCATTGGTGCCTAATGGTTGGAAAAGGACAATATCACCCAAACTAGGACACTAGTGCCATTGGTGCTACTATCCAAATTATGGTGTTAGTGTCTAGGTGGGAGAACCTAAGGCACTAAGGGCTAGAATGCCAAAATGAGGGTATGAGACTACTTTAGGTATGTTTAATGATGCATGTAACTAATGAAAAAGATTGGTTAAGTATCTAAGTAGGCCCTAAGATATGTCTAGGGATAAGTTAGGGATGGGTGGTCTCAAGTAACACTCTTAACACTCAAATTTCAATTTTAAATGATTACATTATACATACCCTGGAAAAAAAGGTGGAAAAATAAAAAATAAAGGAGATAAGCATTTAAAATGACCCTGATTAGGGGTTGATTGGATTTATACAAATGATAATACAATAAATAATGTCTTTATATTCATATCAACATTCAAATAAAATCCATTTTCTAAAGGTTTTTATGATAAGAGAAAAGCTTAGTTTTTTAAATACTTATATGGAACCTTATAAGTAAAAAATAAATAAATTTTCCCATTCTAAAGCTCGATCTAAGTAAACGAATGATGGAAAATGAAAATTTAGATATCTTTGAAGATCATGAAATAAGTCACAAAAGTAGTGGGCTTCATACTAGTGAAGAAAAAGTGTGCAATGATGTTGAAAAAAGGCATATTACATGCTTTTAAGAGAAAACAACAAGAAATTTACTATAGATTTATGACCATTTGGAATGCCAACCGTTTTATCTTTAAGCTCACATTCAGAGGTACCTATGGGAGATTTGGTTAATCCATTCATGGTTGAATAATCACAAGAGTATCCAAGAGGTGAATACTTTGGATGTATCTCCCATTTTTTCATGTTCCTTATTTCAAATTAAACCAAATCACTCTCATTCATGATCAAAATGAGAGTAATATTTACTTTCTAGTTGTGCATGACCAAGTGTTTAAATCCATGTTTATTTTTCATTGTATTCCACAAGTATTTCACATGGACACTGTAAAAAACATGATGTTTTCCTTACATTTTTAATTATATATGATGTCCTCATTACACCAAAATTTGTCCCACAAAGGCTCATATTTTCCCAACCCATAAATGGCTTTGTTTAGTATTGTTGTGTTTTCCATTATTTTTTAAATAATTTCCCTTTCCACATATTTTGGATTGCATTATTTTCCCTTCCATTTTTCCATTGTGTGTGTGTGTTCAAGAAAACCCATATTGTTAATTTTGGTGTTTTTTCCTTCTCCGCATGGTGATTTCTTGATCCCACAAGGTGTTTCATTGGTTGTGTTCTTTTTTACAAACCCTATTATTTTAGTGAAGTTTGTGGATATTATTTTGCATATATATACTTATTTTAGAGTTATGGATTTAGTGTTTTGTTGGTTTTTTAATTTCTAACAAAATTATTTGTTTTTAAACTCAATGGGAAACAATTCATTCTTGAATGATACAATGAACCACTAAAATCAGGCTCATTTCATTATTATATTTTGTCCAAATATTAAACATTATTTTTTAATGGGAAGTCACCGATGTGAACATTATAGATTTTCCATTCATGATGATTATAGAATGAATGTATTTCTATGTTCCTGATATTTGTTTAAATTTATAAAATACTATTTATTAGGTTACTATGGTGTTCAAAGTTCCTTTTGAGTGTGAAAAGGTAGGGGTTATCTTGCATATATTTTGTAACTATAAACATATAAAACTTCAAAGGAAAAAAATAATAATTATGATGAAGAAAGATATTATATGTAATATGCAAATATAAAATTTTGTAATGGTCTCATAAATTATTAAAATGGATCAACTTGGTGGCCTTGGGTCCAAAAATTCTTCCTCTCTTTTGGGGAAACTCATAATGATCATATCGTGGGTTTTGGATGATTGAGGGTCGATGGACTACATAAATATCATTATATATAAGGTTAGTTTAGATGCCTAGGTGAGGTTTATAAGCGGATATAATTGTGTGAATATGGTATTTGTTTTTTACAACTATCTAGCTAAAAATGGTAGGTGAATTTCATCCACAAATTTATCGAGTACACAAGTCTAAAATTATAGAGGGCGATATTATTTCATAAAATAATATGTTATAAGTGTAAAAAACAAAAAAGCTATCATGCATAAGGTTTTTAAATTAGGGACATATATAAGTCAATACAATTTGAAATCCCCATTTCTATAGAATGTGTGCAATTTCTAGATTTTGTGAATAACAACAAATGGAATGGATAAGGTGATAAGATGTGTCATTAAATCTCTACCAATTTAAATTGTATTGACACCATAGCATCGGTTTTTAATATATTTGTCAATAAACTTATAAAAATCATAAAAAACACTAAGATGAATATGATGTGATAGATAACTAGAATAGGAACTTTAGTATCTTTTGATGTTTAGTTGGTTAGCATAATTGAAATATCAAACCAACCCAAACCAATGGTGTAAGATATAGAACCCATTTTGAATTTTATGTGCATAAATAATATTCTTGCTTAAATGAATCAATTTAATTTATTATACCTCACATTCACTCAAAAGATCATAAGGAATAAAAAGTTTTATAAAGATGAATCTCTATTGGAAAGTGACCTTTGGAAAAGGAATGATGGTTAAAAAATTATCAATTCTTTCTCTTACAAAAATTGAAAGGTGATGTAGGAATCATGATATATCCATTCATTTTGGTAGGGAGATGATGGTTGCATCACTACTGAGCTTAAATTAAATAAAGGAAATTGATGTAAATTGGATGAATTTCTTTAATTCATTTTGACAAATAATTCACTTTCCACTTCAAAATTCAATATAAAATGTAATTCATATGTGTAAAGTTGAGTCCACAACCTTGCTAGCATTCTTATAGATGATGCAAAGTGAAACAAATTGGAGTATACATCATCATTCAAATTTTATTTGAAACACTCTATCAAATAGTTTGAAGGAAATGTATTAAAATTGAAAAAAGTTCAACTATGCTACTTGGAAAGGGATACTCAATATCATCTAGTAATTCATGTCTTTATTGTAATTATTTTGAGATACTTCCAATAAAAAATAATTTAGGTATTTTCTAAGGGTTGATGGATATAAAATTAAGTGTATAATTTAAATAAGACATTTTTTCAAATAGTTCACATTCCACCTATAATTCCAATGCATTTGAAATTGACACTTGTGAGGTCCAAGTCCAAAAAAATCATAAGCATCCTCCAATCTTGTGCTACATCTACAATCAAGTGAGACAAATTTATTCAAGTCATATTTTCAAATAATTCACATGCTCGCTATAAGTGTGTTCAATAAATTAAAGGATATGATTTTGCAAATTATGATGCAATTTCTTGCAATTGCTATGTTTGATATTATCGATCAAGTTCATATTCAGGCCATTGTAGAAAGTGCATGGGGATAATTTATTAAATGGTTGGTCAATACATGAATTTTAAAACACTGTGAATCTATATAGAATACAAAGCCTACCAAGGTACTCTCTAAGTCATTGAGTAATTTAGTTTCATGGCAAGATGTTGGAAAACATTATGATGCTCTTGTTTAACCTAACCTAGGATTAAATTGGAAAATATTTTAGAAGAATGCACCTCAGATGATAATTACACTTTGAAGAGAAATCTATTCTAAAACATGTTAAAAATATCAAAGATATTTAGTTTTGAAAGCATACAAGAGTCCTTTTTCTTATTCATGATCCTTTTTAATCAATCATATGCACTATTGTTTCCTCCAAACCACCAATCTCATTCAAAAGATGCATAATCAAAATGAATTGTTCAATTTATATCAATAATGAAATTTTTTTAAAAGGTCAAGATGAAATATACAAAGGATTTGGTTTTGACATTATTGTTTCTAATGAGATAATGGTTGTCTTAGCTACAAGATTTTTCCATGAAAACAAGATTTCATTGATTCTTGTATGTCTAGAGAGATTTGTTGTAATTTAGGCAAGGTTTGGGTTATAGTGGATGAGTTCCCATGTTTTCCATTGAGAATACAAACAAGTGTTTAGAGAAATTAAAAGGAGGTTATTTCAAAACTCAGATGGGCTATAAAAATTTTATAGTTTATGTGATAGAAATATGCACAACATGTATGAAAAAGTAATGGAAATTATCTTTAAAATAGGGTGTTTCAGTAGAGGAATAGTATCATAAATTTTCACAAATGGATCTAGATTTATAACATATGTTCATTATCATAGATTAGGATATGTTAACTAGATGCGAGTTATCCAAATCATGGTATGATAATAGTGGTAGCTTGAATAATGTGGATGAGGAACATTTCATTGTCTTTTTATAGAGTTCTCTTGAATTTTTCCAAGTAATGTAGTCCCATAGTTGAAGCTAACTATTGTATTGAAATTGGCCATCCAAATTTCACTATAACATTTTATTCATTTCCCATGATTTTTAATATTGTCTTTTTTCTATAATATTTTATGGGACCCCATATCCCAGTGGACAAGGCATCCTTTTTATCAACCCACATGGAGTAGGCCATAGATTTGATGTTGTGATCTTGATAGAAATTTATTGACATAATTATGTTATTAACTATTTTATAGATAATTAACATTAATTAAGTCACTAGATGACTATACTCCTTTTTATAGTCATTTGATAGATTAATTATTTTTAGAATTAATATATGTGTAAACACAAATTTAAAAGTTCATTTGAATATTTTAAATTTTCCTAAATAAAAATAAAAGAAAAAAAGAGAGGTGAGTTGATGAATTTTCATATTCTAAAGGGCAAAATATTGTATAAAAAGGAAAAATCTAGATTTTTTTATAGGTTCTTCTTTTTCTCAATCTATTGGAGAGAGCTAACTGTAACTTTTTGTGGAGCCATGTTATTTTTAGTTTGGATTAATCAAATACAAGCAAGAAAGAGAGACTCTTTTTTTTTTTTTTTAAGATTTTAATATCCCTTTTTATGAAATATAAATTTATATGTGTAGATGAATACTCCATTAAAATAATGTATTTCTTTGATTATGTGAAACCTATGGTGTTTACAAACATTGTGCTAAAAACCCCTTGTATGAGATTTCTTGATGTACATGAGATTTAGTGTGTTTGATCTCAATAAAACTATGTACCAAGTGCATGTAATTTGGTTTGTGAGGGGACTTTGTGATTCTATCCATGCATTTTATTCCCAAAAAATCTATTACCCCTATGTTATTTTTTGTGTGAGAGTAAGTATCACCATTTATATTATTTATTCTTGAGTCATCATAGTGGTTCTATGTTGTTATCCCACTGTGGGTTTCTCCTCTTTTCCCATTTTAGGATATGTTTTGTTTCATTTTGTGCTTTTGGGTAAAAATTACACAAAACCCAAAATTATTTATATCTTATGAGGGAAATTTCCTCTCAAATATAGAGGATAATCACCATTATCTATAGTGATATCTCTACATATTGGTGAGTTCGCTTCACTTCCAGTTGAGTGAATCATAAGTTTAAGGTAACCAAATTTTACACTAATTTTTTTAAAATTATAAATTTATGTACATTTACTACACATAATTCTATGTTTTTTTATCAAGTGTATTTCACAATTGGAACATAATACTAAATACAAAGTGTGTTTTACACACTCAGGTTCATTTTATCCTTTTAGTCTAGCAACTCCATTATTGTAATAAATGGGGAGCATTTGAATATAATAAAATATATTATTTGGTAATTTACAATGACAAATTTGACATTAATTTATGATGTATGATGTGAGTACACACAATTGATATGAATATGCCATATTATCACACTTGCATGTTATCTTATGATTTAACCCTTACATTACTATACTAAGCACCTATAATAACCTAATTTTATATTGAAAATTATCTAAATATCCTAAAAAAACATATCCAAACCTTATTTTAGTCCATCTATATGCATGGTGGTTACATAACTTTAGTCACTATCAAAATTTAGATACTGACACAGTTTGGGTAGAATCTAATCTCTCTAAAAAATAGTTACTTTTTAAACTCAAGCCTTTCTTTAGGGTTGGATAATCTACCTAACATTTCCCTAGAATGATAAATTACCAAATTTTACTCATAAATAAAAAAAATAATCTCATTCAAAATGGATATGGAACTTATTTATTACACATCTATACACTATTGCACACTAAGAAAATTTTCCCTATTCTTCCTAAATTATGAACCTATGACCAAGATAAGTCACAAGTCAACTCTTAATAATAATAAAACCAAGTGAAATAAATTATTTTCAACTATAAAACCTAAATAATTAGTTACATACATATAAAAAAGGATCAAAATTTCACCAAAACACTAGGATGGAGAATAATGTGTTCCTTGATCTATATCATAGAATACATTGGAAATGGTCAGTCATAAAATAGCATTTATTTAGATCAATTAAACCTATTACACATTCCTATTTTTGAAGGTTTATAGCCCTCACAAGTATAAATTGATTTTCAAGGCGAAGAAGATTAATTAATGGAGTTGCATGCATCATTAGGGTTCAATATCACATATCAATAAAATATAGAGATAGTAGAAGGTGACCATATGGTCAAATTATCTCATTTATACATATGTTTGTATTAATTAACACATGCAATTATTGACCAATGATAATAATCTATATTTAACATAATCAGCCCTAAGTAGATAGAAATAAAGCTTATGAATGAGATGAGTCACAAGCCCAATTTAACCTACTTTTCAATTCTAGGATAAAATCAAAGTCAAAGATTTATTTAAAAAAAATAAGTATTCATCTAGTTTTTACTTACTAAAGTTAGCATATTACACTTTTTAAAATAGTTGAATTAGTTTTAGTATTTTAAAATTAGATGTATGCTTGAATGTTATATCTTAATATTTTAGTTATATTTTAAGTTTTTATCCTATTAGGGTTATTCATAATATATTAATCCAAATTAAGGTAGATAAGGAGATATAAAACCCATGGGAAAATTATAGGGAATGACATTATGAGTTAAATAACTACATCATATATAATGTGATTTGACCCTATGACCTTATTTTTTAGATAATTGTAAAATCAATTGAATCATATTTTATATATCTTGCATAGTTTAGAGTGTAGCTTCATGGGTTAGAAACAATGCATTAATTTATTGATTAGGAATTAAAACACTTGGTTATTGAAAAAAACTATGTGTAAGAGATGAAGTGTGTAAAATTTTCTAATATAGATGACAATATTTACAAAAATAAATGGAAACATCAAGACCAATTTGAGAAGGAAAAGACAGTAATCTAACGATAAAAAATGTGAGGAGGAAAATTATTAACAATAATCTAAGGCACAACTAAATTATTTATCATGAAAAGGGTACCTATACAAGGTAGATCATCACTAGACATGTTATAATATACATGATTAGATGATGAAAGTAGTTCATAAACTATATATTCTTTAGCTAAGTATTTATTTTCTGTATCTCTCAACACATATAATAGTACATCTATTCCATTAGGATATTGAATATCATGTGTGTGAAACAAATAATATCTTTCTACTCTATCAATTTTTACATTAGATTTATTAATATTTTGAGATACAATAGAAACATTTTCATTTGCATCATCATCATTATAATAAACTTCACTAATATCATTTTCACTCATATCATATATGAATGATGGAACTTAAAGATTTATAATAAAAACTCAAAATTATTTCTCTAGACTTCACATAAACATCAACTAAAGAAATTAAAGTGAATAAACAAGAAAATTTACCTCATTTAACAAATGAATAAATATCCTTTGTTTAATAGATTTGTTCATGATATTTGAATTATAAATGTTCATAAGAATTACATATAATAATTATAGATGTGTTTTAATAAAATGATGTTTTATTGATTGGTTGATTGATATGATTTATCCAAATTTTTATAGCATGTTCTTTTGCTCTCATGATTCATGAAAATGATTGATGACCCATTGATAATTAAGAGGATGGATAAATTTATGTATTTATTTGATGGAAAATGGATGGATATGATAAATATGGATGTATTTAAATATTTTATTTTAAATGGTGGATAATTAGTTTATTGCTCAAATGCATTTAATGTGGAAGTTGGTTGACTAGGTTGAATATATAAATGAGTGGGTCTACATAGGCACATGAAATGTCTAAATGAATTATTTGATTTAATTAGAGTGGGTTGATGATGTGAATACTAATTTATTTAATATTATTTTTGTGTGAATGGATTTATTAGTGACTAATTAAATAACTAATATTGATCAATTAGTTAAATAATTAAATTTAATGCTAGTGAGAATGTAGGGAATATGATGGAGGTCATGTTATAATTAGGGTGATTTTGATATGGACTTTTGATTATGGACAAGTTAGTAAGGATAAATGAATAATGATGAGTGTTGAAGATAGTTTATTAGTGATGATACTAAGGTGTCATAATTAGGGTGCCTACATTTTCCCCTCTTTGAACGGGCATTGCAACTAGAAGTAGTGACTTATAAAATAATAGAGAAAAGATAGAAGAATTATATGTGCACTAGGATGACCCTAATAGCATGGTGGTTTTGGAGATGATGGTTAAGGATAATTTCCATTCAATAGGTTATTTTAGGATGAAATATGTAGAAAGTCTCTCAAAATGAGAATAATGATGAAAATGGATGAATTAGGGATGAAATAGGGTATGGATGTGCACTTGATGAGTGATTATGAATGTGTGTGTGTGTGTGTGTGTGTGTGTGTGTGTGTGTGTGTGTGTGTGTGTGTGTGTGTGTGTGTGTGTGTGTGTGTGTGTGTGTGTGTGTGTGTGTGTGTGTGTGTGTGTGTGTGTGTGTGTGTGTGTGTGTGTGTGTGTGTGTGTGTGTGTGTGTGTGTGTGTGTGTGTGTTTTGGTGGATTTTATGGATGGATCATATTAACACAATTGATCTAAGGATTTAATTATTTGAGTTATTTTTATTTTCACCAATAAATAATATATGTTAGGGGGTTGGATTAGGAATGATAAATCCTGATAAAGTTGTGAGATTTGATGTGCTCTGAATAATGATATATATAATAAATTTAGATTTATAATGATATATAATGATAAGGATACAATATTTTCTATTCCCTAATTAATTATTTATGTAGCATGGTTGTATTGGGAATGATATATTCTAATAAATTTATGAGCTTAGACATGATTAATTATTTTTATGTGCAAGTGTAAATCAAGGAGTTAATCAATTGCATAGATTGATGATGTGATAAGGATCATACTTATATATATCATGGATTGTATATTTTATTTTAGATGTATGTGATGATGTTATATGGTGTAATGATTATGTTTTCACTCCTATTTTAATTATGATGCACACCTAATCATTATGATGGATGAGATATTAGTTATTTATAGATCGATATAATGAATGATAATCTGGATAGTTAGTAATTTTTATGAATGATTTGTTTTATAGATGTATATTGGAGGAATGTGTATGGATGTAAGTAATGTGATGATGTAAATGTGTGAATCAATTTATTTTAATCTTGCATATATTTACAAAAAAGAAAAAGATAAAGATAAAACACTTTAATAAGAAGCAAAAAATATACAAATAATAAGTTAAAAAATGGAAAAATAAGTAAGAAAATTAATTTTTTTATCCTTTGATTGAGTTATAAACCCTATGTGCAAGACTGATGATAATGATATTTATAACTTTGTTATTTCCACAAGCAACAATATATATGAGGGGGTAAAGTTGGAAATAATATATCTAAAAGAAGCTACAATGATCTGTGTATAGCTGAATAAACATTTGAATGAGACCAAAGACAAGACAAAATGGCACTTGATTTAATATTTTTTGGATTTTCCTACTTTTTAAATTTTTTTTTGATTTTTTAATGTTTTTAGGGTTTTATAGATTTTCAATTAATAATGAAGTTACAAGCAAATAAGAATATTAATTTTATCACTAGGAATAGATATGGAAGTGGATGGAATATGATGGAATGGATGAGAGATGGAAGTTTAATCTTTAAGGTCTAAATTTAATAGTTTTCATATCCCTAATATTTGGTAGAATGTTATAATACATGATACCATGTTTTTTCTAGAGGTGTAAAAGTACCAATATTTTTCCAAAACATGTTTCAATAACTCTATCATGTTGTCAAATTCAAAACAAAGTGATCAATAGTTATGATGATAAATATGGGATGAATTAGCTATAGGGATGGTTTAATTTGACTTACATTTGGATGGATGTGGATACTTTAGGATGAGATGGAGGTGGGATACCCAAAAAATAGGAGTGCTTATATACAATCGATATTATGCATGATATAAAAATACACTTTTCATCATGGCATTTGTATTTTATTTCTATTGATAGTGTTATACCCTCATTTATAAAAAAAAAAAAGGACCCTTGTGTCAAATTTTGCAAATTTTTACTTTAAAATTGAGAATTCACTTGATCAAAGTGTCACTAGAATGTTTGTACATTTTTTTATTTGAAATTCATCTATTCCATGGTTTGGATAACTTATTGGTTCATAGTTCTTGTTTGACCCTATATATGTTTGTTATCATTGGTTCTTCATGTTTAGGTTATAGATTGATGAGGCCTTTCTTGATGAGTTATGTCTGAATTTCATGATTTAATCCTCATTTAATCCTTTACTAGCCTTTGGTCTATAGAAAATCAAATTAAATGAGTTCACTTAAGGTGTCATTTATCAATTTAGAATGTCCATGCATAACTTATAGATACCTTATAGAGTGCTAAGATTTATTGGAGTAAGTATGGAAGCACATGGTATTTAGTTAGTTCCTCATTGTATCCATCTAGACATTCTAGTCTAATGGTGGAAAATATGAATAAGTAGTTTGTTGGAGTCATATTTCACACGTGTAGATGTTTCAAGAGAAATGATCAAATGGGTTTGTTAATATTCATTCCTAGATAATATGTGTTAATTTTTAGCTCATGCAAGATAAATCATCATTATTTATGGAGTTGCAAAGTTTCCCTCCAAACCATTTTTTACTGTGTTTTTCAAGTGCAAACAAAGCATAGTGAACATATTGAACACACCATATCTCTCATGCACTAAAATTTTTGTTGAAATGGTGAGATGGGTTTGTTTAAATTTATATAGGGAAGACTTTTAACAAGTTTGAGATTATGAGACATAGTGCATCAAACATTATGGGCATGCAAAGTTGGTCTCTCAGCTATATTTCACAATTTTTCTCTTAGCCAATTTTTCATGGTCCAAACAGAGCCAAGTGGTCATTTTCATGAGTCCATATATCTCATGTGATAAAAAATAAAATAAAATGGTCAAATGTGTTTATTCACATTTCTACAAGGAACTTTTTTTCTAAGTTTGATCTCATATGACATAGCATGTCAAAAGTTATGGGCATGTTGTTGGGGATCAACCAACAATTTGATTACACTTATGAAAGCAATAAACCACGGAATTAAATCAGATAGATAAGTAACTATAATGATAAATAGCAAAGAACAAGAGATACAAGAAACCAGCCTAAAAACTTGTATTAAACTCTTTACAGAAGGAATACAATTGAAGAAACTTCTTTCTTCCACACCTCTCTCAGATGTACAGATCTCTCTCTAGATCTCTTTCCCTCAAGATCTCTCTCTCTCTCAATTACAATCAACTCCAACAACCTGGATTGATTCACCTATACAATTATGTACTGTACTTTCAACATTCACTCATACAATAAGCTAAGAAGATCTTTCCTACATATAGAATTAGGAAACTTGAGCATGCATTTACAACCAACAGTTAAGCCTCTTGAACAAGGGATCTAAAAATAGTCTTACTAATAATAGAGACACGAACTTAAGACTACAACTTAATCTCAACATGAAAACACTTGGTTCTATCCTCGGAAATAGCTCTCTAGATGCACAGGTAACTGACGTCGGTTCCTGCCTACTTGCCTATGACCAACATTGCCCGATATCTGCCGATGCCAGCATCTCTTCAACTACACCTGACTGATGTCAGTCACTCTTAACCGATGCCAGTGACTGTGTAACTGATACAACTCTACAATCCACTCCTTGGTGAAGATTTTAAGCTCCACACCTTAACAATCTCCCACTTGGAGATAAATAGCTGCACCAATACCTGTACAACAACATCTTATAGCTCCTCCATCTTCAAGTCAATCATGAAGACCAACAGAAGTTGAATGAAGATTCAACTTCTCCTTTGTAAATGGCTTGGTTAACATATCAGCAGGATTCTTATCTATATGGATCTTCTCCAGCTTCAACTCACCATCCTCCAATACCTATCTTATGAAGTGGTACCTAAGATGTATATGCTTTGTTCTTGAATGAAAGGCTAAATTCTTAGACAAATGAATGGCACTCTGACTATCACTATATAGTCTACAACTCTCTTGCTACTTTCCAAGCTCTTCCATGAACTATGTCATCTATATCATCTCTTTGCTAGCCTCTGTGGCTGCAATATACTCTGCTTTTGTAGTTGACAAGGCAACAACCTTTTGCAACTTTGATATCCAGCTAACTGCCATTCCACCAACAGTGAAAACATATCTTGTGGTGTTCCTCCTGCCATCCAAATCACCTACCATATCTGAATCTACATAACCATGTAGAGAAGTATCTGAACCTCCATAGCACAAATGCCTACTGCTAGTTCCTCTCAGATATCTAAGGATCCACTGAACTACTTTCCAATAGTTCCTTTCCTAGATTGGCCATATACTTACTTACAACTCCCACTACTTGGGCAATATCCGGTCTATTACACACCATTGCATACATTAAACTCCCTACTGCGGAAGAATATGGAACTCTACTCATGTACTCTACCTCATCATGTGAATTAGGACATTTTTCTTTACTCAACTAAAAATGTCCAGCCAAAGGTGTGCTTACCAATTTTGCATCCTACATATTGAATCATTTTAACACCTTGTTCACATAATCCTCTTGAGACAAAACCAACCTGTGATTTTTCCTGTCCCTCTTAATGCTCATACCAAGGATTTTCTTTGCTACTCCCAAATCCTTCATGGCAAATGTTTGAGCTAATTTCACCTTAAGCTCAGAGATATCCTGCATGTGTGATCTTGCAACCAGCATATCATCTACATACAACAACAGAATAATATATCTACCATTATCCAATCTCTTAAAATACACACAATGGTCAGATTGACACCTAATGTAGCCATGCTTATTCATAAACCTGTCAAATTTCAAATACCACTGTCTAGGAGCTTGCTTGAGGCCATACAAGCTTTTCTTCAATCTGCACACTAACTTCTCCTTACCTTTGACCTCAAATCCTTCTGGCTGTTCCATGTATATTTCCTCATCCAAATCTCCATGAAGAAATGTTGTCTTAACATCAAGCTACTCAAGATGAAAATCCTCAATAGCAACTAAAGACAATACAGTCCGTATAGAAGTCATTTTAACAACAGGAGAAAAAATCTCACCAAAATCAATACCTAGATTTTGTGCAAATCCTTTCACTACCAACCTGGCCTTATATCTCATTTGTCCATTCTCACCTTCCTTCAACCTGTAGGTCCATCTGTTCTTCAGTGTCCTCTTACTAGCTGGCAACTCAGCGAAATCCCATGTTTGGTTCTCTTTTAAGGACTCCATTTCCTCAACCATGCCACGCTCCCACTGACTCTTGGACTCCACCTGTAATGCTTCTTGAAGACTCTCTAGTTCTCCACCATCAGTTAGCAATAAATAGAATAATGAAGGAGAATATCTAATTGGAGGTTTACTTACCCTTTCTAACCTCCTGATGGGCATCTGAGACTCGTTCACAACACGTTGTCCACCCAAATTCTCTGACAGTGACCGACCTCGATCACTTCCAAGCCTGTTATTGGCCAACACCGGTTCTTCCTGACTGATGTCAGTGCCTGTCCTGCTGACATTGGTCTCTGTATTACCGACATCGGTTTCTATTCTACCGACATCGGTTCCTTCCCTGCCGATGTCAGTCTCTGTGTTTTCCTGCAAGTGATTATTTCTTTTTCCCACGAGCTCATTTTGGACCGTCATCTCATCCAATTCTCCATTGCTCTGCTCAGATTGATTCAGCTTCTTCAGCTAATCACTATACATCACTTTTTCATTGAAAACAACATCACAGCTCCTAATTATCTTTTTAGTTCCTAGATTCCAAAATCTAAAACTGAAATCATCTAAGCAATAGCCAATAAATGTGCACCTCATACACTTAGCATCCAGCTTCTTTCTATTTTCCTTATCAACGTGCACAAAGGCTTCACAACCAAAAACATTGAGATATGAGAGATCTACCTTTTTACCTATCCATGCCTCTTCTAAAATTCCACCATCCAGAGCTATAGAGGGTCCTTTGTTAATCAGGTATACTATAGTGTCAACAGCTTCTGCCCAAAACTCTAAGGGCAAACCAACATGCAATCTCATACATCTTGCACACTCCATAATTGTTCTGTTCATCCTTTCAGCAATACCATTCTACTGAGGTGTCCTTGGAACTATCCTTTGCCTATGGATTCCATGCATATAACAATACCAGTTGAACTTATAGCTGCAGAACTCAACACCATTGTTAGATCTTAGGCACTTCAATCTTTTGCCTGTTTCATTCTCAACCATAGCTTTCCAAATCTTAAAAGTCTCAAATACATCAGATTTCTTCTTAATACAATAGATCCATACCTTTATTGTAGCATCATCTATGAACGTAACATAATACTGTGATCCTCCAATAGAAGTAACCTGACCTAGTCTCCACACGTCTGTGTGAACAAGCTGCAACTTATGCTTCTTCTTTGTTGACCCAGTATTGAGAAAACTCACTCTCTTCTATTTTCCAAAAACACAGTGCTCACAAAAATCTAGATCTATGCTTTTCAAATCTAAAAGCTTACCTCTTGACTTAAGAATAGACATTCCCTTCTCACTCATGTGGCCAAGCCTTGAGTGCCACAATTTTGCATCCACATCTGAAGTAGATAATACAGAAGGAGAATTATTAGTAACACGATTACATAAATAGAGGGTACCTACTCTCTTACCTCTGGCCATAACAAGTGCACCCTTGGTCACCTTCCAAGATTCAGTTGTGAGAGTTACTGTACAACCCTCATCCCCTAACTTTCCTACAAAAATCAAATTCCTCTTCAAGCTAGGAACATGCATAACATCTCTCAACACCCATGTGTTTCCATTCTGCATTTTTAGCTGCACTTCACCTTTGCCAATAATTTTACAAGGCTCATCATCCCCTAAATACACTATTCCAAAATATCCATGGATATAGTCACTAAAATATTCTCTATTAGGGGTAGCATGAAAAGATGCACCAGAATCTAAAACCCAAGATTCTATATTATTATGCAAAGAGAATACTAAAGTATCTTGTGCAATACATGCAACCTTTGCTTCTTCTTTTCCTTTGTGTTGATTGTCCTCCTTAGGCTTTGACCAGCAATCTCTACTTATGTGCCCCATCTTTCCACAATTCCAACATTGTGGCTCCTTACCATTTCTGGATTTGGATCTACCTCTCACCTTAGACTTAGATCTTGATCTCCTCTTGCTCTTCTATTTTTGCCTTCCTCTGCTCTCAAAACTTAAAGCATTCCTTGATGTTTCCTCTATGCTTTTCCTAAGAATTTCCTCATTCAAGATAACACTAACAACATCCTCTACTTTTAAAATATTTGAGGTAGATGCAGTATTAGAAACTGCCATTACTAAGTTATGCCAGCTTTCATGCAAAGAACATAATATTAAAAGAGCTTTAATTTCATCATCAAACACAATATTGACTAAACTTAATTGATTTACAATTCCATGGAAATCATTCAGGTGATTAGATAGAGATCCACCTTCCTGCATACGCAAATTAAATAATTGCTTCATAAGATATACCTTATTAGAAGCTGAGGGTTTTTCATACAAATTTTCTAAATTAGTCATCAACTCTACCATTGTTTTTGCCTGTGAGAAATTACATATCACAGTAGATGCTAGACTCAGTCTTATAGACCCCAGAGCCTTTCTATCAAGAACTTCCCATTATTCATCATCCATTTCTATGGGCTTCTTTGCAATCCCACCTAACGGTAAGTATAGATCTTTCTGATACAGATAATCCTCTATCTGCATTCTCCAATGTTGATAATTTTGCCATTGAACTTCTCCATTCTTAGTTTACTTTCTTCTACCATTGCTTCTCCCACTCAAATAGAAATCCCTGTAGAAACCCCTGTGAGCAACCTATAATCAATACACACTACACAGATCTGAACCACCTGTTAATGAACCTGAGCTCTGATACCACTTGTTGGATATCAAGCTCTGAACCTACAACCAAGGCTCTGATACCACCTTTTGGGGATCAACCAACAATTTTATTACACTTATGAAAGCAATAAACCATGGAATTAAATCAGATATATAAGTAACTAGAATGATAAATAGCAGAGAATAAGAGATACAAGAAACTAGCCTAAAAACTTGTATTAAACTCTTTACAGAAGGAATACAATTAAAGAAAATTCTTTCTTTCACACCTCTCTCAGATGTACAGATCTCTCTCTAGATCTCTTTCCCTCAAGAGCTCTCTCTCTCTCAAGTACAATAAACTCCAACAACTTGGATTGATTCACCTATACAATTATGTACTGTACTTTCAACATTCACTCATACAATAAGCTAAGAAGATCTTTCCTACATATATAATTAGGAAACTTGAGCATGCATTTACAACCAACAGTTAAGCCTCTTGAACAAGGACTCTAAAAATAGTCTTACTAATAATAGAGACGTGGACTTCAGACTACAACTTAATCTCATCATGCAAACACTCGGTTTTGTCCTCAAAAATAGCTCTCTAGACGCACAGGTAACCGACGTTGGTTCCCGCCTACTTGCCTGTGACTGACATCGACCGATATCTATCGATACTGGCATCTCTTCAACTGTACCTGACTGATGTCGGTCACTCCTGACTGATGCCGGTGACTGTGTAACTGCTGCAACTCTGCAATCTGCTCCTTGGTGAAGCTTTTAGGCTTCACACCTTAACACATGCAAGTTTAGTCTTTAATGTATTTTTGACTATTTTTTGGGTCCAAATGTAGCTAAAAGAGCATTTTCATTTGGTCATATCTCTCATGCACTAAAAATTCAGATAAAATGGTCAAATGTGTTTTTTAACATTTGCATAAAAACCTTTTCAATAAGTTTGAGCTCATGTGACATAGCATGCCAAAAGTTATGGCATGCAAAGTTGGCCTCTTGACCACATTTGCTATTTTCACCATTCTTCACCATTTTTTAGGATGAAAATAGATCCAAGTAGGAATTTTCATGAATCCATATCTCTCATGCACTATAACTTCAGATGAAATGATCAAATGAGTTTATTCACGTTTTTACAAGGAATGTTTTCTCTAGGTTTAAGCTTATGCAACATAGCACGCCAAAATTTATGCACATGCAAAGTTGGTATCCAAGGAATTTTAATTGGTTTTATAGGTCCAAATAGAGTTGAGTAAGCATTTTAATGAGGCCATATATCTCATTTACACAAGGAACATTTTTGATAAGTTTGAGCTCATGCGACATAACACGTCAAAAGATACAAGTGTGTAAAGTTGGATCCTAAGTAGTTTAAGACTATTTTCCTAATAGGTACATGGACATCATGTAAAATCATGAACAAGAGATAATTTTAAAATTTTAAAGGTACATTTATAAAATTCTTGGGACCAAATAATTTAATGATTTTGTTCTTTTTGGTATTAAGTCTATTCTCTATAAATTTGGTGCCTTGGTGAGTTTTGCACTTCAAGATATAAAATTGCAAAGTTGGCCAAAAATAGAATATGTTTGCATGGATGTAAAATTTAAACCCAAATAAAAATACATATGAACTTAAATTTTATGGTCTGTGGGATGCCAAATATGTTCGTGTATACTTCATATTTTAGCTTGAAAACCAACCAATGGATTTTAAATGGAGGGTCCCAACAGATGAATAAAAGTGTTATTTAATGATTTCAATAGATTTTTAATAATTTGTTTTTAAGAAAAAAATATTTTTATAAAATCATACATTATTTTTTTATCATGTTTACCTATACGTCAGTCCACTTTAATAAATTAATTGTATTATAGAACTTTGTAATAAGGACAACTGTCCATATCTCTTATTCATTGGTATCTTATGACTAATTGGTATACTACCTTGACATTATATAAAATAAAGTAATACCATTTTTTAAAAGGGGAGGGAGAGTTTTAGAGATAAAATTACTTTGTAAACTTGGAGTAAATAATATGAACAAGGAATTCTACAAAGATTGTCTAGCTTTTATCTTTGTATTTCTTATCATGGTTTCTCTCTCATTTGTTTATTCTGATTTCCAAATTGGAATGGTTCTTATGAATTATTGGTGTGCATCTTTAATTTTAGAGTTTTAAACTTATGTCAATGCTATGTTGACTAAAAGTCTTTAGTTTCATTTTATTTCCTTTATCCTTCTTACATTTGGGCCAATGTTATTTGCTTGCAAGGGTAGAATTCTTTAAGTGAAATTGATTCTTATTTGCATTATTTCCACCTTCCTTAGAAGTTTGCCTAATGTGTGATGTGATTTGGGCTAAGTTTTCTCACTTCACATGTTAGTTTTAAATTTATGCTTGGATGAAATATGAATTTTGTCATGACATTTGGAATTAAGACCACTAATATTTATTTCTATCCTACCCTTTCTTTCACTCTTTTTTGACCTAGATCACCTTAGTTTAGCTTTTCATTATAAATATCTATTCTAAATTAATTATTAATTTAGTTATTTATAATAATTCACTATTATTTGCATAATTACTACATAGTTGTATTGATATATTGTTTGGTGATGGTGGCTCCCAACCACTATCTAATATAAATATTACGAAATAGTCACTTGTTCTACTTTTATTACACCAATAGATAAAAATATTATCAAAACCTAAAACTCATGCACCTAATTCTCTAAATTATAACATGATAAGTGTTTATAAACACTCTTGGTATCTATGGTACATATCTAGGCATCAATAAGAGGAACTTCATTGGTGCTAGAAGGAGGGCCTTTAACAAATATTTGTGAATTTGTAGGATATTTGTTATTTTTGGTGTATTTTGATCAAATATTACTCTATTATTTAAATATTAATGTTTATTGTATCATAAATGTGTAAATGTTGGTGATCTTCATGGTTGTAGACTGATCTTTGGGCTTATTTAGACAAAGATTGACATTCTTTGAATACATATGATTAGTCATGGTAAAGATGGATTTAGAGATACAAATCCAATCAATTTGAGGTTATTAATAGTTATTTTGATCAAATATTCATAAATAATTTACAAATTTGAGTTTATTTGGACTTGAACATGTAAAGATCATTCATAGTAGTGTATTTGGACACTTATTTGAGCTAACTTAGTCAAAGAGTGTTGTCCTTATTGTTCTTTATATCAATCTTTGAAAAATTTGTTTAATGTGTAAATTTAATCATTATTATTTGTAAAGATTGATTTGACACATCATATTTAAAATAGGATTCAAATTTACAAGCTAAAATTACCTAAGACATAGCATAAGTGAACAAAATTCCTAAAGTCTCAAACACTTCCATAGTTCAAGGTACTCATGTGTTCAAGGTATGACTTGGATATGTGGTTATTCAATCTATGTGCTACGTATAGTGCATGATCTTCCTCAAAATATTGAAATATATTTGTCTTCACATAATCCTAATAATGTTGTCACAACTGAACAACATGTTAGAAGTTTCAAAGTTTCTTTGAGTTTGTTGAATGTGACTCATGAAGAGATAACATGTAGGTTATTTCCATTTTATTTTATAGATGTTGCCTATGAATTATTTTTGAAGATTCTAGAGGATTGAATTAATAAATGAAATGACTTCAACAATATCTTTATTGATTAATTTGGAAAAATTATTAGTCCCTATGTCTTGTATCAGTAGTTCACCATAACTAAAAAGGTTGTTAATGAAACCATAAAATCTTTTAATGCTCAGTTATAAAAAATGTTTAGTAAAACTATATCCCCTTATATATCTAATGAGGTTTTACCTTTAGAGATTTATACAGATGCTATGGATCCCATAACCTCCATGTTCTTGAAAAGGTCTCTTCTAGTCATAAACACATTGACCTGGGCATACTCTAAAGCTATGATCATTAATGACCAAATATATCCATAGGGTTAGATAACATATTCCATAGCTATTGTTAATTCAAATTGACACATCTAGGATGACATCCCTAGTGTACCTACTTTAACACCAACTCAAAACCATTTTACCTTAAGTCATGCATGCCTTGGCCAACACTTAGAGTTCTTGAATAGCATTACAAGTTGATTTTATCCATAAAATCATAGAACTCTAATGCACACAATTAGTAATAATGTTCCAATTCATGAGCCTAAGACATCAAATAATTTAAATGAATTTTTATTATAAATGGTCTAAAAAATAAGCATTAACTTTCTTCAATTGTAAAAATAAGTAGAAAATAGAGTGGAATGCTCTAAAAAAAATTGTGCTTCTCAAAGGTTTGATAGGCCTCTAAGTAGGTCTCATGATGAAAACAATAATGTATCATCTAAAAACATAAAATAAGTTTCCATGATACTATTTTTGCTGATCATTGTAATATTTATGAAAAATTAAAATGGTGCCTAATAAAAAATGTACTATAGGGACATTTAGCTTTGTAGGAGCATCTCAAGGTTTCATGGTTTCATGCAGGCCTTTGAATAAGTTACATCTAAGATGACTTGCATTCCTAAAGATGTAAGAGAGATTACAATTAAAGATAAACAAGATGTCATTATTAGTACATCTATAGATGAAGAAGAAGAGTTACTAGAAATAGATATGGATCAAATATAAGATGATATTTATCCAAAAGGTAGCCACAGAGGCAAACCATGTAGTTTTATTTTTGAAATAGATAATAATCCTAAAAAAAATGATCATTGGCAATAGTGACACCATGATTTATTGAATAAAATCAAGGAGCTTGAGATGGTGGATGATGGGATATAACAATGCATGGATACTTCATATAAGGATTTCACTAATGATCTAGAGTCCCCAAAAGGTGGTATTATTTTGGAGGAACTAAACAAAGAAAATAAAAATCCTAATTGTATGGAAGAGATGCCCCTCTTCACCAAGGATGAAAATAAACCATGTGAATCAAATCAGGAATTATCATGTGAAGTATGGGACCAAAATGTTTCTTGTGATGAGATTCTAGATGAACATCATTCAATTTACTAGGATGAAGAAACATTTTGGGATGAATTGAAATATTTTTGTGTAAATATTAGTAGTCCACTTACACCTCTAAAAGAATCTAATGAAGACATCAGTCTAAAGATGCAAGCCAAGCTACCATTATTTAGTGAAGATGATAACAATAAATACCTATCTATGGATGAATAAAGAATATAACTCTTGCTAAAAATTAGAAAGATTTTTGAGGAAGAGGATTGGATTTTAGACTAATATCTTCAATCCATATTCTTGAAGATGCATATGGGATCCCAAGTCACACCATCTAGAAGATCTAGGCATCTAAATGACCTTATCAACAAGATGATGGCATTAGAAAACACTTAAGTTTCAAAATTCTATAGCAGACTAAGTAATTTTTCATTTTATCCTAGAGATAAGTATTTTATGAAGTTAGTATAGAGCTTAGATTAGTTTCTTTCCCATTCTTTCATTCTTGTTTTTTTTCCTTCCTACCCCTTATTTTTATACAATGTTTATACATATTTGTTTGATTTTTATGCTTTGTCCCTTGGTTATAAATAATTCCTTTTAAACATACCTTGACAATAATTCATCTAGGCTACTCAAGAGTTTCATAGTTTAGAAATTAAGGTATGACTTCTTAACATTAGTTGATCATGGGTTGTTGAAATATGAACTTGATATTATACTTTAGAAAAACTAGTAAATACTTGTGGATAAGTTAATTGTTCCTTGACATTTTAAACCATGTTCTAATCTAAGGCTAGTTTTGATAAGGATTACACATTTAGAATGAATATTAAACTATTAGAACATGGTCTTGCTTGCACTTAAAAGACATTAATTACTTGGGACAAAGTTTATAGCCAAGATGATTGTTTGAAAATCAAACACTTGATCAAATCCCTGAAATTGGCTAACCTAGCTCCCAACCTTTGTTATAAGGCCAAAAAATGATCTAAAAAAATATAAAAATAAGATTTTATTTCATAATCAAATGCTTTTCAAGCAAAGGGAATTCTGGTAATCTCTACCAAGGCTATGGACATCTAGTTGGTAGTGGAGCAAGGTCATGAATGGAGCCAAAGGCATCTCTATCAGGGTTATAGATGTCTATCTAGAACCAAAACAATGCATAGTCATTCCATGAGCTAAGGCATGGTACTTAATGAATATTCAAACATGTTTAAAGTTAGTGTTAATGACTAAAGCCATAAAACTAGAAGTTATTCTCTAAGTCCTTTGGCAATCAGTAAGTAGAATCAAAGCACACATACAACATGACTGAGTTTTGATGTTTGATCTTAATTTTGTATATGCAATATTTTTTTCTAACCATAAACTGATCTTAATGATGGTGTTTGATTAAAAATAATGAGTAGCTTAATTATTAGTCTAAACTAGACTCTTTGAATTCTAACATATTGCTATGTTCCCCTAAAATTCACCATTTGCTGAGGTCAACATACCCCCATTTTTGAAAAATGATGACCCTTATGTCAAATTGTGAAAATTTGTACTTTAAAATTGAGAATTCACTTGATCAAAGTGTTACTAGCATGTTTTCACACTTTTTTATTTGAATCCCACCCACACCATGGTCTGACTAACTTATTGGTTCCTAGTTTCGGTCTGACCCTATCTAAGTTTTTTAGCATTGGTTATTCATGTTTAGGTTACAAATTGATGAGGTCCTTGAATGAGTTATGTCTGAATTTTATTATTTAATCCTAATTTGGTCCTTTACTAGCCTTTGGTCTGTAAAAGGTCAAGTTAAATGAGTTTGCTTAAGGTGTCATTTATCAATTTACAAAGGCCATGGATAGGTTAAAAAAACCATATGGGGTGCCAAGAGTGCTTGGAGTAAGTATGGAAGTGCATGGTATTTAGTTGGTTCCTTATTTTTTCCATCTAGATATTTTCATTTGATGACAAAAACTCTGAATGGGTAGTTTGTTGGAGTCATATTTCACATGTGTGGATGTTTCAAGAGAAATGGTCAAAAGAGTTTGTTCATCTTCATACCTAGATTATACCTGTCAATTTTTAGTTCATAAAATATAACACATCAAATTTTATGGAGATGCAAAGTTTCCCTTTGAAGCATTTTGACTGTGTTTTCCAAGTGCAAACATAGCCTAGCAAGCATATTCAATGCATCATATCTCTCATGCACTACAACTTCAAATGAAATAGTCAAATGAGTTTATTCAAAATTTCATAAAGAATATTTTCACTAAGCTTAAGCTCATGAAACATAGTGATTCAAAAGTTATGGGCATGCAAAATTGGCCTCTCGACCAAATTTTATTGTTTTTCCCATAGCCAATTTTTAAAGGTCCAAATAGAGCTAACATGACATTTTCATGAAACCATATCTCTCATGCTCTACAAATTCAAATGAAATGGTCAAATGGGTTTGTTCAGATTTACACAATAAATATTTTTATTAAGTTTGATGTCATACAACATAGTGCATCAAAAGTTATGGACATGCAAAGTTAGTCTCCAAGGCCTTTTGACTAGTTTTTTAGGTTTAAACAGTGCCAAGTGGGCATTTTCATGAGGATATATCTCTCATACACTAAAAAATCAAATGAAATGGTCAAATGGGTTTGTTAAAATTTATACAAAGAAAATTTTAACTAAGTTTTAGATCATGAAATATATCACATCAAAAGTATTGAGCATGTAAAGTTTGTCTCTAAGGTATTAGGTCCAACTAAAGCTAAATGGGTATTTTAATAAGGCCATATCTCTCGTGTGATGCAACTTTAGATGAAATGGTAAAATTAGTTTATTCACATTTAGACAAGGAACATTTTTCTAAGTTTTAGATCATGCAACATAGCACATAGAAAGTTTTTAGATGTAATGTTGCCCTCACACCCACATTTTATTATTTTTTCCAAGCCATCTTTTAAGGTGAAAATAGAGCCAAGTGGGAACTTTTATGAATCTATATCATTCATGAGCTTAAAATTTATACGAAATAGTTAAATGGGTTTGTTAATATTTACACAAGTAACCTTTTCTCTATGTTTGAGCTCATATGACATAGCGTGCCAAAAGTTATGGTCATGCAAAGTTGGTCTCCAAAGCATTTTTGACTAGTTTTTTGGCTCCAAATAGATTTGAGTATGAATTTTAATGAGGCCATATCTCTCATGCACTAAAAATTTATATGAAATTATCAAAAAAAATTGTTCACATTTTCATAAGGAATTTTTTTCCTAAATTTAAACTAATGTGACATAGCGCATCAAAAGATACAAGTGTGCAAAGTTGGATCTCAAGTAGTTTTAGAATATTTTCTTGATAGGTATATAGATGTCATGTAAAATAATGAAAAAGAGCTCATTTTAACATTTTATAGGTTCTTTTGGAAAGCTCTCAAGCCCAAAAAATTTAATGAATTTGTTGCTTTTGGTATTAAGTCAATTCTCTTCAAATTTGATGCCTTGGTGGGTTCTGCACTTCAAGATATAAAATTACAAAGTTGGACAAAAATAGAAGACATCCATACGAATGTAAAATTTGAACCCAGATAAAAGTTCATATGATATTAAATTTGACATTATAAAATATGTCAAATACATTCTGTAAGATGTCGAATACATTCATGTAGATGTTAGATTTTGCCCTGAGAACCAACTGATGGCTTTTAAATAGAGGGTCCCAATTGATGAATAGAGGGGTTATTTAATGATTTTATCAACTTTTTAAGAACTCATTTTTAAGGCAAATTATTTTTTGTAAAGGCATATGTTATTTTTTTAACATATTTGCCTGTAGGTCAGTCCACTTTAATTAATAAATTATATTCTAGAACATTGTAATAAGGACAACTATCCTTATCTCTTATGCATTAGTATCCCATGACTAACTGGTATGATACCTTGACATTCTATAAAGGGTAGTAACATAATTTTATAAAAGGAGAGGGGGAGTTTTAGATCCAAAATTACTTTGTAAACTTAGAGTAAGTAATACAAGCAAGGAATTCTATAAAGATTGTCTGGTTTTTATCTGTGTGTTTATTATGATGGCTTCTCTCTCATTTGTTTGTTCTAATTTCTAGATTGGAATGGTTCTTATGAATTATTGGTGTGCACCTTTAATTGTAGAGCTATTAAATTGTATTAATGATATGTTTATTAAAAGTCTTTAGTTTCATTTCATTTCCTTTACCCTTCTTACATTGGGGCCAATGTTATTTGCTTAGAGGGGTAGAATATTTAAAGTGAAACTAATTCTTATTTGAATTATTTACACATTCCTTAGAATTTTTCTTGATTGTGATGTGATTTAGGCTACGCTGTCTCACTTCACATGTTGGTTTTAAGTGAATGCTTTGATGAAATATAAAATTTGTCATGATATTTGGAATGAAGATCAATAATATTTCTTTTTACCCTACCCTTCTTTTTTCTCTTTTTTGACCTAAATCACCTTAATTTTGATTTTCATTATAAATATCTATTCTAAATTAATTATTAATTTATTTCTTGATCATAATTCACTATTCTTTGCATAATTATTACATACTTGGCATTGATCTATTGTTTTGTCATGGTGGCTCCCAACCACAAACTAATATAAATATTGTGAAATAGTCACTTATTTTGCCTCTATTCCATCAATAGATAAAAGTAATATCATAACCTATAATTCATGTATTAAATTATTTGAATTATAAAATAAGAAGCGTTTTTAAATAATCTAGGCACCTGTGGTACATATTTAAGTATAAACATATCCTAAGTATATAAATTTTAAAGATGCATGATGGGTATGGGTTCATAAAGCTCTTATCCACCTTAGGTATATAGTTAATTTGATCCATAATTTGCAATGATAACATAGGGAATGATCCAATTAGGATCAAACTAAGCCTTCTCATGTTCTATATTGGTATTCTTTTGATTTTATTTTAAAACAAAGTCTCCAACCTTAAAATATTGGGAATTTATTTTATTATTATATTTACGATGTAAATTTTTTTATATTATTTAAAATTTACATGTGCATAGAGTCATTTTTAATCAATAATTTATAACTCATGTAGTTGTTCAACTTGTTATTACTCATCACAACTAGGTTTTTTAAATAAATGCACAAGGAGGGTTTCTCAATCTTAGTAGGTGTTAAAACCTAATTTAGATGTGGATCCTATTGGGTATATAGGGTTAAGGATATATAAATGGTAAGGAACAAGGATGCATATCAAATCTACAAAAATATTATTAAATTCTAAACTAAGATATACCATATACTAGATTTATAAAACTAAGATAAGTTATAAATGGAAAGTATAACTATGTGAGATATATGAATGAAAAACAAGTGACGTAATTATCTTGTTAGTGTGATAATAAAAATATATATTTGGAACAATTTAAAATAATATAGGAATATAGCTATAAAACTATTGCTAGATATTAGATCTAATCCCTCTAGCTCTTAGGATGTTTACATTAACGTGTACGATTGTAGCAATGCTACTATCTAGGTTCAACACTAGGATCCTATATAAAATATCAATTGAAATACTATGCAATGGATTAGATTCTTAAAGGTTTAGTTTCATCTTCACTTTGGTGAATTCAAACCTATGTTATGGACTACCATTATTGGTGACATAGTAAAACCCTAGATTCTAATTTTTAATGTGACCTTGGAAAAAAATGGTTAGTGGGCACACAGTGTTGAGCTGACCCAAAATGACCCCATTAGAAAAAGGTGTTACCTAGATACATAATACTCCATAAGAGGGCCTTATAATCATATATATATATATGTTGGCTTGTGTGAGAATTATGCAATGTGTGTAAAGCAAGTACAATAATGACCTAGCTTATAAGTTGGAAAATATGACCTTATGACTGATCCTTTAGTAATTCAAACCTATATCTAGGTTTATAATTTGAATTATATCAAAATAGGGAAATATAATAATGATTTTTGATAACTTGAGTGCTTCTTTAATGCTCTTTTGGTTTGATTGGTAGTTGACATATGAATAATGGTTGATATTATATTTATACCAATCCTATCAAGAGATAAATCACATTAAATCACTTAGGCCAACCATTATAATATATTTCATTTATAAATTTGAATAATTTATGGATTTGGACACTTACATCTCTATAGGATAGTAATGCAAATTTTATTATATGTTTTAAACATTAGTGTCCAAGGAGCATGAGAGCATGTATAGGCTTAGAACTTGTAGAGTTGTATTATAAGTAAATTTTAAGCATTTTGGGAAAGATAATATGTCTATGTTTTCAATATAATACTGGTTGGACTAAGGGATAGGATAATGGTCATAAGATATAGCATATTTAAGGCTTGTAAAAATAAGGCATGCGTAAAACTAAGAGGAATAACCAAGGCCTAAGTTTTCCAAGTGTAAAATACTAATATGATACATAATTAGAAAATATCATCTAAATTAGCTCCCCTTTTAATGTGGTAATTAAATTATTAGTTTAAAGTAAAGTAATAATTACTTGGGTGTGCATGTAACTATTATCTTTGTTTGAGTTGAATTGGGGTCAAATTACTAATGACTAATGTGTAACTAGGAGAATGTTATAGTGTCTTTGATTGAGTTGAATTTTTATCTTATTTATGTCCTAATTCAATAATATGTCCTTGATACTAGGATGAGAAACCATTAGATATATATTATTTTTAGATAAAAAGCATTTAAAGTTCTTAATATATATGATTATTTAAAGGACATGTTTCTCTACATAGGTGTACCTTCTCTCATAATCCTCCAAGACTTGAATAAAGAAAGTTATGGGTTGTTCCATAGCTTGTTGATTTTGTTGCATGAGTATACATAATATTATATCCACATTAGCATATGCATACAAGATGAAATCCCTTAAAAAATAAAGATTAATGAGGGTAGTATCATTATTTATTGCTTGTTCGATCTCTTCAAAACTTCTCATACCCTCCTTAGTATAACAAAAGTTTTAATTTTTCTTAAGCATTGTTGTATGTGGATTTTCCAAAGTTGCAAAATTAGATATGTATCTCCGTATAAAATTTATTTTGCCTAAGAAATATTTTAATTCCTTATTATGTTTAGGCAAAGATAAGAAAAGTATGGAATCTATCCTCTTAGGATAAATTCTTAAACTATGTTTAGAAACCAAATGTCCAAAGAAGCTCACCTTCATGTACTAAAAATACACATTTATTGAGGTTAAGAGACACCCAAATTGTCAACATCTCTCAAACACTTCCTTGAGATGAACCATGTGCTCACATACATTATTTGAAACTAAAGTATTACCATTGAAGTATACAAGAAAAAACCTATTAATTAGACCTTGAAATTGCATATCCATGGATATTTGAAAGGTTGATCCTCCAATAGAAAAATCGAATGGTATTTTCCTATAGGAAAAAAATTTCCCACTTGGTATTGAAGGTTATCTTAAATTGATCTTCATCCTTGACAAGAATATGGTTATATTTATTATAACTATCTAACAATGAGAACCTTTTTGAACTAGATACCAACTACAATATTTTCTCCATGTGACAATGGATAATGATCTCTAAGAGAGGCCCTGTTAAAATCATATAAATCCACACAAAATCCAATTTCTCTATTTTCATTCCTTAATAGAATAAGGTTTGCCACCCTAGTATAATTTTTAATAGGGAAAATCATGGTTGATTCAATTGGATTATGAATTTTAGTTATCATCTAAGGGTCAAGTTTTTGATTGATTGTTATTTTCATTTGTCTAACAAATTTTGTATCATCCTCTATCTCAATGGTGTGTTGAGATAAACTCAAATAAAATCCATTCAAGTCACTATACTACCATGAAAATACTTTAAAAAAATCCCTACATAAATTAACAAATGATTACTTTTGATATGGTGTAAATACTTTACCTAGTTTAAGGGTCTTTCTAGTTTTTATCTCAATATTAGCAGTCTTCTTCTTTGGAAGCTTATTAGACATAAGTTGGACAATATGATCTCCATAATATTTCAAGAGCTTTGATTGGTTTATGGAAGATAATTTATATTTGTCTTGAAATAAACAATCTAATTATTATATTCAAAAAGTTTCCAATTCTCACAATTGTTAGGAATATAAGGGCTCACTAAAATATTGATATGTGACCAATTTTTCTCATTCCTTACATTAAGTGAAATGTTGAACTGAGATCCTATGGTAGCCAACCTATATTCATGTTTATTTCATTCTCTTGGTACTACTTTGATAATAAAATCATCAAAATCATCAAGAACATAGAAAAATATATGTTTTTAAAACCTTAATAAATCATTATTACATACATTAGGTCATCTCTCTTGGTGAACCACAAGTTCACTATCACCAAAATCTTCTAATATAATTATTCCCATCTTCTTAGCCCATTGTGAACCATAGACTAGAGCCTCATATTCTACTCCATTATTAGAACAACCAAACTAAAAATTAAGATAAAAAAATACCTTTTCTTATTAGGTGAGATGAACATCATTATAGCATTCGTACCATGCTTGTTATTTGAACCATAAAATTAAAGCTACCAAAAATCATCTTTTGATTGATCTTCCTTGACTATAGCTAGAATTTACACATCATTTTCACGAAGACAATAAACACCAAGTCCCTCCTCTTATACCATTTTATAGGGATAAAGGTCATGCAAGTTATAATTCCATTCATTAAGAAATAGGTTAGGTAGTCTTTGAAGATGTTAGTTGGCCTCGACTTCACTAGCTTATTCTACCTCATCTGAGATAACATAGTTTTTATTCATGATACTTGGCATGTATGGTTCTAAATAAAAGAATGACATAGGTTCAAAGTGAATATTAACCTTGTTCTCATACCTTTTTATAAACATTAAATAAATATAATTATTTTATATGTAACTACCAATCTTTGATGTCAAATCTTTAGACAAAAACATGGAAAAATATGTATGCAAGTCCACCACCACTACATCTTGATGAATGGTTATGTTTGAGTAGGTGTGTAAATTTAATTTAAGTTTATTAATCATTAAAATAGTATTTATTCATGATCCATGAATCTTAAATACATATTTGGTGTTTGGTTCATACACCAAACCCAGCTTGTATGCAATCTACCTAGGCATAACCATAATACTAGCTCCATTGTCAATCATATAATTGTGGACTAAGGTATTGCCAAAAATTAAAGAGAGATAAAAAAAGAGGTGTTTTATTAAATTTTACATCATATTTATTCACTTTTACCTCTTTATATACCTTATATACTTGTTTTTTCATAGGTTGATTTGAATTTTCCAAAACTACACTCTCTTTCTCAACTAGTTTTGAAGATAACTTGAGGGATAAAATATCGTTAATAACTATGTACTTTTATCTTGTAACTGATAAAGAATCCTAGATACTCATGATTATATTATACATATTCATATGATAATCAATACTAAAAGGAGTTCCACTTGATGAGGCCACCAATTAATTTATTCTATAACCTCATCCATACCTAGTATATATTTTTTTCTATGTGAATCCCCATAACTATCTATGACTCATGAAAATGAATGAATTTATGATTTTATGTGTGAATTTATATATTTATGTTATGTTATTAATTAATGATGCTTTTTTTATTAAATTATACTTGTGTAACCTTATTTAAAAAACATTTGAAAGGTAACATAAGACTGCAAGAATATTATTTGGGCATAACACTTATAGAGAAACCCACCACAAAATGGGATTCCACCTATAAGTTACCCATATAAACTATTGGATTTCACCTATAGGTTGCCCATAACAACTACTAGATTTTACTTACAAGGTGCCCATAGCAACTGTTGACTTTCACTTATAAGTTACCCATAGAAACTATTGGTTTCCACTTGTAGGTTGCCTACAAGAACTATTTGTTTCCACCTATAGGCTACCCATAGAAACTAATTGTTTCCACCTATAGGTTACTAGTCAAAACTATAGTATTTCACCTATACGATCCCACAACCACTACATAGAGTAGAACTATTATTGTGATTTTATGTGATTAGCTCTTAAGGACACATCCAACTATCTTAGGTATCGAGTGGATGATTGAAGAGGATCCTCCATAGATGTTGTACATACTCCCCACATGAAAATAATATTGAATGTGTTGTTAAAGATGAGAAAGATAAGGAAAATGGAAAGGAGACAAAAATAAGTAGAACAAAAAAATAGTATACATTGTCCTTAACTCATTTAGGTTTAAAATAAGTAACTTTAATTAATAACCACCTGAAGGTTGACTGGGGTAATTCCCAAAGTATTTATACCTTTCCAAGTTTAGTGTTTTTGGTTAAAGCCAATAAAACTACCTTATGTATTTAATGTTAAAATCTAGATTAGATTAGGAGCTAGATAGATGATAATAGAGTAGTATAATTGTAGAAATATTTTAATCTTTCATTGCTATAGATTTCAGTAATGAGAAATTTTATTCTATAAGAATACTTTTTAAGTCTCTAAGAGAAGGATTGGAACTCAATTATGAATGAGGAAGGGCCCCCTTGGAATGAGTTGTAGTGAAGATCCTGACCCTCTTTAGTTTAAGTGTGTTGTGTAAGTTAATTTCATTATTAATTTGATTATAAAAAGTGTGATGAATGTGTGATTCATAAGTGTGAAGTATTTATATCTTTTTATTATAGTATTTTCATAGTATAATTATCTAGTGAATTTAGTATAAGTTCATTGTACTAAAACTAGTAAATCAAGTTAATTTATGAATAAATAATGCATATATAGTGCTGACATCCTTGAAAATCATACACACACTTTGTTGATAATTAATATTAATTAGATTCAAGAATCTAACAATTAACTAGGTAATAAGTCTACACAATGTTTTGGTGTAGTAGCCAGGGAGGGTGTCAATTGTTGATTTCTAGATCAACTATTATTGTTCAAGATTGATTAATGTATTGTCTTACCCAGTTGGGCAAGTCAAGTGAGGGAACTATAGTTTCTTATGCTAGATGTCTATGTTCCTAGATGTTGATGGTGTACAAAAAAATTTATCCATTGTCCTACCCAACTGTGTAATTCAAGTGAGGGAACTACGATGTCTTATGTTAGATGTATAATTTTATGGATGTTGATGATGCACAAATTTGAATGTCTCTTTGCAATCTTGTGAATTTACTTAGTTAATATTGTTTTAGAATTTACTTTCCTATAAGAGTGATTTAATTTTTGCAAAGTGTGCCTTTCATTTTTTTCTTTTAATTCCTACTTTTTAGATTAATTTTCATACTTTCATTCCCTACTTTCTAGAGTAATTTCCCCACTTTTATTAGATAACTTTACTACTTTATAGAAATAAAATTTCAATTCTAGTCATTTTGATTTCTACACTTATTTATTTCTCTACATTTTATTTTTTGCTTATTTTGAACAACCCCTTAGAACACATAAAAAACACACTAACCCTATGAAATAAGGCATATGATAGATAAATGTATGGCACAATGTTTATGCAGAGAGATAGAGATTATTGAGGGAGATTCTTGCCAAACAAGCCAAAAATTGATATCGATAAAGAAACACAAGTACCTACAACAACTAAGGATCTTGTTGAAAAGTATACCATAAGCTATAAGGATATCAAAGAAGGGAACACTACAAATTAAAAGAGGTAACTTGAAAAAAAAGTAATATTAGGTTTTAAAAAGGAAAGAGAAGTAGAGGAAGCATTAGTTGAGTTGGGAAGAGGAAAATAAGGATAACTACATGGACCAGACACTCTAGAGAGTAATATTATAACAACATTCCAACAAGGATTTTTTGAGAAAATCAAAGAAAGCTTAAGAGAGTCTTTAGACTAATCATCTGATAAAAAGACTATGGATCAATAGATAAACATTTAATATCAGGATGCTGAAAGGACTAATACAAAATTTGAAGAGATGATCCTGAGTACCTATAGTATCCATATCATAATAAAATCCATCATGAATAGAGAAGGAGACTTTGTGGATGACAAGAAGACTCGACACAGTTACTTTTGAATTTCCTATTCCAAATGTAACAGGTGTAACTCAAATGATAAATATCCCATCCTCAACCTTGCCTAATTTTAAAGGTACATTATCAAAAGACCCAAACACATTTTTGTTTAAATTTGATATCCTCTATAGTATTTATGACTATAGGTAGGATGCATAGAAATTGAAACTTTTTCCAACCACCCTCAAATATTTAGCACTTCATTGCTTCATGGGACTAGGTAGTAATATAGTCCACACTTGGTAGGAAATGAAAAAGAAATTTCTAGATAGGTACAAATAATATGGATGATGAGGAAATTATATAAGAAATGAAATCTTTATGATGACTCGAGAAGGAGATGAATCTTTGGAAGACTATGTTGAACAGTTCATGTTCAGTGTACAAAAATTCAAGAAAATTGCACTAGGAGAAGAGCCTATAAAAATAATCTATCCAAAAAGAGTCAAAGAAGATTATCTATATTCCTTAGGCCTAATGAGTGTGGGAGATATCTCCCACCTATAATATATATACATTAAGGAGTTAAGAAAGAATTATTTCAGGTCTACCATAAATAAAGTTAGGGGCTATAAACTGTCACTGGTAGTTATAAGTGGCCTATCAAAATATGAGGTTAGTAACCTATTAAAAGAAATTAAACATGATATCATTGGTCACTTGGCCACCCTATTAGATATCATACACTTAAGGTAAAATGAGGTAGCCTTGGATCAACCATCTCTTTCCTAACCATCTCTTGTCTAGATTGTAAGAAGAAGAAGATAAATTGTAGGTGTCACGAGGTTGAGGCTAAAGTAGCTAACATCATAGTTGAAGAACAAAAAAAAAGATATGCATGCTATAAGAGGAGATGGGGACTAGGTTTTCTATGTTACACAATGAAATACATGAGTTCAATGACTATCTTATCTCGATATGGGACAAAATCTATCTTTTGAAAATTCTACCTCCTTTAATTCATAATTTTTAAATACTACTCCTAATTAGACTCGTTCATGATGAATGTCCCACCTCTTAATTATAGATATAATCCACCTTATATAAGATACCACACCACCTCTTAATAGCCTCCACATAATATATCCCCACTTTGCATATAAGCTTGGCAACCACGCCAAGGCCCACCCTTCACAAACCATTGGCAGTAGCCCTAGAGACCGAATCAGCCATAGGGAAACCATCAAGGAATATTCCATTAACAAAATCAAAAACAACATCCTACTCTTATGAACAATACACACACTACACCTAATCCTAACTAAATCCTTTCCCAACCCATAAAAAATCTTACAAATAAGTCAGTGCAACTGACATCTAGTACTAGACCTATTAAATACCCAGTATATGTGATGAATATCCATGAAGTTCACCTATGTTCAAGGAAAGTTCTACCACCCCTAGCCCCACCCATAATAATAGAATTAGATTAGGAAACTTTAGAGGATTGTGTTAACCCACCTTCACCACCACAATAACTCTTTGAACCAACAAATAAAGCTATTGATGAGATAACCACACCATTTCTAGAATGTCTTAGCCTTCAAAACCATGTAATTGAGCTTGAATTTGATTTCATAACATAGCTTTCTCTATATTAAAATTCCTCTCTTATAGGCCATCAAGGATGTGTCCATATATTTCAAAGTTGTTACATATGTTTACATAAACTTGAAAGGAAGAAGAAGGATCCCTATATAGTTCATGTGATTGGATAGCTAGTAGACATTATGTTAGGAAACACCCTACCAAATAAATGTTCATATCTAGGATACCCATTAGTAATAGTCTAGATCCATGACCAATAATTTCCCAATACATTGATATACTTGGGGGCTACAATAAGTGTAATGATAACTAAAACCATGAATAAACTATAGTTGAATAATATTTTTCATGCATGTATAATGTTGAAAATGGATGGTAGGTCTATATTTAGACCATAAGGAGTAATTGAAGATCTTGTCATTACTATATTTTCTTGGGAGCATCTTGAAAATTTCATTGTGCTATAACCAAAGTCTAATTTGGGTGGATACCCTCTTATCTTGGGATGACCTTGGTTTTTCATAATTTATGATTTCACCATCTATATATTAGGTAACATGTTGATATCCAATGGTAACCAAACTAAGAAGTTGGTTGTCTATCCTCCAGTACAATCGGCCTTAGCACTAGAACATACATTATGGGCTAAAGAAGATGAGGTAAACCAGCCTCTCTAGATTCTTGTATCTACCATAGACCATGCATGGACTTTGGATGATCAAGAGGAAGATACAATTCTCTCCAATGTTCTCTATAACAATTACCAAGCTCATTCTACAAATCTCAACCAATTGTAATGTGTTGAGTGCATATTTTCTAGCCTCTAAGAAGAAGATAATTCTGATGCATTTGTGCAAGAAATTTTCCACAAATTACTACCTCATAGATATATCCACACTAGATCTATTGGAAATATAGAAGTGATGAAATAACTCTCATGTCAAATTGAAATCTCTCCAATAAAAACATTACTTATTAATAACAAGTTGGATTCAAATGAGGAAAAGTGCCTAGTCAACATGTTGCATGCAAACCAATGCACTTTTATATGGGATTATGAGGATATGAAAAAAATGAGCCCAAAGACATGCACACATCATATCTATAGAAAATAAGAGTGTCAACCAATTAGACAATCATAATGAAGGATAAATATAGCTCTTAGAGAAATAGCTAAAGTATAATTGTAGAAACTTATGACTTCTAGATTTATATATCCCATCTTAGATAGTGAATGGGTTTCACCATTGGTAATTTTACAAAAGAAAAATAGAGAATGATGTGTATGCATAAATTATAGATAACATAATACATAAACAAACAATTATTACTTTCCTCTACCCTTCATCGATGAGGAGTTAAACACACTAGCAAGAAAGAAATATTTTGCCTTTTTGGATGGCTTCAATGGTTACAACTAGATTAAAATTATTCCTAAGGATTAGGAGAAGACCACCTTAGCTTATACCTAGGGTACTTATGCTTATGATGTATTAAATTTTTGTCTATGTAATGATCCTACAACATTCTAGAGGTATATCTCAAGTATTTTTGTATTTATGGCCAATGAATGTGTAGAAACCTATGTGGATGACTTCATTATTTATGGGAAAACATTTGGTGAGTGCCTAAAGAACCTAAAGAAAGTGTTGCAATGTTGTCAAGACCATCATTTGTATTTAAGTCACAAAAAATACTACATGTTTATGATATAATTCATTATCTTAGGATACCATGTATTTGTTGAAGAAATTAATGTTGACCCTACAAAAATTAGCATCATAAAAAACCTGCTTATTCTGCAGAAGCAAAAAGATGTCAGGAGTTTTTTAGGACATACTATTTATTATAGGATATTTATCAATAACTTTAGCAAAGTAACATCACCATTAGTCACTCTCTTTACTAAATATGTTGAATTTATATGGACTCTTGCATATGATACAACCATTAAACAATTGGAGGAATTATTGACCACCGCCCCTATTCTACATGGTCTTGATTGGAAGCTTCCCTTATATATTCACATAGACACTTTAGATACTACCATAGGAGATATGTTAGGCCAAATATATAAAACACTCAACTATACTATATATTTTATATGTAAGAACCTACAAGTAGCATAATTAGATTACATAGTCATTGAAAAAGTGTTTCTTATAGTAGTTTATGATATCAACAAGTTTTATCACTACAGATAGGGTATCAAGTCTTTGTTCATACAGACCATGTAGCCATTAGGTACCTTGTGAAAAAACCATCAATCCTAGGTAGAGTGATAAGATGGTTTCTCTTATAACAAGAATTTGATCTAAATATTATAGATAAGTTTGGTAAGGACAATGTCATGGCTAATTTCTTATCATGACTACAATCCCCTCAATAAGATACCATAGTGGATGACTTATTTCTAGATGACCACCTATTCTCCCTCACCCTTACCACACCTTGATATTGATAATAACCTTGTAATAGGGTTACTTCCATAGTACTTCCTCCCTAAATAAAAGAGAGATTTGATTCATAAAAGTTGAAGGTATTCATGGCTATCTAGATTCCTTTTCTATATTGGGCTTGACTCCATCATTAGGAGATGTCTCAGAGAAGATGAAGTTCTAGATATCATCAAAGCCTTCCATGATGAACCATGTTTTAGGAACTTTGCATCCAAGCATATAATAGTCAAAATATTGAATATAGGATATTATTGGCCCTCACTCCATATGATGTAATAAGGTATACTTCTCATTGTGATATATTTTAGCATATGTAGAGACCCACATATTTAGATGAGATGCCTTTGTAGTATCAAATGGTGCTTAAACCATTTGAAAAATGGGACCTAAACTTTATAGGATGATTTGATTCAAAATACAACAACAAAGAGTACATATTTGTATGTACTAACTATGTTACTAAATGGGTGGAAGTAAAGGCTCTTAAACATGCTAGGGATGAGAAGGTGGTAGCTTTACTCTATGAATAAATATTCACAAGATATGGTGTGCCATGAGAAATAATTACTAATCAAAGACCCCAATTCACTACTAGTTTAATTACTATATTGGTCTAATAATATGAGATTAAACATAATAAATTAACTCTATATCATCCATACTCCAATGGATAGGTAAAAGTCACCAATAGGGAGTTATGAACTATTTTGACCAAGACTATTAGTTTGTCTCATAAGGATTGGGAAACTAGACTTATTGAAGTTTTTTGGGCTTATAGAATCATGTGGAAGACCACTATAGGCTTCACCTTATATGAGTTTGTCTATGGGAAGAAAACTATCTTGAAAATTGAATTTGAGCACAATACCTTACGAACAATACTAGAAATTGGGATGGATATATCTAAAGCATAGATAGAAAGGCTTATGTAACTGAATGCCTTAGATGAATATAGACAATAAGCATTATAGAACATAGAACTTGTACATCAACAATAGATTGGATGGCATGATAGGTATATTAATACCAAGAAACTCAATGTAGGAGATGGGGCCCTTCTTTTTTATTTGAAATACAAGGATCACAAGAGAAAACTCTAGATGAGATGCCTTGGTATATTTAAGATTGAGCATATTTAAGATAATGGATCAGTGCAAATATAAACCATTAATCAAGTAATATTTCATCTATTGGTCAGTGGCCACATACTCAATTTTTACAAAAAGCCACTCACTCAGGAAGAGTTTACCAAGCACAGATGCAAGTAGTTACAAAATAGATACAATGATGTACTAGATTAACATGATGTCTCACCTAGCAAAGGGAGAACTATCCAACACATAGTTGAAGGAGAGGAGAACATTATAGCCCTCCACTATCATGAAGAATGCGACCTTAAAATGGCCCTTGACTAGTCACCCTCATAATTAACTTGGTAAATACCTAGAATAAACATTCTATTATAGGTTGCAGTTAGAGTAAAAAAATAATAAAAACCCTTTTTGGGTGTTGTTGGTAGTTTTCAGGTAGAAAAATAGTGTGTTGGCTGCCCAGAACTATATAATGGGCCTAAAGAGAAAACCAACTTGTTTTTTATTTAAGGGTAAAAACTAAAAAGGAAAATAAATAATCATTATGAGCAAAACTATTCATCTTCCTCTAGTTTCTATGGGTTATTATATACCTACTATAGGCACCTTCCTCACCATTTATACAAGCACTTTTGTCAATGAAGGTATTCCTTAAGTTGTTATGGGCTGTGCTCTAGATGTTGTGAGCATCTTCCTCATAGTTGGGAAAAACTTTGTTATTGTTATGGGCTCCACTTATGGTTACTATAGGTACATCCTAACACCTCTCTAAATCCATGTAGGTTAGTTCTTCACAAATTCTAAGCTATGGCTTTAGCTATGGGATTTGGAGCAATTCATAAAAGTTACTAGAAAAGCTAGAGGAGTGAAGGAGGATTATATTAGAAAAGTCAAAACATTGTTTAGGCATACCCTTGAATAACAAGGCAATATCCAAAACAAAGGCATACACTTGCAATATCTATTTGGAGTGTTTTAGACTATAATTTATGGCTATAGGGACACACATGAGCCATATGGAGATGATTTCACTCTATCATATGGTGAGATATATCTTTTTTGAGAGCACAGGTCCCAAGTTTGAAAATTCTACCAGTTATTAAAGGAAAAATTCACTAGTCATAAAATCCATAGGGAGCACCATAACATAGAGACAAATCATCAATAGGCTCATGTAGAGGAAGATCACATAATAATAACATCCTTATCTACCCTCTTCCATGTTCATGCATCCCCTGACTTGGATAACAAAAAGATCTGTAGTGACTACCTTATGGTAGGAATAAAATAATCTCTCATCCAACATTAAGATCCATGATCTAGTTCCATGCAAGTTGTCATGATTACATGTAGGTTCTTGAGGGCATCATGGAAGGATAAAATCCTATGATCTCATGATTACTCAAGGGGTCCACTTTAGTCAAGTTATAATTTCCAATAAATCATTGTATTTTGTTAACCACTTGCATGCAAACACTCACATGCAAATCCTCTATGTAACCCTAGGTAAATATTTTAAAAGGTATGCCATATATTTTGGTCATAGAAAAGTATTTTTTATTCTTAATATATCATGTATTATATTAAAAATAATATTTAATCATTAACATGTCATTCACTAAGCTTATCTCCAATCACACTCAAACCCTCATCATGACCCTATCTTTTCTCTTTCTATCCTACTCATTCCACATTACTTGGGGACAAGAGACACCACATGTGAGAGGGGGAGAATACTATGGGTATTCAATTCCACACACTCTAGGATAGTCTATACATGCATATTGAACACCTGTGATGACACCATGCAATCAATAGGTAAAATAATCACTTTTATTATTTTCACTTGCGATTATAACCCATTTGAATAAAAATGAAGCATGACATTACCTGTAACCTATAACTATAAACCACAAACCATCATTATTGAAAAAACCTTACTTTTTTATAGGTATAAATCTAGAATTCAAACTGAGTGTGTTGATAATTATCTATTAAAAGGGTCATTAAGAAGCTAAACCTAGCCAAAATGCAAGGGTCAGTTGTGAGATGGGAACCCATAGATCATAGGCAACTTCAAAGAGATCTAGCCAATTGAGATGTCTTCAATAAAGTTGGATGGATGAATTATTTTGAGAAATTATAGCATTTCATAGAACCCCATTCTAGAGAATTTTTATGGTCCTTTAAAGGAGATAAATCTACTATACATGGCATTACATTTCTAGTCACCGAAGAACTGGTATGCTATGAAACTGAGCTTCCAAGTATAGGAGAAAATTAGGTGAACAAACCCAATGGTTAAGAAGTTAGATAACAATTATATTAAGGAGATGAAAATCTAGTGCTAAATAAAGGTGGTGTGGAAGGACTTGTCCTACTCATGGCTTGGAGGGAAGTTGCCTCATACATCATCATATATGTGAATTGTGAAAGAATGTACTCTCTAATTTATACACTACAGTTTAAATTTTTAAATCACTTAAGGAATTATAGGACCATTAATGTTCCAAATCACATATGGAACATTATAAAAAGGATTCCAAAATAATAATATAATAGGGTTGAGAAATCCCTATCTCATCATTGCTTGATATGGATGATAGATAAACAAGAAATAAACATTGTTAAACTTGACCTTAGCTGAGAATAATTTCTAAACCTAGAGACTAGAAAAACTCAGTAAGAAGAAGGAAATAATGAGGAATCTCCTAAAAAGTAGGCACAAAAGAATACATATAAAGGTATTATGGGCACTAATGCTAGTCGATAGCTCGTAGCTACTAAAGCTTCATCTAAAACTACTACAAGAAGGAGAAGGAAAATAGTCCTACCTTTTTTTGACATAGAGGAGGAAAATACACCCACACAAATTGAGTATAATATTCCTTCTCCTAGTGTTCCAACTGGCTCCTCACCAATGATTGATTCTTCCACCATGGCTCCTTTAGGGGAAGAGGAATTTCTTCCATTAACTATTGCACAGGAAGAATAGGTTCCACTAGCCACCCCTCCTAAAAAGAAGATAACTAAATAAAAGAAACCTTCTATATCAAGAATAAAGAGACCTCCTCCTAGGATATCTAAGAGAATTAAGAAACAAAAGACAACCCTAGCCTCCTCACCCATAGACATAAGCGAGGATGAAAAATAAAGGAAAGAGCCCAAGATTCCAAAGACCTCTAATGGGTTTTAGATTGTAGAATGTTCTACCAAAGAATAATCTACCAAGGAAAAATAAGTAAAATCACCTAAGCCACCTAGATTTATTGAGGAAGACATGAATCTCTTCATACAAATTGGGTACATAGAAAAAGACTTGAGAATGATAGATCAACCTATAGAAGAAAAAGAATTGATTGAAAAAAAGACTATGGAAGAAGAAGTAGAATAAAAAGTAGTTCCTCATGACCAAGAGTTTCAAACCTTAGAACAATCCATGAAAGATATATATATGTTGAGGAATGAGATAATAGAGTTGAAAGGCAAGATAGGCCTAGAAACACTTATATGGGTAGCATAATTTGTAGAACCATATATGGAAAAAGAAAGATTATTGGAAGAACCTACAGTAACTTCATCTACCTTATACACAAATAGCATTAATATACCCTAAAATGCACCTATAGAAGATAATTCTCTAGATTTGTTACCTTTATAAAATATATTTTCTCCTCCATTGACCACTTCAAAAATACCTATAGTAGAGGAAGTAATTGATGTGGTTCTTTTAGCTCCTATGCCAGTAGAAACTGATGACCTCCTAAATTTTCCTAAAGAAAACTTTAGTGATGATGAAACTTACCACAAGTAATTATTATAATATTGAAGGTATATGATGAAATAAGAGAGCAACAGGATGACTAAAATGAGTATAAATTATTTGAAAGGAAAGATTACTAAAATGCATAAAATCATTCAATTTTTAATGGAGTGTAGATCACCTCCTAGGGTGTATGTTGTCTAATAAAAAGAAATATGGCTTAAATTTAGATATGATATGATCTGTAATGATTAGTCCTACATGGTTTGGAACCCTAAATCCTTATTTAAAGTTTATGGACATGCTGACCCTGATCTCCAAGCATAGTTAAGTGAATTTTATAGACAACAATATGTTTTATCCCATGATACAAATTAGAATCCAAATATATACTTGGGGGATGTCTAACTGAATGTATTTACTTCATACATCACTAATTAAATAGGAAAAAATAAATATGTGGAGGAGTATCAAGAAAAATAAAAATAATCTACCATAATGATTAGGGGTGAGTCACCTGATCCATATGTTGTAATAGAAGAATGGATCTCCTTCATGAGCTCAAGTAATCTACAAGCATGGGTCAATAAGAAATAAGTAGAGGTTTAGAATCACTACTTTAGTCTTATAGAGGGATATGGAAATCATATTTATATTTCTTGTTCTCATAGATGGGTAGAACTCTCTGATACTTTAAAAAGAAAGGAACCTTACTCCCCTCAAAAACATAGGGAAGCCATACATAGGGTATACATGAATATTGAGCTTATCATTAGGAAAAGGATAAAATTGTTGGGGTTGATGTTTCAACCACCTATGTTTTGGTTATAAATTCTTTATCAGGAGGGAGAGGTCCCAATTGATAAAGAGGCAGAGAAGAAAAGATGGAATAACAGTTATGATGCTAAAGGTTTTTATATATTAGAAGGGATGGGTTGCACTGAGCCCCTAGATTTTAGAAAATTATGTGGTTTCAAAATGTAGCCAAGGTTTTCTCAAGGTCAAGCAAGAGGTTGAGTAGGGGGTGTGATGAGGCCACCAATTGATTTATTCTATAGCCTCATCCATACCTAGTATATATCTCTTTCTATGTAAATCCTCATAACCATCTATGACTCATGTGAATGAATGAATTTATGATTTTATGTATGCATTTTATAGGTAACCTATAGGTGGAAGCCAATATTTTATATGAAAAACATGTAAGTGGAAGCCCATTTTTCTATTGGATTCTCTATAAGTGTTTTTTCCAAACAAGATTCTTACAGTATTATGTCACCTTTCAAATGTTTGTTAAATATGGCTACACAAGTATTATTTAATCAAAGAAAAATCATCATTAATTCATAACATAACATAACACATACACACACACACAGATATATATATATATATATATATCTGTGTGTGTGTGTGTATGTGTTATGTTATGTTATGAATTAATGATGATTTTTATTTGATTAAATAATACTTGTGTAGCCATATTTAACAAACATTTGAAAGGTGACATAATACTGAAAGAATCTTGTTTGGAAAAAACACTTATAGAGAATCCAATAGCAAAATGGGCTTCCACTTACAAGTTTTTCATATCAAATATTGGCTTCCACCTATAGGTTACCTATAACAACTATTGGCTTCTACATACAGGGTGCCTATAGAAACTATTGGATTTCACCTATAGGTTACACATAACAACTTTTAGTTTCCACCTATAGGTTACCTATAAAAACTACTAGTTTCCACATTTAGGTTTCTTGTAGCAACTATTAGTTTCCACCTGTAAGTTGCCTACAACAACTATAGGTTTTCACCTATAGGAGCCTATAGCCACTAAGTAGAGTAGAATTATTATTATGATCAGATGTGATTAGCTCTTAAGGACACATATAGCTATCTTAGGAACTAAGTGGATGATTTAAGAGGATCCTCTATATTTTTTGTATGGACTCACCACATGCAATTAATCTTGGATGTTCTGCCAAAGATGAGAAAGACAAATATAATGGAAATGAGATAAAAATAAATATAACAGTAAAATAGTATACATCGTACTTAACCTAGTTAGACCTAAAATTAGTAACTTTAGTTAATAACCACTTGAAGATTGACTATGGTAGTTGTCAAAGTATTTTTATCTTTCCTAGTTTATTTTTTTTGGTTAAATCTAATAAAATTACCTTATGTATTTAATGGCAAAACCTATATTAGATTAGAAGTTCGATAGATGATAATAGAGTAGTAGAATTGTAGAAATATTTGAATTTTTAATATTATAATCTTGTGAAGTAATCTTTAATTACTACAGATCTGAGTAATGAGAAGGTTGATTCTATAATAATCTTTTGAAAATCTCTTAGAGAAGGATTGAAACTCAGTTCTAAACGAGGAAGGCACCCCTTAAAAGGAATTATAGTGAAGATCCTAACCCTCTTTAATTTAAGTGTGTTGTGTAAGTTAATTTAATTATTAATATGATTATATAAATTTTGATGCATGTGTGATTCATAAGTGTGAATTATTTCTATATTTATGTATTTTTGTTATAATACTTTCATATTATAACTGTCTAGTGAATTCAGTATAAGTTTACTAAATAGAAACTAGTAAAGAAAGTTAATCTATGAATCAATAATTCATATATAGTGTTGACATTCTTCAAAATAATACTCACCCTATGTTGATAACTACTTTTAATCCAACTAAAGAATTAGGAAATTAACTAGGTAATAATTTTGCATAACACCACTCACTTTTAGTTACACTCTTGGCACAACTAGATGATCTTGCACTTGAGGTACTTTATGTTTTTTTATAAATTTCACATTATTATTTTTTTCAGGTGTTTGGACATCAAAATAATTATTAAAACCTTTATGAATAATGGAAGGAATACTTGGAACATGATCTACCTCTTTAGTCTCATCAATGGCCCTTGTTTGTGCTCTAGTGATAGCTACAACCACATTGTTTGAAGTTTTAGAGTCACTAACTTGACTCAAAGCTACATGGTCATCAAATTTATAGCTCAAAAAGGTTAAATAAAAATTCCATTATCCACATTGAAATTTATCTTACTGTGCCATACACTCACTATATTGACTTTATTAAAGAGAAGCCTCTTCTTGGGTCATCTAGGACATCACCATAGATTGATTCACTAAGGCCTAATTATGCATATCATTTGGATTATATGGATGCCAAAAAATATATAGAATCATATTATTATGTTTTGGAATAAGTATAATGGATTTATATGAAGGAGTATTTGGATCAACTTCAACATAATACTTGGTTTGTGTGATAACTCTTTGAGTTTGATATGAGGGTCTTTATTCTATAAAACCTTGATAATGAGGTCAATTGTCTCTAAAATCATGATAGGTAGGTTTATTAGGTTATTAAAAATTCACATTATCTTAGTATTACTACGTTTTTAGCTAAAAAATTTCATTCCCAAAAGATTACAACATTCCATTAAGTTCTCTAATCCCATTAAATTGACTAGGAGGGGTTGTGATTATTAGAGGTATAATCACTATGAGGGGAGGGTGAATAAATGATGAAAGATATTTTATACTTCAATTGTAATATTTTAAAACTCTTAATCAATGACCACAATCATTCATAAAGCATACAAGATGTTCATAATAATGAAAAAGAAAGATGATGCAAGATAACATACATAACATAAGATCTATATGAGAAACCCTATTAGAGAATAAAACCCACTCTCAATATTTCAAACACATGGAATACCAATCCTATTATATGATCACAAATATGAGACCTTTTAGTGAAGCACCCACTTCACAAGAAACACCCACCCCTAGGTATGAACAAGCACCCACTTGTTCTAGATATTCAGAACCAACACAATACGTTATGAAATCAATAATTCCAAAAATATAATTGAGTGTTAATATGATTGGATAAAAAAATTATAACACCTCTCTTTCAACTCATCATACACACTCAAACTTGCTCATACACATAATGCATCCAAACACCACTTTTAGATTACTCTAGGCTTCTTCATTCATCCTCAATCTAATTTATACTTTGTCCATCCAATAAGAACACTCCTTATGATCTCATTCCTTCAATTCTATCCTTTTATCTCTCAAAACATCCACATACAAGTCTAGAAACCATTACCTTAGCCTTCACTCTTTATATGTTAAAGAGGAAAAGGTCTCCTTGAGGATGTTAAAGAATATTTCAAGCATTTGAATGTCCTTTGAAAATAAATTTTGACCTTTTCTTATCCTATAAATGGTTTTTAAGGTGATAATTAACCTTTAAATTCTTTTTTAATAATTTTTATGTATTGGCTTGGTGAATTGATCATTTGAACTCTTTCCATTGCAATGTGGTTTAGGAGAGAGAAGACCTATTTTTGATTTTAATAAAGTAGTTTATCTCAATGGATGGATTCTAAAACTCATATATAAACTAAAATAAGAAACTTAGATATACCAAACCCTCCAAAATATTTGATTTTTGTCCGTTAGCTTGCTTTTCTCCATATTCCTTGTAGCCCTCAAAATAGGTAAACTTCCTTGTATAGAAGAATTTATGAAATATAATGGATAAATAAGAACATATTTGATGACCTAGTATCCCTTTATAGTTCCATTTAATGTTTTATAACTTAAATATGAGTGAATGTTTTGTTTTTATCCCAATTACTCTCTCCAATTAGGCCTAATTAGGCCTCTTTGCCTAGAAAATAGAAATCTTACTCCAAAAGCATCCCACACATGTGAAAATTTACAAAAATGGTTTATTAATTTTACCTAGCCTAAGACCATGATCCATGTCAATTTTTAAGATTTGAGGACCTGTGAATGTGGGCAAACCAATAAATGGCTATTGGTAAGCTTAGGTGTGTGTACAAGCTTGAGAGGTAGTTTGATTTTTTCTCAAGAAATTTATAGGTTATGAGACATGGAAATTACTTGGTAATACTTGTAACACCATTATAAAAACTCATTCCTTTATATTTATGTCTCTTATTATAATCATGGGTGTTCATTTAGGCTTCTTGTCTTGTAAAACTAGATTTTATTCACTTTTTGAATAAGTGGACAACTTGCAAATCTAGTATAACATTTTGAGAGACATATACATGTGTGTGAATGATCATGTAACCTATGAAAAGTCATTATAGTCCTCTTAAATATTTTTATATATCATACCATACCTTATACCTTCACAATCAAGCCTTTAGGTATATATTTAGCCTTATTATGTATGTTATTGTACTTACACATACTAACCAGTACCTTAAAATGGAGATAAATAGAGTTGTGAATGACATTAATGTAAATATATGGTAGAAACAATTAATATGAATGAGTTTTAAGGTATTTATCTTCCATTAGGTTATTATGTAGGGTTGAGGAAGGGTTTAAAGAGGTATGAGGTCTTTAAAATGATTCATAAAGGATAGGAGTCCATTCAGAAAATCAATGCCAATAAATTGATGAAAGGAGACCTATATAATAGATATAATGGGCATCTATCACCAAGAATTATTTAATTTGAGTTATTATAAAAAAAATTGACCTATTTGAGCTCCTTCTCAAGCAAAACAAGATTTCATATGTCCAATTTTCATTAGTGATAGTTCATATTGTATAGGCCTTTAACCCATGAAATAATGGCATATAATTAAAGTAGGAAACCCTCTCTAATACCTAAAATATACATATACCACCATTCATGTTATATAATGAAATCTAATATATAAAAATTTGTAATCACAACCACTTAGATTGGGGGTGAATTGATGCACTTAAAATAATCATCTAATTTCACTTTTCATTCATGAAGCATTCATTCAAATACATATATCAATCAATGCATAAATAAGCATATACATAAACATACAACATATGAACACAATAGATCTGTGTGAAACCATAATGGGGGATAGAAACCACTGACACACATCTTTTACTACATTCTTATAATAAAATAATCAATATTTAATGAGGCACTAACCCCACAAGGAAAACCAACCCTTCATTAGTCAAGCACGAACTCAACTAGTCCTTTAACAAGCACCAACTTGGAAGGAGGCACCAAACCCCTAGGTAACTCAAAACTAACTTAGATATCTAGAACCTCTGATGATCTTTGGACTTTTTTTGCTTACCCAACTGATGATGATAACCTTATTTTTCACTACATGCTCTTCTATCTCCCTCTCTCAAACAACCTATTATACCTCTTCACTCAACTTGCCTCTTTACTAGGTTTATTAGGTCAACTAACCTTATCATGCATATGCATAAAATCTATTATATACTCATCATAGTTTTTATTACCATATTTTTATTGTGTTCAATACCTTATACTCATTCATAATATTCACTCTTATTCAATCATAAGAGTCTTCTCTTTTTCTCACATAATTAGGCCAATTAGGCCTTATTCTTATACCAGTCTTTTACTCTCATAAAACATGGTGGTCCAAAAACCTTTACACACTTATACTACCCTTAAAATGGGTTAGATAACACATTTCATACATGGAAAAAAAACTACATATGTCATTCACAATTCATGATAACTAAAACCATTATTAGGCCTTAAGGAGACCTAATGCAATTAGGCCTTCATAGGCAACACATTACACTTAGCCATATTAAAAATTATTCAACATTTATACATGGAAAATAAACTTAAAACATACCTATAATATATCCATAATAAAATACATATAGATCCATACCATTTTTTATTCCCATTATCTACTTGGACCATATCATAAACACTACTCACAATAAGGTCTTCACACACTCATAAAGTTTATTTTAAACAACTAAAGTATAAAACCAATTTTACCAAAAAAACATTAAAAAAATCACATGGATATAACCTACATGACATAAAAGTAATCACCATGTACTTTATCTACTGTAATACAGGGCTTAAAGTCTCTAACTCACTCTTGCAACATAACCACTCAGAACTATCTAAATGCTCCAGAACCTAATTATGAATAATTGAAACTCCACACTTGCATAGGGAATTTTAATGAGGAAAAATAAATTAACATGAACCTTTGAGACCTATATAAAATATTTATATGTAATATATTCTTAAATTTTGGGTAAATTACCTCAAACTCATCTCTGCTAGATGACTACTCAGAACTATCAATAAGCTTGAAAACATAGTCATGATAAATGTTATTTTTGACCCCAGTAAGGATACTTAAAAAAATACTTATTAATATTAATATTTCTTATGTGACCTCTAAAAAATTTTCCATTAGATATATCACAATATCTAGTGTCAACAATTTATATTATATACCAATTTGTTGACCTTCTCTCTCACAGTCCTTACACAACCAAATAATCCATATTGGTTTCCATAATATAACCTCATATACTAAAATATGAGATTATATAGAAAATTTATATGTTATATAGGTCATAAAAAAATCACAATATTTTGATGATTAAAAAAAGAGTAGAGAGCCTCCAACTCATCACTCTCACTTGTTTAATCAAAATTACCATTCTACCTTATAGACTAGTCATGGTGACCTTTCATTCCAACACCTATGTAGACACAATAAATAAGTCATAAGTAATTAATATGATCCTTCGAGGTATTTATAACATATAAAAACATAGATATATAGATATGTAATGGAAAATATAGGATATTTAGACTAATCTCTGAACCTACACCTTTACTATCTCATCTTCACAAGACATGTCATCTTGTGAACAACATTTTAAATAACCTAAAAAAGATATAAGAAAAATTTAAATGTTTTATATGTCCTTAAAAAAATCCCATGTAATTTAATCTATTCCTAATCAATGACAATTCATCCCTAATCTCATTCTCACTTCTACCTAATTTTCTCACTGTCTTTCTCAGTAGGCCTTTTTAATGATAGGTCATCATTCATGACTAAAATAAGAAATTATAAGTATATAACCTGATCATAAACTTCAATTATCATAAAATACAAGTCTCACATAGCATCCTTCAATAATTTCCATTCTTTGACCTTGTCAACTCTACTTGCTACATTAAAAAACTAAGAAATAAAGGGTTTCTTATATCTTCTAATCAATATTTTGACAAAGAAATGACACCTAGAGAAACATGGGACAGATATCTACTTGATAAAATAATAAAACTATCTCATCCAATCAATTATGATCTATGTACAACAAGATCTTTGTTATCTTGTCACTATGAGGGTTTTAAGAGGGTTTAGACTACTTTCCATTCTTAATAATCATTCATAAAGTATTGCATCTCAAATCCAAAAAAAATTCCAAGAAATTTTAGCTAGTAACCTTCCACAACTTCCATGAACTTAGTATGATTTAAATAAAAGTTTGTACATGTCAACAAGCATAAGAAAATACTTCTCAAGTATTCTTCTCTTCATTCTACACATACAAGAGAACTTCAAACTCATTTTCATGCTTTTCCCTTCAACTCACAACCTCAAACTACACCAAAATACTTGAAAAATAATTTTAAACCTCAATCCATTCTCACATGAGCTCATATACCTCTAAACCTAATCATGATACCTCATTCTACCACATAGGGTCTTAAGACTAGGTCCACGAGAAGACCACTTAAGAAGAACTTACACCTTTGGCTCACTCTGAGAGTCATGTGACTGAATAAACACCTTTATCACATGATATATCACTTCACTATATAACTTAAATCTTATACATATCCATATCTCCACCATCATGCCTCTATAATCTATATCCGTGCTTAAGAACTTGTTCAACAAATAGTCCTATTAGGCCCTACACCACTTTGAGATATTCAAGATACATTCTAAATATTACTAATCACATCTATACATCTGATATGGGATCAAAAATATATCTCATAAATATCCTTTGACCAATTCTCCTTATCCCATATAGGTCACTACCTAGGACTATACTTCTTAAACACACAAGACACAAATACAATCTCTCTTTCTTTCTAAACTCATGAAGATCTAAATATATTCACCAAAGATATGAAACTTTCACTAATTTAAACAAATCCAAATACTTTTAACCATTCATTTCACCATACCTTACTATGTTTCATAATACATTGCATTAGATCACTCAAAGCCACACTAGCAAGCTCAAACAATAAAACTCATACCAATGATCATAGCAACCTTATTGTGAACCAAAATTTTACCTCAAACTTCCTTTAACATAAATGCCTTCAGGTATATGACATAAAATATAACTCTCACCTTACTCATCCTTCTTGACATTAATGATAGGACAAACACATGACATCAATGACAACTTTTAACAATCTCCCCCTTTGCGATTGATGGAAAACTACGTTTATTAGAAACCACAAATGAAATTATAATTCTCAAACATATTTTTAAAAATTAAAAATTTCATCATGAATATTGTCACACAAGAAATTTTACCATCAATAACTTTCTCCTCCTTTAACAATAATGACAAAGGTTCATACACACTCTCACAAGCTCATCCACACATACTTCACTGATCCTTAGACTGATGACTCATAGAGATAATAAGATCCCCCTTTGTCCATACATACTTATATTCAATATTATTAAGCCATCATGGACTATATCACTTCATAGAATACTAATGGAAATACACATTCAAATAGGTCTATGAGAATAAGATAGTCTTTGTCAGACTTCTGATATACTTTTTTTCCTTAAAAGAACTCAATATAGATTAACAAAACAAGTAAACCTATGAAACATGACCCTAAGGTCATATTAAAACTCTTGTACCATTGAAATATTTATGATACTCTTTGTATTATCTCAATGAATCAACATAGTATACATAGTCAAGACCCTATTTATGAAAACTCAAAACTTTTGTCATTCTTAGATACTTTGGCTCTAGACCAAGACCTCAAACATGGTGAAAACTTGTATAAAAATTTATCTAAGATCACTAAAAAATTACACCAAATTTCATGCTTCTTCATGAACTGTGGTATTTGTTTGATGTTATACATACATGAACTACCTCTAAATTGATCATCCATAGCTTTATTTCAACAACCACCTCAAGATAGAAACCTTCACATGATTATTATTGTCTAAAGAGCATTTCCTTAAATCTTAGATAGATACAACATACTTCATACGGATATTATAATAACATGAACTTAAGAGACCCATAATTCTCCAATTCACTTTATATGCAATCAGAAATGCATCATGTTTATAAATAAATCTTGGCTCAAGGAAGATAGAGCATACCTACACTTCTAGTTGGGAGTACATTTATTAAGTAGGAGCATGACCAAGATGGGGATCTAATAAACATAATTAGCAGATGACCTATCATAATACACTATGTTAAGGAAGGTTTTAAAGCCTCTAGACTAACACAATCACATAATAACCCTTAGGGGGTCTTAGGTTTTGATATTTCACTTATTAAAATAACAAGAAAGTAAATCTAATCTAGTTCTCAGCAAAGCTTGTAGCACAAGGTGGGGGTTAGAAATAAGACAAACTAAACAAAATGTCCATAGAAGACATATACTCATGTCAATGTATATAAAATCCTAATGCATAGAAGATACACACAACTACATTATCTATCTACTCTTATAAAGGACAAATAAATTTAGGAATGCTTACCTTTAAAGATGAACCCACCAAGCCTCAATCTCTCCCTTGGCCAAGGTGATTCACAAGATATTTTTGTGGTATGTAAGGATAAAAAAAACAAATCAGCTATAGGCTACACAACCTATCAATGCATCTAGAAAACATCTCCATAAGATAAGATCTATATTTCCTAAGAAAGTATGGAACCATAAGATTTATTGTTTAAGTATAATGTTGAATAATAAGATTTTAATTTTCACTTATTATTCTTCTCTTCTCTTTATTTAAATGGTTGGAAATGAACTTGTATAAATAAGTAGATCCTACCCTAAATCCTTTCGAATATGTCAATTATATAGGGTCAACCCAGTCGACCTTGTATGTTTTCAAGAGATAATCGACTAGGTTATTAGATATGTATGCCAAAGGGATAAAAAAAACTCTAAACTTAAAAATACCCCAAAATATTAAAGGGTTGACCCAATCAACCATGTATAGTAATCAGAGTCTAAAAATTATATAGGGTCAAACCAGTCAACTTAGTCAACCAATTGTCAAAAGGGGAATAAGGTAAGGAACATGAGGATAAATATGTGATAAATGTTTGTAATGGGCATAAATGATAATAATAATATTAGGGTAAATTTTTTTTATGAGATAAGTGTTTAGATGGAAAATGGTAAAAAAGACAATAATCTTATGAAGCACCAATGGTCTGCCCATCCCTTTCTTAGTGCACCCCTTAAGGTGTGTACTCAAAGAGATTGAGACTTGATAGGTTATTAAAATATAGAAAGTGTAAGTGATAAAAGTTTTAAAATATTATGTGTATACATATTCCCCACTTAAATCTCATCATGTGTCACATGATTGTAACACAGGATGGTGTGTCAAGAAATGAAACATGATAACACATAAAATTGATGCTAAGTAAACTATATTAAGTATAAAATAAGATAAAGGAAAGGATATAATGGAGATAAACATACCTTTAATCACCTTAGTGTTTTATATAAATAAGTATACTTCAAGAGAAAGTGAAGGCATCCAATGTGAAGAACACTAGGTGAACCTATAGAAGTTAGTCCAAAAAATTAGCCAAAAATATAAATTTTAGGAATATAGGCATATGATAGTGGAAAAAATTCTATAAATAATAATTATTCCAATTAATTTTATGTTTTTAAAAATGGATGAATAAAATTAAAGATATAATCAAAATAAAGAATCCACCTGAAAAATAATTAAAAGATTTGAATTGCTGAAAAGTGTTTTTAAATAGGGAGAAAGAGAATCCATTTGTTATTTTGACTTTTGAAGGAGAGAAAAATAACTATGAGATATCAAACAATATATTATGGTGAGTAGGTGACATGTTAGACAAGGAGGAGCTCTAGGAGTGATAGCGAGTGTAAGACAGGTATGCCACTATGAATTTTAAGCTAGTTTTTGAGTATTTTATTAATTTTAGTGTATTTTTAGTAATTTTGAATTGTAAGCATTTTTATATGTCATTTATAATGAAACAAAATAAGATTATATAGGTAGGAAAAACCAATATGGAAAATGGGTTTGAAGGATTTTTTTAAAAAACCACCAGAACGCACCTTTTTAGGAAAATGTAAGGGGTCAATAGTAAAAAACAACAAGGCTAACCCAATCAACCTAGTAGGATAAAAATGTGTAAACTCCACATTACTGACCTAGTAGGTGTGTCCTAACCTTGTATGTTTTATATACTATTAGCCTAGTATAACTTTGCCAATTGATCTAAAAAGTCTAGAATGATAATGCATTACTAGGGAGGGGAAAATAAGAGGGCTAACTTAGATTTTTAAGTCATCTAGGTCAAAAATAGGGAAATTTTGGTCAAATTAGTTTGAGTAAAGAACTAAAATAGTACAAAAAAGTGTGAAAATGGTGAAAAGAAGACTAAAATGGCCTAAAAGGACCAAGTAAGGGAAAAAATGATCAATTAGGCTAAAAAAAGTTTCAAATGAATAAATTAAATAAATATACTCTTATTTTTTATTAAAATTTGGGAAAAGAAAGTATTGTGAATATACATGACATGGAGGATCTAATACATCTTTTGTTATTTCTTGATTTTGAAGATTGGTAGATGCATCATGGATATTAGATCTACTGGTGCATCTGACAATAGGAGATAGGGAAAGATTGGTATTTATAAGATTAGGTGGGATAACTAAGATGTGTAGGATTCCCTTGAGAATTGATTTGTTAGTCATGTTCCTAGGATGATTGGAATGACTAAATAACACCTTTAGGTGGGAGGTAGAGGGGGATATAATAGAGGTGGTTATCACTCTGGAGGATGTCCATGTCATCCTAGGTTGTCGATGGTAGGAGAACCTATGACTAAAATGATACCAAAAAATATTGAGGAAATGAGAGCCTTATCCATATGGGATATAGGCTTAGAGACAATTCTATAAGGGGATAAAGTTAGCATGTTTGATGTATATACATCAAGGTTTTGGACATCCATAAACCTATGATATGTATTATGACATAATGAGTGTTATATCATAAGTTAGATGGAAAGGTACCACTATTCATGATAGCCTTGAGTATGATGATGTGTTAGGATAGAGTATAATATGATCTCATGTCTATCATCTGGGTCTAACTCATACATTATATATATGAAGTGCTGATTAGAGGGTAGAAGTTGATAGGATTGAATATATTATTGATGGCTTGGATATATGATAGGATTCCTATGTATCACCTTGGGTATGGATATGGATAGAGGACTAGGTAGCATGGGTTGTGACACATATGCTATTATTTTAGATGGTGAAACACATAAACATATTATGGTAGCCATATCAACACATGGTGACTACATGGTCTATCTGGGATACAGTTTCAATAGTTATAGTAAGGATAAAGGTGATATGGCACTACACCTAGTGGAAGGAACCACATATGATGGTATGGGTACCAGGATAGATGATCTTGCCTCATCTAGTGGCACTAATATTGATGCCTTAGCCTTAGGATCATCATGTGAGAGAGACATGGGGGAGGATAATATGAGGGCTACTGGTGGTGAGGTTGATGCTTAGACCACATCATGAGTGACCATGAACTAGTCAAGCATGATAGGGAACATAATAAGAGGAGATAGGTGTAGAGGTGGTAGCACCAAAAGTACCACCACTAGCTAAATAACATCCACTGAAGACATGACATCAATAGAGGCATTAAGAGTAGGAGGTAGCTAAGACTATGACCATATTAGATGACCCAACAAGTGAACTGAAGAAGATCTAGATGATTGAGAGGCCATGTAGGTGTAGGTTGAGGTGGACTCAAGCTATGATGATAGGATTTGTATTTAGGAGGAAACCTATAAACGATGTGCTTTGAGGTTTCATAGATGGAGAGACTATGCTTGGAGGTCATGTGGGTGGTGAGACCATAGTATACAATACACACATAGGTAAGAAACATGGGTAAATTATTACTTAATTTTTTATTAATTTCAAAATAGAGTTGAGATATATAAATATTTTGACACATAAAAGTGATCTAATATCTATCTGATGTGATTTTGTAGGTGTAGCAGAGGATGAGGATGAGAGATGGGGGTCCCTTATGATGGGATCACTCCATGACATCCTAGATGAGGTGTTGATGTTATATAACCCTACTACATTAACGAAACCTAGCATACCATCTACCCCATCTCAAGTGAGTTGGTTCAAATTAGTTGGAGAGGCAGTGAGGTAGATATAAACATAGAGAGAGGATGTAACCACTAGTAGAGATAAGTGTAGGAGAGATAGATGTATGGTAGGCCTTATTAGAGGAGAGAGCTTCACATATAGATATAAGGATGAAAATTACATAGGCACATATAGAAACCCTAACCCATTGACATAAGTATAGGATTAGGAGATAGAGACACACATGGAGACCTCATCCTAATTGGTGTAACTATAGGCATGAGTGACACATCTATAAGGAAACTTAAATGGATTGAGATCTTAGATAGACTTGTTATATTGTTTTGTGTGGAGTGGTCAGACTGAGTCATCGATAGCTAGCATGGCTAGGTCATGAGATAGATGAGGCGAGGGCCTGTCAGAGAGCTAGAGCATTGTATATGGTTATATTTGTTGTATTAAAACTAATGATATATATATATATATATATATATATATATATATATATATATGAGAGAGAGAGACACACACACACACATACATGATGGATCATTTTGGCATATTGATGTTGATTGTGTATGTTGTTGCTATCGTGGTTGTGTTTGTGGATGGTTTGGATATATTTATTTTAGGCACATGTATTTAGCTATTTTTTTGTATATGATATAGTAGACATATGAGATTTGGTTTATTTTCTATCATTATGTAGAACACATACATGGTTAAAATGAAATAGGCAAAAATGACTTGGTAAAATATAATCAATCAAAAATGTACTACATAGCATTTCACATTGGGAAATGTGTAATAACAAGAAGTGATTAAGTATAAAGAGAAAAAATAAAGTTAAAATAAATTGGTAAAAAGGAATTTGTTTTTAAACGAAGTGAAATATTTTTTCACCAAATTAACACAAGTAAAATCACACTAAATCACATTGGGAAATATGAAAAAAGTGTAATAAAATGGAAGGTATGCAAAAGAAACCAATTGGTATAAAAAAAAATCAATTAATTCAATCAATCATACTATATCACATTGGGAAGTATAAGAGAAAAAAATTGGCAAAAGGTTTGGTCTGGAATTTATCATATTAATTCAAGATGGGAAGTATGAAAAATTGAAGAAATTGTTTGATTCTTACATGCACTCAAAAAGTCAGAAGATAAAAGAAAAATAAAAATGGATTAAACATAAAACATACTAAATCAAGCTAGGAAGCATGTCAATAATGTGTAACTTCATAATTAATCACATCTTATCTCATATTTGACACATGTAATTTTTATTTGTGACTTGTATTATAAGAAAAAATTGTGATGAGGGCTAGGTCCTATCCATGGTCTTATTATAGAACAACATAAAGGGGACACCATTGGGGTGGAATAATTGAGAGAATTAGGTAAAAATGGATGTTGGTAATAGGAAGGTGTTATAATGTTAATTTGTGAGGAAGTTGGGTCCTATCCATGGTCTTAAAAATAAACTCATAAATTAGATCCCAAGAGGAGTGATCAGTAGACAAATCAATATTTCTCAAGAGAAAATATGCATATTATGAGAAGACCTTAGGAGGAAAGAGGCATAATAAGGGCATGAGAAGATACTAAGTGACTACTAAACATCAATGTAAAAGGGAAACCTATTCACTATATACACAAAGCTTTGTAGGAAAATAAGTGTGCTACTAAGATCAACTCATGAAGGTAGATTGGCACAAAGAAAATTAAAATTGACCTACCTTCTAATGACATGTTACCCATTATTTAGGACCCCTTACAGATTCATTGGTTTAATGTAAAGACTGGGTACTTTTGTGAGAAAGTAGGTATCACTAATTTTTTTATCCTCTTCTAATTTATTGGCCTACTGCACCCCAAATAACCTTAGCTATATCATGAGGCCAATTATGGAGTTTTAAATTTAAATACAAGAATGAGATTTTCTTTAAATCACATATTTTAGTTTTATTTGAATTTTAATAATATTTTTACCTTTTATATCATCGCTTTTTTGTTTAATGTGATTTGGCTTTTAATTTTTTATGTCTTTTGAAGATTCCTCCTCCATACATATTTGGAATTACCAATCATGAGAGATGTAGTGATGCACATGAAATGAGATTTATACTAAGGTTTAAGGAAGCTAAGCAACTAAATAAAAAGATGGGCTAGGACAATTAGGCTTAATAATAAATTATCATGTGATCTCAAGTCTCACCTATGTATATGTTTAGTTTGTGAAAAGGAAATAAAGGGAAAGAAAGAAATCCAAAGTGGATTGATATAAGAAAAGTATAATTAGATACATTATTTGATATCTAATAATATAGTAAATATAAAATATGATAAAAGGGAACAAGGTTGGTATAACCAAGTCATAGTGATAATTATTTGTAAAAAAAGAGATAAGAGAGAAAATAATCATGAATACACAAGAAAAGAGTTTTTAGAAAAAATAAAGAAAGAAAGAGAAATAAATGATAAATAAGGACAATCATATGAAAATATAAATGAAAAAATAAGTAATATATATAAAAAAACATAAAATCACTATAATAAAAACATGAATTTGACACAATGTCAAATGATATAATAGATAGATAAAATATAATATTGGAGCACACGTCCAATCCTAGAGTAAATATAAAATCACCATGCATGTGCTCATAAATACTAATAAATATTCCCACATATAATATTAAAAAAATCAAATAGATCTCTTTGGAGATAGATAAAAACTATTGTTAATTTCTCATCAATGTTCAATGAAAATTGGGAAAAAACTTCTCTTTTAATCTCCTCCATAGAAAAAGTAGGAATACTCAATGGATCCTACTGAGGAGGGAAATCAGGTAAGGGATGCTTGGGAGAATGTATGGTAGATGTATTTGTGTGAGATATAGGAACCGTTTATGGGGAGGAATCCATTGGTGAGGGAAGATTCACAAGACAAGGAATCATAGGTGTAGGCATAGAAGATGATGAAAGAACCACAAGAGATGGTGGAACCATAAGAGGTGGAGCCATGGGAGAAGAAGGAGGAGACTTATTATGGGAATGACCTATGGGAATAATGGAAGAAGGTATAGAAATAGATAGAAGTTAATCTTTGAGATGTTTTTGGAGGATGGAGCAATGGTCAGTGTGATGAGTGATACATTGGTGCCATTGATAATATACCTCACCATATTTAGGTATATATTTAGGTAGAGCCTTTGGGTGATGCATGGATTTATCTGAGGATGAAGAATAAGGATGCAATGTATCAATATATTATTATATCTTACAACAATGTGTATAATAATGATTATCTATCCCATAGAAGTAATAGATACACTTGTGAGTGATCTTAAGAGAAGCACTCATATAAGGGGATGTAATAGGAGTGGAAGAATTTGGAGAAGACTTGTCAACCCATTTGGTGGGTAAAATATCCATCTTAGGAAAAGGAAGAAAACCATCACCAAGAGATTGTGGTGATGGAGGAGGAATAGAACTAGGCTTAATAGAAGGAATAATGGGATGAGAGGTAAGGGTAGACTCAAAAACAATAGAAGCATACACAATCTCAACTATAGTGGGAGTAAGAATGGGCTCATTTATAGTAGGAAAAATAAAGGGTTTCCATGTAGGTTCCATTGAGGGAGGGGTAAGATCTACATAATATCTAAGCAGATTCATACTAATCTTAAGGGTAAACTAACTAAAATGGTTAGGGTACCTAGAAAAGTGATAAGGCCCAATCATATCATGACCCATGAGCATACTACTATAAGGCTCTTCAAAAATTTGAGGTATTGGCACCATTTATACCCTATGATAAAGAGGAAAACTATTAAAATTAGGAACTATAAATGAAGGAAAATAGGAAGATATATGAAAATACTTAAGCCAAAAATAATGGTAACATGTAATATCAGCATCATGAGCCTAGATAAGACTACCTAAAAATGGATCATCTAAGGAATAACCATCATCATAATCTAGGGTTTGTAGGTCAATGATTTAATTAGGGATGACCTTATCATCTAAGGAAGTGTGGTGAATAGAATGGTGAGTCTTGGTAAAGACTAAGGGATTTCATCATTAATAGGATTATAAGAATGAGGCTACAAGGAATAAGGAAGCTATAATATGAGGTGAGGTGAAATATTAGAAGTTTTAATTTTTTAGTTAATCTCATGGGCTCATCATCATTAGAATCTAAGAGGTTAGGAGGAATGTTCCCAGTGATTTCAATATGATCGTTGTAACATCTAGTTGAGTTAATGGGAAAGTTAAGAGGTTGAGACTCACAAAATGGAATGCTAGGCAAAGGTTCAAGAGTAAGAATTTTGAAGAACCCACGGTCTTGGAAATATTAAAAATTATAAGGGTTAGTATCACCCTAAATCCTATAAAAGGATCCATTATGAGTGAATTTAATGCATTAGCAAGTGAAATAATCAAAGGCTCTCATATGGTTAGTCTACAACTTAACAAGCAAGATTTTATAAGAAAGGGGAAAGTTAAAGATCATTACCTTCATGTGAAAATTGATAGGTTGGATGGTAATGCGAAGCCACACACAACATACAGGATGAATTTTCCTTTTATCATATCCTTGGTAGGTTTTGCATGTCGACCTAATATTGCATTTTGAATATCCAAGGGTTTTGATAAAGTCAAGAGAGGCAACATAAGTGCTAATAAATTCATCAATAAATGTATGTTTAACTTTGATATAGCCTATTTGAACACTAATGAATAAGGGAGGATCATCCACATGAAGAAAAATATCATCAGGAATCAAAGAGGCTATACGAAATCTTAAGGAAAAAGGAGTGTCCATAGTTTAATCAATGTTGATAAACATCTCTTCACATTATTTTAATATACTATCCTTGAATCTAGATAAGGTTGTTTCCCATCCTATTATGGAAGGACAAAGGATATTCATCTCAAATAATAGTTACATAAGATGGTTTTTATAATGTGGATAAGTCCTCATAAGCTCAAGGAACATAATTTGGGATGGTAGATTAGTGAGATTTATGATGGGATCCCGTTCATCATAACCCATAAAAAGGTTATTATAAATAGGTGCATAGTGGTTAAGAAGGTCCTCAAAAGGAGGAGCTAAAGTATATTGGAATATTCCTTGATACGATGTATAAGTCTTGGAACAAGGTTGTAAATGATGTTGTGAAGATGAATTAGTTATTTCACATTGATTTTGAGAAATTTTAGAACAAATTTTAGTAAAATATTGATTGTCATTAATGTTGGAATATGAAGGAATGATGGTTAAAATAGAATGGGAGGTTTTATCTAAGGGAAAATTAGAAATAGTATCATTAAAAGTTATAAGTTCATCATGCCCCAACTCATATAAATGAGTTGGGGAAGAATCTTGGATAACATGATACATTTGAGATGGAGTGTATATAGGTTAAGAATAAATGAATTCCATCACCCTTCACATATTAGTCATCCTAACCACATAATCTATAGAAGTGGGGTCAACAAGACTTTATACATTATTGGTGGAATGGGTTGGCTTGTCTTGGTTATCTTAAATAGGTTGATGATTAGGAAGAGGGTTTTTGTAGATAGCTAAATGAGAATTATCTTGATTTAAGTCTTAAGATTTATCATGTGTTTTATAATCCTTAAAATCAATTTCATAGGTTTATTGATTCTTTTAGATGATAGAATGTGATCATAATTAGGACCAAAAAGAAAATACATACATAAATTACATAGTTGTATACATGTCTCATGAGAATGACCCCATCTACTATGAAACCAACAAAACTTGTTAAAATCATACTAGGATTTCATAGGATGGGTAGGTTCAAGTTATCTTTGAAGACACCTATTTAGACATTTAAGCAATTTAGCTGAAGTAGAGGTTTGTGAATGTTAATATTGTTAGGCTATGATAAGTGAGGATCGGTATATTATAATAAATGGGGAGCATATTATAAATATTGTTTGGGAATAATAGCTTGAACATTATGAATGTTGTTAAAATAATCCGTAACACCATCATTGGTAACATTCAAAATACTATTCTTAATTAAGAGACAAGGACTTGCAAAAGGATGGGGTGGCTGAAATTGATGCATAACGAAATCTTGACATTTAGCTTGGTCAATAGCTTCCTCTAAAGTACATGGAGAGAGATTGCACACCCAATATTGTAATTTAGGAAAGAGGGAATTATTAAAGTGATGGAAAAGATTATCATTGGCCATTTATGTTCACACTTATTTGACAAAGTTTCACACCTTTTAACAAAGGCCTAAGTAGTTTCATTTTAATTTTTTTAACAATTTATGAAGTTGGAAAAAGTGTTTCTAAGAAGATCATTTATTTATAATTATTGAACTAAATCATTCACTAAATCTTACAAACTATCAACATAGTGATTTCTAGGTTGATTATACCAATCCAAGGCATCATTTGTGATTTTTTTAACCAATAGTTTGGTAGTGGCAAAAGTGTTCAATTTGACCCAATCCTTATATATATTTCCAATTTTTTTAAGATAAAGGCTAGGATCAGTTGATCCATTATAATAAATTGTAGGTGTGATACCTCCTATATCAATGTTAGCAATTTGAGCAATAAGAGACTCATTCTAATGATGCTTAACGGTTTTATTGATCAAAAGAGTTTGAGGTATGAAATTTCCATGAGATTATTGAAGAGGGGGAGGGGGAGCATTTTGGTTATATGTGCCCCAAGACATTAATTGAGGATGATATTGAAGATGAAGAAGGTGGTTTTGCATTCTCATCATTTGATTTGTGTTGTGAGCTTGAAAGGTATTCATTTGATTGAGTGTTCAAAAAAATAATTGATGTGTTTGATTAGAATTATTATAAGTATTATAGGTGGTATTAGTGGATTGGGTACCACTACTAGTGTTGATAGGGGCTTGAAAGGAACTATGAGAGTGTGAGTCACTAGTGGAAAAAATAATTGTGTAGCTAAGGATGGACCAGTGAATGGTTGAGAGGAAGAAGCACTAGAAACATGATTATATTGGGTAGAAAATGATGCACTAGTGAAAGGATTAAGGATAGTGGATCTTATGAAATCCCCACTAAATGTAGAACTTGCCATGTTAGTGGATATACTAGTTATGGAACTAAAAAAATTTAGAGAAGAAGAGGTCATGGTGTGAGAATGGGTCATAATCGAAGGAAGAGGATAAGAATAAGAGAAATTGGTACCCCCAAATCAAATTTAGAATGTAATACTAGGTGAATGATGCTCTTCATATTGACAAGTAATCATAAGATTGTAAATGGTAGAGGGATCATTTCCTCAATGTTTGGGAAATTTAGAGATAAAAAAGATAATTTTGGGGGCATACTATAATTTTGGTTTGTATTCTAATCAAAATATAGGATTATGTTATGAAGAGGTATTAGGAGGAGTCCCATAGTTCATTGTGCAAGTGGCAATGTGAACATTAGTAGCATCCAAAAGAGGATCCCTACTCTATCTATGTGATACCTTATGAGGATTGATAAAATTCATCATGTTTATTGACCATAAATTAGTGTTTTCATCAAGTAAAAATTCCATGATGAAGAGAGATAAAGAAATATGAGAAAGTAAGGAAATAGGAAATGACAAAAATAATATAGTGTCGACTAGGTTGACCTAGTAAAAAAATAGGGTCTATAAATAGTATAGGGTCAACTAGGTCAATATAGTACATTGAATAGAGGTTATAAAAAGAGTGAATAGGATATAAAAATAGTACATGGTCAACTATGTCAATCTAGAATAGTGAATAGAGGCTAGAAGAATGTACAGGATCAAGTAGGTCAACCTAGTACAATAGACAGGGAAAATTAAAAATCCTATAATAGATTGTGAATTGAAATAAGATAATTTTTTCAAGTAATTTGAAAATTAATAATTTAATTCAAATGAACAATTAATTGGAATAATGCTAGTGAATCTAATTAAGGCACACAACACAATTTTTTGCACCAATGCTAACTAATGTAAGTTTTTGTAATACAAAATACAATTGAGAAAAGAGCAAGAAATGAACTTGGAAAGTAAATAAATAGCTAAATAGTTAAAAAAAATATTTATAATATTATTAAAATATATTTTTAAATGTGATGGAAAGTTGGTTGTAAGTAAGGAACTAGAAAGCAATCTAATGATAGTTTTAGGTAGTTTGGGCTGAAAGGGATTTGTAGTGGTAATGATACCTACTTGGTATTGGGGCCTACCCCCTCAATTCCCACTCTATATTTATAATTGTGTCAAGTTATTATCCATAATATACCATTAACCACACTTTATACTTGACCATAACATCAATTCAGTTTCCCCCTTGGTGATAATATCCAAGTGGGTTGGCCTTGGGTAGTCAAATGTTAAAATGCTTGTTTAGATTTTGTGATTTGGTCATATGTGCATAACATAGAAAATAGTGAAATTATATGATTAATTTAAATACACCCAATTACTCTATGTGATATATTCTAAGCATGAAAATAATAAGAAATGATAGTGTGAGATAATTACTAGCATATAAAGGTTAATTCCAAATTTGAAACTTGGTACACTATCAATATAGTTGATATTACATGAAAAAAATATATAACATGGTTGATAGTTTTGATACCATATTAAAAAATCAAGGTCTAAAAATTAATAGCATCAACAAAGTTGACTTAGTTATCTAGACAACACATAGAATACATAACTGGGTCGACACAGTTGATCCAGTTGATTGTACAAGGGTAGTTTTGAAGACTAAAAAATATGAAAGGAAATACTATAAATAAAGATATATAAGGATAAAATGAAACCTTGGTGTAACAAATATGTAGAGAAGGAATATTATTTTCAATGAACCTTGTGGAATGCTTGAAAAATTTGTGAACTATGTTGACTAGGTCAATCAAGCTCTTTAAGAACCTATTACTAAGTGCCTATACTATACAAGGTTGAATATGTTGACTTAGTATTCTAAAAAATATATCTAAAAGTCTAAAAACTATATTGGGTGGATTAGGTCGATCTAGTAATCTAGATTGGAAGTGTAAAAGGCTAAAAACCTGTACTAGGTTAACTAGGTTGATCTAGTATCTTGTACCTAAAAACTTGTCAAAAAAAGTAGAGATGGTATATTTAATCAACCCAATATGGTAAATATATGATAAAAATAATGATGAAAATAATGAAATATGTGAATAAATCTTAAAAGGGTTAATTCACATTGGGTTGACTAGAATGTATGCAATCAACAATGCATCATGTATATAAATCAATCCTAGCTTAGAGAAGATAGATCATACTTACACTTTCGATTAGGAATAAATTCATTAAGTGGGATCATGAAGAAGATGGGGATCCACTAGACCCAATTGGGGTATTAATTATCATAATACACTATGCTAAGGAGGGTTCTAAAACCTCCAAACTAACACAATCATTCAATAACCCTAAGGCTGTCCGAGGTTTTGATATTTCACTTATTATAATAACAATAAAGTAAATCTAATAAAGTGCTCACCAAATATTGTGTCACAAAGTGGGGACTAGAAACAAAACAAACTAAACTAAACATGTATAAAATATATATACTCATATCAATGTATACATAATACTAATGCATGGAAGATAAGTCCAACTATATTATCTATCTACTCTTACAAAGGAGAAATAAAGATAGGAATACTTACCTTTGAAGAATAAGCCATCAAACCTAAATCTCTCCCTTGTCCAAGGTGATTTATAATATATTGTTGTGGTATGTAAGGATAACAAAGACAAATCAGCTCTAGGCTACAAAACTTACCAATACATCCAAAAGACTTCTATATAAGACATGATTTATATCTCTAAAGAAAGTATGGAACCTTAAGCTTTATTGTTCAATTAGAATGGTTAATAAGAATATATTAATTCTCACTTATTCTTCTTCACTTCTCTATATTCAAATGGTTGTAAATTAACTTCTATATATAAGTGGATCTTACCCTAAATCCTTTTGAATATGTTAGCTATAAGGGGTTGACCCACTCGAACCTATATGTTTTTAGGACATAATTCACTAGGTCCTAATCTATGTTAGCCAAAGGACTAAAAAAATCCAAAGTGAAAATTTCCCAAAAATCATACAAGCTCAACCCAAGCAACCTTGTGCAATAATTAGAGGATAAAAACTATACAAGGTATACCTAGTAGACCTAATACAACTAACTATCAAAAGGGGGATAAGGCAAGCAATATGAGGATCAAAATGTGATAAATGTTTGGAAAGGGTACAACGAAGAAGAATAAGTTTAGGGTAAATGGTTTTTAGGAGACAAATGTGTAGATGGAAAGTCGTAAAAGGGAAAACAATCTTACAAAATACCAATGGCCTACCCACCCCTTTCTTGGTGCACCCCTTAAAGCATTCACTCAGAGATATTAAGACTTCATGTGTTCTTGAAAGATATAAAGTTTTAGTAAGTGATAAAAGTTATAAAATATTATGTGTATACATAGTTATCTCAACTATCTTACAACTGAGAGACTGATAGTGTTTATTTAGGATTCTCTTAGTTTTGATTGGTACCTCAGGCTTGATGTCTACATCATCCTTCTTCTCTTTGATTGCTTTTTTTTACTCTAATGCACCATCAATAGATAATAATAGTAAATTATTTTGGCACTTCTTCACATCTAATCTGTGTTTTATTGTAAACAAATCATTATGAGTAATAGGCTCATTTTGATTGATACTAACTACCTTTGGTATCCATACCTTTTTAGGGGCATCAATCATCTTGGTATGACTAGAGGGTTTATCCAATATGATCTTACAGAGAATTGTAATGTGACCAACATGTTGATAGCTAAAGAAAACAACCTTACATATTTTTCTTGATGTGGATTGTAATCCCTTTTTGACCACTTGTTTCTCCTCTTACAATCCTTTGTTCTATGCCCAAATTGGTAATAAGTGAAACAATAACCATGAAAAGTATTAGAATGTCTTATTGTATTGGGTTGCCTACTTAGAGTTGATATTTTCTAGTTTTAATTAATTTTGACCTTCTTATTTTTATTAGGATGATTTGCATTTTTATTGGTTTGATTTGATTTTTCATGTTCTATCTCAATCTTGTTCATCTTGTCTATGAGCTGCTCATGCTCAGCCTTCAAGGAGCCAAACTTGGTCTTCAACTGATCACTCTCAACTTATCTTGATATTAGACTTAAATTTGTAACCCCTAACTAATCCTTAAGATCTTAAAAATACATCTCCTATTATTTGGCTCCATTATCTAGCTTAGTCTTTAAGGTACATACATTATTTTCAAGAACCATGACCACTAATCTTAACTTTTAATTCTCTTTACTTAGTTACTTATCGATCTTGTGCTTTTAGGATCACCTTCAAGATGTCAATATTATCCAAAAGACCTAATATTATACCAATTATTTTAAGGAAAAACACTAAGATGGGGGTGGGTGGGGGTGGGGGTGAAACAATGACCTTGAAACAATTATCCAATTTCACTTATCATTCATGAAGAATTCATTCAAACAAATACATCAATCAATGTATAAATAAGCATCTACATAAGCATACAACATATAAACACAAGAGATATGTGGGAATACATCATGTGGAATAAAACACACTAACATACAGATTATAATATATACTTATAATCAATAAATCAATATTTAGTGAGGCAAGAACCCTACAAGGAGCACCAATTCGTCACTAGTCAAGCACCAACTCAACTAGTCATTTAAGAAACACCAAATTACAAGGAAGCACCAACCCCCTAGGTAACTTAAAACAAAATCAAACACATAGAACATATGATCACATTTGGACCCATATTTCTTACCAAAATAAATATGATCACCTTCTTTCTCTCTTAACACTCTTCTATCTCTCTCAAACATACTATTAGGCATCTTTGCTCAACTTGCCTCTTTACTAGGCTTATTAGGTCAACTGAACCTGACATGCATATGAAAAAAATCTTTTATATGTTCATCATAGTTTATCTTCCCTATGTTTATGGTCTTAAAAACATTATATTCATTCAAAATATACCCTCTTATTTGATAATAGGATTCTTCTCTTTTTCTCACATAATTAGGCCAATTAGGCCTTGTTCTTATACTAGTATTTTGCTCTCATATACCTTAGTCGGTCACATACCTCTCAATAATTGGATAAAAATTAAAATTGGTAAGACAAAAATTTTCATACGTGAAAAAACCACTACATATTTAGGTCACCACTCATGATAAATAAAATGACTATTAGGCCTAAAGGAGACCTAATGCAATTAGGCCTTCTTAAGAAACACATTACACTTATCCATCTTGAAACTTATTGAGACTATATAAATATATGATACACTTCAAAAATGCATATAATATACACTTTATAACATCTATATTGGTCCATACCACTTTGTATTCCAATTATCTACTTGGATCATATCATAAACACTACTCACAATAAGGTCTTCACACACCCAGAAAGTTTTTTTTAAACAACTAAAGTATACAACCAATTTTGACACAAAACCATAAAAAAATAACATGGATAAAACCCCCTTGACCTTTTTTTTATAACCATATACTTTATATAATATAGTATAGGGATTACAGTGTCTAACTCATTCCTGTAACATGACCACTCAGAACTGTCTGAATGCTCCAAAACCCAGTCATGAAAAATTGATTATCCACACTTGTATAGAGACTTATCATGAGTAAAAATATGTTAAAATGAAAATTTGATAGATTTTAAACATATTAATATTTAATATATTATTCAAATCTAGGTAAATTATGTAAAACTCATATCTACTAGATGACTACTTAGAACTGGCAACAAACCTAACAACATAATCATGATGAATATTATTTTCAACTGCTATAAGTATACATAAAAAAATAATTATTAAAATTAAGAGTTAATATGTTAATTATATTAAATATTCAATTATATATATATATATATATATATACACACACACACACACACACATATACATATATATATATAGAGAGAGAGAGTAAACCATTGGTCTTACAAACTAATATGTTGACCTTCTCTTTTATTGTCCTTACACAACTAGATAAGCCATTTTGGTTTCCATAATCCAACCTCATATATTTAATTCCAAAATTATATAAAACATTTATATGTTATATAGGTACTAAAAAATAACACAACACTCATTTTATGATTCATAAAAGTTAATAAAACCTGTAACTCATCACTCTCATTTGCTTACTCATAACTGCCATTCTACCTTGTGGAACAGTCATGGTGACCTTGCATTCAAACACCTATGTAGACACAATAAATAAGTCATAATTAATTAATATGATACTTATATTTATTTTTAACATAAATAAACACATAGATACATATTTATAATGGAAAATATGTGATATATAGACCAAACTCTAAACCTTACACCTATACTATCTCATCTTCACTAGACATGTCATCTTATGAATAACATTTTCAACATTTTCAATGACCTAAAAATAATATAACCAAAATTTATATGTTTTTTATGTCTTTAAAAAAATAAAATTCAATTTTATCCATTCTAAATCCATGACAATTCATCCCTAATCTCATTCTCACTTCTGCCTAGTTTTCTCACTATCTCACTAGGCCATTTTAGTGATAGGTCATCTTTCATGACTAATTTCGCATATTTGAAGTCTAAAAACTAATCAAAAACTTACATTATCATAAATAAAAGTCTCATACATCATCCTCAAATCATTTTTAATCTTTGACCTAGTCAACCCTACCTATTACATCAAAATTTTGATAAACAAGGGGTTTCATATAACTTCCACTCACTCTTATTACAGACCAATACCACCCAGAGAAAATTGGGAGAGTCCTCTACATGATAAAATCATAAAAATATGTCAGAAAAACCATTATAATACATTTACAGCAAGATATTCCATATTGGGTCATTATGAGTTATTTAGGAGAGTTTAGATTGCCTTCCATTATTAACAATCATTCATAAAGGATTGACCTTCAAATCCAAAACCAATTCTAGGAAATTTGAGCTAGGAACCTTACCTAACTTTTTTTAAATTATTAGGATCTTATGGAAAGTTTTTACATGCCAATGAGCATAATAAAATCCTTCTTAGGTCTTCATCTCTTAATTTTGTACATACAAGAGACCTTCAAACTCATTTTCATCATTTATCCTTTAACTCAGAACCTCAAAATACACCAAAAAACTTCAAAAATAATTTAAAACCTCAATACATGCTCACATAGTCTCATAAGACTCCAAAGCTGATCATGATAACTCATTCTACCACCTAAGGTCTTAAGATTAGGTCCATGAGAAGACCACTAAAAAATAACTTACCCCTTTGGCTCACTCTGAGAGTCATGTGAATGACTCAATAGGTTTATCACATGATATATCATTTAATTATGAAAATTAAATATCATATACAGCCATATCACCACCAACATGCCTCTACAATCTATATCCATGCTTAATAACTAGTCTAACAAATAGACCTATTAAGTAGTATATAAATTTTAGACTTTCAATACACCTTATAAATCTTATTATTCACCTCAAAACATCTTATTCAATACTAGAAACACATATCATCAATATCCTTTGACCAATTATCCTTATACCATACAGGTCACTACCCAAGACTAGCCTTCTTAAACACACAAGACATGAATACAATCTCTATCTTTGAACTCATGAAACTCTAAAGATATCCACCAAATATATACAACTCACACTAACTCAAACAACTCCACATAATTTTAACCACTCATTTCACCATAGCTTACTATGCTTCACAAGAGACTCATTTGGATCACTCAAATCCACACTAGTAAGCTCAAACAATCAACCTCATACGATTGATCATAACCACCTTATTTTTAACTAAAATTTAATTTTAACTTCCTTTGACATTAATGACCTCAAACATATGACATCAAATATAACTATCACCTTACTGATCATTCTTGACAATAATGATAGGACAAATGTAGGTCATCGATGACAACTTTCAACAATCTCCCCCTTTGTGATTGATGGAAAACTACATTGATAGAAAACCATAAATGAACTTATCATTCTTAAAATTCTTTTTCAAACTTAAATAATTTTATCAATAAATTTCTCCCATATGATTTTGACCATTAATAACTTTATACCCCTTTGACATTAATGATAAAGGGTCATACACACTCTCACAAGGTCATCAACACATAGTCTACTAATCCTTAGACCTAACCACTCATAGATCCATCAATCTACCCATTTTTCCATACATACTTCTCTTCAAGATTCTCAAACCATAATATATTAGATAACTTCATAGCATCTTCAAGGAAATAAATGGTCAAATAGTTCTATGTGAACATGCTAGTCTCTGTCATACTTTTGATATACTTTCTTTCCTTTAAGAAACTTAGTACATATTACCAAAATAGTTAAACCTATGAAACATGACCCTAAGGTCATATTAAAATTCCTAGACCATTGAAATATTTAGGATACTCTTCATATTGACTCAATGAATCAACTTAGTATACACAATCAAGACCTTGTTTATGAAAAATTAAAACATTTTCCATTCTTATATGCTTTCGCTCTAGACTAAGAACTCAAACTTGGTGAATACCTTTAGTACAATTAGTCTAAGTTCACTAGAACATTACAATAATTTTCATGCTTCTACATAGACCATGGTACTTGTTTTATGTTATCCATACATGAACTACCTATAGATTGATAATCCATAGCTTTATTTCAACAACCACCTTAAGATAGAAACCTTCACATGCTTCTTATTAGCTTAAGAGTGTCTATTTGAAGCTTACATAGAGATACCCTAATTCATAGGGCTCTTATAATAATGTGAACTCATGAGACCCCTAGTTTTCAAATCCACTTCTCTCAACTATCTTGCAACTAAGAGACTAATAGTATTTCTTTAGGATTCTCTTGGTTTTGATCATTACCTTAGGACTGATGTCTAAATCATCCTTATTATTTTTTATTTCCTTTTTTATTCTAATACACAATCAATAAATTTTGATATTGCATAATTTTGGTACTTTTTCACATATTATCCATATTCTAATGTAAACAGATCATTTTGAATAATAGGTTCAATGTGATTGACACTAACTAATTTTGGTCTCCACACATTTTTATGGGCACTAGTCATATTGCTATGACTAAAGCTTTTATCCAATCTGATCTTAAAAAAATATGTAGTGTGACCAACATGTAGAAAACTAAAGAAAACAACCTTATTCACATTTTTTTTTTGATGTGGATTGTAATCCATTTTTTACCAATTTTTTCTCCTCCTACAATCATTTTATCTATGCCCAAACTTATAACAAGTGAATCAATAACCATGAAAATAATTAGAATACCTTGTTGTATTGGGTTGCCTATTTGGAGTTGATATTTTCTAATTTTCCTTCATGTTGACCTTATTTTTTTATTAGGATTATTTGCATTCTTCTTCGTTTTAGTTTACTTCTCATTTTAGTTCTCAATATTGCTCATCTTATCCATGAACTACTCATTCTCATCCTTTAAGGAGCCAAACTCAGTCTTCAACTGATCACTCTCAAATTCTCTTAATATTAGACATGAATTAGTAATAATTAACTAATCTTTATGATCTTGAATAGTCATATCATTTTATTTGGATACATTAACCAAAATATTGTTCAAGATACATACCTTTTTCTCAAAAAAATATGACCATAGATCTCAACTCTCGATTCTCTTTCCTTAGCTGCTTAGCTATTGTATGATTCTAGAATCACCTTCAATCTATAAATATTATTCAAAGGTCATAATATGATACAAAAATTTGGAAATACATATATTTAGAGGGTTTTGTCATGAATAATTTCCCTTAAAACAATCATCCAATTTCACTTATCATTCATGAAGCATTCACTTAAACACATATATCAATTAATGTATAAATAAGCATCTCCATAGGTGTAAATCATATGAACATAAGAGATATGTGGGAAACACACATGGGGGATAAAACCTAATGAAATACATATTTTAATATAGTCCTATAAGTGGTGAACTAAGATTTAGTGAGGCACCAACCCCACAAAGAACAACAACCCCTCACTAGTCAAGCACCAACTCAACTAGTGCTTTAGCAAATACCAACTTGTAAGGAAGCACTAAACCACTAGGTAACTTAGACACATAAATCCTATTATCACCTTTTTAAAAAAAAACTATCACCCAAATTATGATTATCACCTTCTTTTTCTCTTCACACTCTTCTATCTCTCTTAAACATCATATTATGCCTCTTCGCTCAACTTGCCTCTTTACTAGCATCATTAGTCAACTAACCTTGTCATCCAGATAAAGAAAATATATTATATTTTCATCATATTTTATATCACATTTTTTAATGTTCTTAAATACATTCTTCTCTTTCACAATCTTCCATCTTCTTCTCTCATAATAGTCTTCTCTTTTCCTCACATAATTAGGCCAATTAGGCCTTGTTCTTATACTAGTCTTTTGCTCTCCTAAACCTTGGATGGACACAAATATTTACACACTTGGATTAAATTTAAAATTTTTCAGATAAAATTTTTCATTAATTAAATAACCACTACATATTCTGGTCACCACTTATGAGAACTAAAACCACTATTAGGCCTAAAGGAGACCTCATGCAATTATGACTTCTCAAGAAACACATTACACTTATCCTTATTTAAGATTATTTAGCCTCCATAAATATATTTTAAAATTAAAAAATAACTTAAATAAACCCTTTTTAACATCCATATAAATCCATACCATTTTTTAGTCCAACTCTCTACTTGGAGCATATCATAATCACTACTCACAATAAGGTCTTCATACAACTAGAAAAATTATTTTAAACAAATACAGCATAAAACCAATTTTTCCACACAAACATAACAAAAAATTGAATTTATATGACCTAAATTACATCATGATCATCACTATGTACTTTATATACTGTAATATAGGTATTAAAGTCTCTAACTCATTCCTGCAACATGACCACTTAGAATTGTTTAAATGCTCTAAAACCCAATCATTAATAATTGACTTTCCACAGTTGAATAGGTAATTATCACGAGGAAAAATAAATAAAAATTAAAATTTGAGACATTTATAACATATTAATATGAAATATATTATTTAACTCTAGTCAAATAACCTTAAAATCATCTCTGTTAGATGACTACTCAGAACTATCAACAAGCCTGATAACACAGTCATGATGAATGTTATTATCAAATCCTATAAGCATTATTCCAAAAATAATTATTAAAATATATATTTCACATGTGAATTATATAAAATTTTACATTATATATATCATAATATATGTTTTCAACCATTCATCTTAAAAACCAATTTGTTGACCTTGTCTCTCATAGTCCTTACACAACCAGATAAGTTATTTTGGTTTCCATAATCCAATCTCATATATTTATTCAAAATATTATATATAACATTTATAGGTTATATAGGTAATAAAAAACAACATCACATTCATTTTATTATTTATCAAATTGAAGAGAGCCTCCAACTCATCACTCTCACTTGTTTACTTAGAATCATCATTTTGGCTTGTGGACTAGTCATGGTGACCTTGAATTCCAACATCTGTGTAAACACAATAAATAATTATTGATGAATTAATATGATCCTTAGAGTTATTTTTAAAATATAAAAACACAAAGATATAGATTTATTATGGAAAATATGGGATATATAGACCAATCTCTGAACCTTATAATTTTATTATCTCATCTTTACTAGACATGTCATCTTGTGAACAACATTTTCAATGAACTCAAAAACATATAAAAAATAGACACGTGTTATAGTTATTTAAAAACAGCCCCATGAATTTAGATCCATTTCTAACCCATGATAATTCATCCTTAATCTCATTCTCACTTCTGCCTAGTTTTTTCATTGTCTATCTCACTAGGCCTTTTTAGCGATAGGTCATCTTTCATGATAAATTTAGCATATTTTAAGTCTATAACATGATCATAAATTTAAATGATCATAAAATAAAATTATCACACATCATTATCCAATCATTTTCATGCTTTGACCTAGTAAAACATACTTGTTACATCAAAAATCTAAGAAACGAGGGGTTTCATATAGCTTCTACCCACTCTTATGATATAAAAATTCCACATAAAAAAACTTGGGAAAGTTATATACATGTTAAAATCATAAAAATATGTGATCCATTCCATTCTGATCCATTTACAATAATATCTTCTCTATCATGTCAATATGAGGGTTTTAGGAGGATTTAGATTACCTTCCATTCTTAACAATAATTCATAAAGGATTGACCCTTAACTCCAAAACAAATGCCAATAAATTTTATCTATAAACCTTACCTAACTTATATTAACTTATTATGATCTCATGCAAAGGTTTGACATGCCAACGAGCATAAAATAATCCTTATCAAGCCTTCATCTCTTCATTTTACACATACAAGAGACCTTATAACTTATTTTCATGTTTTATCATTCAAATAAAGACTTAAAAATTAACAAACATAATTGAAAAATAATTTCAAACCTCAATCCATGATCACATGAACTCAATATCCTCCAAACCTGATCATGATACCTCATTATACCACCTAAGGTCTTAAGACTAAGTCCATGAGAAGACCATTAAAAAATAACTTACCCCTTTGGATCACTCTAAGAGTTATGTTATTGAATAAACACATTTCTCACATTATTTATAATTTAATTCTATAAATTAAAGATCATTTACATCTATATCACCACCATCATACCTCTATAACCTATATCCATGTTTAAGAAATAGTCTAACAAACAAACCTACTAGGCACTATACCACTTTAAGATATTTAAGACACCTTATAAATTTTACCACTCTCCCCTATAAATCTAAGATAGGATCCAAAAAATATCACGTCAATAAACTTTTACCAAGTTTCCTTAGACCATATAAGTCACTACCTAGGACTAGCTTTCTTGAATACACAAGACATGAATACAATATCTCTCTTTGAATTCATGAAGCTATGAATATATTCACCAAATATATGAAAATCACACTACATATAAAAAATAAAAATAATTATAACCACTCATTTCACCAAACCTTACTATGTTTTATAATACACTCGATTGGATCACTCAAAACCACACTAACAAGATCAAATAATTGACCTCATACTAATGATCATAGCCACCTTCTTATGAACCAACATTTGACATCAAATTTCCTTTGACATCAATGAACTCATGCATTTGAAATAAAAGACAAATCTCACCTTACTAATCCCTCTTGAAATTAATGACAATATAAACATGTGACATCAATGACAACTTTCAACATGCAAGTAAGATTCTCAAGCATGATGGACTATATGAAAAGGCCATGAAAAGGTCTCAGGTTTAAGAAACCTTTCTAGACTTTCACCATCAGCTATAGTGACCTTAAATAGGTATAATCAAAACTATAATATTATTTTCAATGATATTTAATGAGTAAAAGTCTTCGAAAAGGCTCTATAAATTGAATTAATTGTCATGAGTGTTTAAGAACAAACTGGCTAAATTGACCCTAGAGGCCTTATTTAATATATTCCCCCCAAATTAAACTAGGTTATAAGTTTTTTAAGTCTCTTTATATCTTCTATAAACCTCTTATAACACTTTATCATTCAATTCCAAGTCCCATTTGTACAAATGTCAATCTTCAATAAATAGGCAAGAACATTCTAATTAGGCTTGAAGGTGTAATTGGGGAGTTTTAGCCAAGTTTTTAATTTATCCAAGGAAAGGGAACATATAATTTATTCATCATGAGTCATGAAATTTTTCAAGACTTCACTCTAGACTTTAGTTCATATCAAACATACTTGGGACATGCAACTTTCATGTCTTACCTATACATGCCTGTAGATGTCTTATTGACTGTTAAGGCCTAAAAAGTATATGCAATGACTTATTAGCCTTCAAAACATGTAAATAATACCAAAGTATCCACATTATGCATCCCTCACATATTTCAAATCTTTTGGGCATCAACTCCTTCCTTTATTTTTATTAAGGGCTTCTTGACTATAAGTGTATGTTATGTACCTTGACTATAATTGTTATTAAAGGTCTTGAGTACAGTCAAAGAGGTATATGTTTAGGTTAGTTACTTATATTATCTTATAAACATGTAGGTTCATCTTAAAATAATTAATTAACCTTATTGAGATATTTTAGAGCCTAGTAGGTGCCCATAAGTGCATGCTCTTACATTGCTTACACACAGGGCTATATAAGGTTCATTGAATAACCTAACTAAGCTTGTCAATAATATTATTTATTTAAAAACTATAGATACATATATAAATTACCCTTTAGTTTGATTTTTTTAAGGTATTTGTTTGATTCAAGTTTTATAAAATTTTTTAGAGACCTTACTATCATTCACCTTCCTAGTTTTACCCATCACTACATCCTTACATATAATATTGTGTGTATGCATTCAGCCTACCAGAACTAGATGAATCTTCAAATCTTGTCCTTAGACATTGATGCTAGAATTAAAATTAATAATATGGTGGGGGTGAATTATTTCCATTTAAAAAAATTCAATTTCACTTTGTTGGTTCCCGGTTATGCACCTAGAATACTCATCCTTGCACACTTGAAATAAAATGATAAGAAATGATGGAAAACCCACTAGTATGTCATTTTAGCTAGGGAAGGGCTTGTCATAATTATTATACTAATGTATAAAAATAATAATAGGTACATAAAAATGGTATGGTCAGCTCCCTACTACTTATATGTTTGCTTGAACCAAGGTGAGAGGACTTATGGGGTAACTTGCTCATTTGGAGAGATTTTGCAGTTCATTCTCCATGGGGATTTTTGGCACAAAGAAAAAATATGACCAAGACATAAACAAGTTTTCAAACTTCACCCATGAATTGTTATCACACAAAATTCACAAATGATCTAAGTCATATACAAGCTCCTAAAGACAGATGGGAAAGAAACTACAATCTTCATTCTATATAATTTTCAATAACAGGGGTCAAATAAGAGAATGCGATGCTAGAATTTAAAGCACAAACTATAAATATATTTAAGATATGTAATATCTTATGAATTTTTAATGTAAATGACACTTATATTATGAGATAAGGAGTATTATTTTTAGGGTATGGTAGAGTAGGACATGTTACATGGTTTAAAAAAAGAGGGTGGTGTACTAGTGGTTTCTAAGTAGCTAGGTATCTTTCAATATTTCATGACAATATTCCTTAACAAAGATGAATAAAAGAATTCAATTTCAAGATTATGGTAAATACCAAATGATTCTTTAGAGACTAGAACATTTACTAAAACTAATCTTGTAAATACCTTTCCCTATTGAATTCATAAACCTAGAGTGGCCTAACAAGTTATTCAATAACATATTCTAAAATAATGCATAAAGGGATTTATAATCCACATCAAAACCCAAAATGAAAACTAGTAATGGGTGTATAAAAATATATCCAATCAACAATATTATCAAAATGGATTTTTCACTTCATCAATAGGAAATAGAAAAGAAACAATCATTTTCATTAACTTGAAAAAGGGATATTACAAACATTAGTATTTCAAAATGAATCCATGGGGACAAGCATTGTGAGATTTATCTTTTAATAAGGGAGACATAAACATGATCTCAAATATTGTTAATGGATATACACCTAGAACTACCTTAGTAAGGGAGACAATATCTACACATAGTAATTGATCCCATAAAAATTTATACAAAAACTAGACTCAAATAAAATGGGCACCTAAAATAGAAACCAATAAAGATCAACAAATTTTCAAACCAACCAATTGAATAGAGGATAAGTGTTATATTTATACATTTTTATATTTGGAACTATGATTCAAAAAATTAAAAATTGCAAAACAAACTTCCATGTCTGTCAAGATGTGTCCAGCTAGAAAATATTCCCTTGCCATGCTTGAAATATTCATCCATTGGCAAGAAAAATCATTTCTCTAAATTCCTCTACAAAGAATGATGAAGATATGTAGAAAAATCTTTGATCTCTTGGCTAGAAATATTTTTAAGAGAGCTAGAAGGATAGTATTTGTGGTGGAGGGAAAATGCTTTGTCTTTATGTGGAGTTGCCTAAAGATTCCCTAGACCACTTACTTGCATAACTAGAAACTCCAGAACAAATACCCTACCTCGAATGCATGCCATGGAATAACCTAATTTTTCCTTGATTTCTTGGGAATATTCTAGATCCATGTCCCTTTGAATGATCTTCTCTCAAGTGGAGCACCTTGTATTTACAAGCCTATAATTTCTTTCTTATGGAGGAACAAGCACATCGATGAAGCAATGTGAAAGACTTAGGTCACATTTTACCTTTTACTTTTAGATCCAGCTTATTTTTCACATTTTTCATTTTACATATTTACCTTTTTTATCTATCCTTTTAGGAATTACCTCATATATTTTAATGAAAAAATGTATTAGTTCCAAATTTTGATTTACTTAGGTAAATACAGGTCCCTTTTGAAATTTTTCCATGTCAAATAGCTATCAATAGTGAAAGTTTTGCCAACTGGCTTACATAGGATCCTATTATTTATATGACATATATGCCAAATTAACATCACCATATCACTTAGGTCACCAATATAATTGCTTTATATCAACTTCAACATCACTTGTATCTATATGTAGTTTAACTTTATTAAAATATCCATGATCATCCTACACCATCAGATCTATGTACACAAATCAATGAGAACCATCAGTCTTGATCCAAAAGACTAAGTGATATTGGTTTTTATCCATCTTTGGCCCTGAGGTCATATCACTTGGTATCTCTATGGGATTTATACATCTTGTTCTATCAATTATCTCTAGGCTAGTAGGCACTTTCTGAGTGGCAGTCCTCCATCCATTATGGGCTTTGTTGAAAGGTCATGACTTACTATGCATCTTAGATCAGATTGTGTATACTTGAAAATATACCATAAATATGTAGGAATGTACTCAATATTTATCTTATGACCATGTATTGACTTTTCAACTACACCCTTAATCCATTAGATCATTTTTCCTAATTAAACATGCATCATTAGATTGTAATCTATGAGATGGAGTGTCATTGGGAATTGGTTACACTTGGCCCAAAGGATGTGCCACCTGGTATCCCTATAGGATTTTTTTGTACCTTATGAGTAGTATCTATGGATTTTAGTGCCATTACATTATGTAGTGGCACTTCATGATTCTATTTAAAAATAAATGACTACTTCACAGGGATAAATTTGATGCTCATGCAACTGTCTTGGAAAATTTAAATCCCTATGACTAGTTATCGTGCTTTAATATTGACATCTACATAACTATTAAAAATGTTTGTGAGACCATCATACTTGAAATTTAGTAAAATTTCTCTAAGGGCTTTATTTTTGACATTCTTTCTCCAAGCCTTTTGTTCTAGACTTTAATCATTGATCCCTTTGTCTTTTACATTCCTATTTTCAATGAAATTATTGTGGGCCTTTTTTGTTATAAGAATTGTTACAAGATTTTTTGCTCTCAGCACTTTTTCTCCTAGGTCCTTTGTTTATCATGATAATTTTTTCAATTTTTTTTCTAAATTAATTTCCCTCAAGAAATTGAACCTTGCACTTTTCCCACAAAATCTGATTCTTTGGCATCTTGTCTTCGTTAGGATTGTTTCAGATATATTATCCAAAAAAAAAATCCCCAAATAAATTGAACTTGTCATTTTCTTCAAAGAAATTAAGCTCACACTTTTGCTGAGGAATTTGGAATTTACACTTTATCTTCATTAGGATAATTTTTCAGACATTTTGTCCAAACTAAATTCCCTAAATAAATTAGACTTAACATTTTTGCTAAAATATTTGAACTTGACACTTTCATCAAAATAAAGGACTTTTGTCAAGATTTTTGTGTAGGTAAAATTCCCAAAGTGCAAGTTCCCTTCATACTTTTTTCCATAGACAAAAACGTGCAAAAAAAATGGATTTTACCTTTTCCTGACATAATGTAATTATTTCAAACATTTTTCGTGTAGTAAAATGCCTGAAGGAAATAGACCTTTGGACCTTTTGCCATGGACAAAATGTTTAACCAAATTCCTTCAAATTTTGTATACAATTTTTTTGGCCAAAACAAAATAAGACTTTGAATTTATTAATACCTTTTATAATAGATAAAACATCCAATGAAAATAATCCTTCAAATTTTTTATCCAAGACAAAAATATTGAAGACCTATTTCCATCAAACATTGTTTTCATGTTAAAAACCCCAAAAATTCTAAGTGAAAGACAAAAACACCAAGCAAAGACCAAATTAGGACTTAGCCAAAGTTCACATGAACTTGAAATTTTAAAATAAAACTCGGAGATAGAAGTTGGGATAAGGATTTAGATATTTTCACTTGACAAAGTCCCAATTAATTTAGTGTAATTTTGGGCACTAACACTAGCTCTCACCTGGGGATGCATACCCCTGATAGGTGTGCTAAGAAACCCAAAACATAAGACTAGGTGCCAATCCATTAGGTCATAGAGTCAATATTTAATAATTTTTAGAAAGCACTCGTGAAGGATTAGAAAAACATGGTAGACTCAATAAAAACAGATCAAGATGATCTAGAAATTAACACACGATAGAAACACAAAAGGAAACTATACAACTAAGGCCCAAATCAGAAAGTAATAAAGTAATGAAATGATAAAAATACAAAACTATACACTATACAATATGTTACATAGGTTAAGGAATTAATAAAGGAAGTGTTTTAAATGTCCACCATTAACTAATAACTCTAGTATTTCACCGTCTAGATCTCTCAAGAAGAAAGTATGTTCCCCAATCTAACAGTCAATGGAATAAGAACCCATATACAAGGCATCAAATTTTCCATGATTTACTTTATCCTCATTCTTATTATCCTAAAGTATAATTAGATCACATACTTAGAAGGTTCTTGGAGTGACATGCCTATCAAATATCTTCTTCAGCTTTTCTTTGAACTTGATGTTAGGGGGTGGAGAGAAATCCAAGAACAAACACACCTGTTCTAATTCCACCTGTTAGGATCTTGCTCCTCAGAAAGAGCACAATATGATTACCAAATATAAGCAATTGAATATGCGTAAATAACCAGAAACACAAGTAACTAGAATTCACCAATAGCACAGAATATGAGAGACAATACACTATCTTGTATTAACACTATACAGAAAAGAATACAACAAAGAGCCGCCACACTCTTCCACCTTACAAAGGTTTGCCACACCTCAAGTGTATAGTAATTCTTCTCACACACACACACTCTCCTACATAAAAAAGGGTCCCAACAACCAACGCACACATAGAATTGGTGTTCACCTCACCAACCAGTCAGTAATAACCCTGCCGGTACACCAAGCACTCTATAGTACTTCAAGCTGATCTCTCATGAACCTGCAACCTGCAATTCAAAGACCAAACTTACATGTAGATCCCCAATGAGCCTGCAACAACCTACAACTCACAAATCTTACAACATAGAAGGAACTCTTCCTTTCTATCTCATACGTATACAATACATGCCAATGGGTCTATAAATAGATCCCTCACTTAAACACTAACTTAGACTCTTTATTTAGATAATTATCCTCGCAGCCCAAGACTCTAACTGGTCTTAACATGCAAACTCTTCATTCACTTAACTAACTATCCATGAAATGAGCAGTTTTGGAACACACAGGTGACCGATACCGGTCCCTGCTAGTCTGGTTTTGCTGATGTCGGCCGACCCCCTGCCATCGCCGGTGGCCTTCTGCACTAGTCTCTACCGACGTCGGTCCTACTATTGATGCTGGTGCTCCTGGATCTCAGCAACCATTGTTCCTCATTTTGGAAAGGGTTGAAGCTTTTAGCTCCATAACCTAACAATCTCCCACTTGGAGATAAACAGCTGTAACCTGTACCTGTACCTATACTCAGTCTAGTTTGTTCCCTTGGCTTTGTATCCCTCCTCAAGATCACTCTTGAAGACCAACCACCACAAATCTTGTAGTGCAAAACCTGTCATCCAAATTACCTGCCACATCCGCATCTACAACCATGTAGAAAAAGAACTTGACCCTCCATAGCATGTGCACCTACTGCTGGTCCCACTGAACTGCCCTTTAGTATTACTTTCCCGGATTGACTCCAAACTTGTGACAACTCCCACTGCTTGGGAAAACTCAGGTTTAGTACATACCATGCACTCAACCTCATTATGTGAAACAAGACACCTATTCTATGAGCTATCTAACCATCGGCGTGCTAACCAGTTTCACACAATCATCCTGAAACAAAGTCAACAAGACCTCCATGTCTCTAGATCACACTCATGCCAAAGAATCTCGCTGCTACCAGATTCTCCATGACACACACTTGAACTAGCTTTACCTTTAGTTCAGCAATACCTGTATATGTAACCCTGCAACAAGCACATCATACAGAAAATAGGATAATGTAGATAATATTATCCAACCTGGTAAAGAGAAACACAATGATCAAACCTCCATTGCCCTACAGCTAATACAAGACCATATACCCTGATCTTCCATCTCACGTATCCATTTTTGCTCTTCTTCATCCTTAACATCCATTCGTCTCTCAGTGCTTACTTCTAGCTGGAAACTCTACCCAAAACACCTGTTTGGTTCTCCTCTAAGGAATCATATCCTCATCCATGCCAAGCTCCCACTATTTCCTAGATCTACCTGTTCTACTTCTTTAACAACTTCATGGTTCTATACCATAAGTGAGCAACAAGTAGTGTAAAGAAGGTAAATGATGAATTTAAGAACTTACTTACACCTTCAGTCCTCCATATGGGCGCTTGAGACTCCATGACAACTAGCTGTCCACCCAAAATTCATCTCAGTAACCGATGGCGGTCACATCTCAGTCTGCAGCCGACCGATGTCGGTTCCCTATGACTGCCTCCTTGCCGACGTCATTTTCCCCTAGCCGATGCCAGTCATTCTCTACCCTGAGTCACTGATGTTGGGCTGCACATAGCCGACATCAGTCCCTGTATGGACATCGACGCTAGTTTTTCTGCCAACGTCGGTCTCTGTGTTTTTCTAGTGAGACCTAACTTTTTCCCGTGAGCTCTTTTTGGATCAAACCCTTGTCCAAATCACCCTTGCTCTGCTTAGAATTCCTCTGCACATTGTGTTGAACTCTGTCTGTCACTTTCTCCTTGAAAACCAAGGCTTTCCTGTTCTTGTCACTAACATCAGATTCCTCAAGAAACCTCACCTTCTTCTTCTACATACAGAAACCACGATCCATGCCTTCCAAATTTGAAAGCATACTCTTTGACTCAAGAACCAGCATCTCCTTCTTATCTATGTGACCAAGCCTATTAAGCCACATCTCCAAATCTACAGTTGAAGTAGATATCCTAGAAAGAGAATCAGTAGTACAAGTAGATAGATAAAGCGTACCTACTTTCTTACCTCTAGCTACAACAAGTGTACCCTTAGTAACCTTCCAAGAGTCCACTGTGAGAGTTACTGTGCAACCCTCATCACCCAAACTTCTAACAAAAATCAAATTCCTCTTCAGAACTGGGACATGCATGACCTCTTTTAACACCCATGTGTCACCTGTCTGCAATTTCAGCTTCACTTTACCTTTGCCAACAATCTGACAAGGCTTACCATCCCATACACAAATTTCTCCAAAGTCTCCCTGGACATACTCATGAAAAAATTCCCTATGTGGGGATGCATGAAAAGAGGCACCAGAATCTAAAACCCAAGATTCTACTTTATCCAAAGAACATACCAGAGCATCTTGTGCAACGTAATCTGTAACATCTGCTTCTTCTCCATGTCCTTCATGTTGATCTTCACCTGATCTACAATCTCTCTTTAAGTGCCCTTGCTTTCCACATTTCCAGCAGGTTATTCTGCCATACCTAGACTTGGATCTTCTGCCCATCTTCGACCTTGATCTCCCACACTCTATCTTCTCTCTTGGCCTTCCTCTACCTTCAACACTCAAAGCATCTCTAGATGATTCACCTGTGCTTTTCCTGCGTATCTCTTCATTCAAGATCACACTCACAACATCATCTACTTTTAAGACTTTTGAAGGAGACACAGTATTAGAAACTACCATTACCAAACCTTCCCAACTTTTAGGTAATGAACACAAGATTAAGAGAGCTCTAATTTCATCATCAAATACAATATTGACTAAACTTAACTAGTTTACCAAACCATGGAAATCACTAAGATGGCTATGAATAGATCCACCTTCCAACATTTGCAAATTAAATAAATGCTTCATAAGAAATACCTTATTAGAAGCTGAGGGTTTTTCATACAAATTTGCCAAAGATTTCATCAACTCCACCGTTGTCTTACACTGTGATAAGCTGGAAATCACAGATGATTCAAGACTCAATCTAATAGATCCCAGAGCCTTCCGATCAAGAACCTCCCATTCTTCATCTTTCATATCCGAGGGTTTGCTAGCAACCCCACCCAATGGTAAGTACAAATCTTTCTGGTACAGATAGTCCTCAATCTGCATCCTCCATAATTGGTAGTTCTTGCCATTAAACTTTTCCATTTGTAGTTGACTATTTTCTGCCATTGCTCAACTCCCACTCAAACAGAAACCCTGTGAGTAACCTGTAATCAAAACACACTACCCAGATCTACACCAATCTGTTAGTATCCCAACCAAAAGCTCTGATACCACTTGTTACTGGTATCAAGCTATGAGCCAACAACCTTGCTCTGATACCACTTTTTAGGGGGTGGAGAGAAATCCAAGAACAAACACACCTGTTCTAATTCCACCTGTTAGGATCTTGCTCCTCAGAAAGAGCACAGTATGATTACCAAATATAAGCAATTGAATATGCAAAAATAACCAGAAACACAAGTAACTAGAATTCACCAATAGCACAAAATATGAGAGACAATACACTATCTTGTATTAACACTATACAGAAAAGAATACAACAAAGAGCCGCCACACTCTTCCACCTTACAGAAGTTCGCCACACCTCTAGTGTACAGTAATTATTCTCATACACACACTCTCCTACACAAAAAATGGTCCCAACAACCAACTCACACATAGAATTGGTGTTCACCTCACCAACCAGTCAGTAATAACCCTGCCGGTACACCAAGCACTCTATAGTACTTCAAGCTGATCTCTCATGACCTTGCAACCTGCAATTCAAAGACCAAACTTACATGTAGATCCCCAATGAGCCTACAACAACCTGCAACTCACATATCTTACAACATAGAAGGAACTCTTCCTTTCTATCTCATATGTATACAATACATGCCAATGGGTCTATAAATAGATCCCTCAATTAAACACTAACTTAGACTCTTAATTTAGACAATTATCCTCGCAGCCCAAGACTCTAACTGGTCTTAACATGCAAACTCTTCATTCACTTAACTAACTATCCGTGAAACGAGTAGTTCTGGAACACATAGGTGACCGACGCCGGTCCCTGCTAGTCTAGTTTTGCTGACGTCGGCCGACTCCTTGCCGTCGCCGGTGGCCTTCTACACTGGTCTCTACCGACGTCGGTCCTGCTGCCGACGTCGGTGCTCCTGGATCTCAGCAACCATTGTTCCTCAGTTTTCAAAGGGTTGAAGCTTTTAGCTCCACAACCTAACACTTGAGGCATATTTCATGAGCTTGCCTTTGAATTTTATCAAGCTCAATAATCTAGTTCATACTTCTTTCATAGTGGTTTATTTTCTCATCATCTTCTAGTTACTACATAAGCAAATAGGTGGGAAACTATAAATTCATAGGCAAAATTGTTTGAGATCCATAAATAAGGTCAAAAGGGCTTCTACCTATAGTTATCTTAGGCATAATCCTATCAGCCTATAAGGAAAACTTTGACTAATCACCCACTTCTTATTTTATTTTAAATTTTGTTTGATGATCTTGAACAAGTTTTTGTTATTGGATTATTCTTTCCCATTCCCATGAGGGTTGTAATTGGAAACATAGGTCAACTCAGTCTCATATTATTTACACAATGTGACTAAAGGTTTGGATTTAAAGATCATGGAATTGTTTTTAATAAACTTGATAGGCACATCAAATCTATAAATAATATGATTTAGAAAAAAATCCATAACTACCTAGTGTGTTACTTTATTTGTAGGGTTTGATTCAACCTATTTTTTGAATTAATCAGTTGAAACTAGTATCCATCTATGTCTAGCACTTGATGAATCAAATATTTATATAATGAAATCCATTCCCCATTACCTAAATGGATCTTCAATAATCATAGGGTAAAAGGGAAGATAAACTAAATCTTTCATCCTCCCAATAAAGTGCTAGCATTTTCCACACTTTCTAACTTTTTGATTAACATCTTTGAACAACAGTGGCTAGTAATAACCAACTCTCAAAATTTAATGAGCTATGACTTTAGGTACAAAATGTCCACCATATACTCCACAATGGAATTATTTAATAAGGTCAGCAGTTTGTTCTTCTAGCACACATCTTAGGATAACCCCATATGGATTCTTCCTTTCTAGTCCATTCTCAGTAAGGAGGTATTTTTAGGAAACAAGATTGAGAGTTCTTTGATTCTTATCCAAGTTAGGGGATAGTTCATATTTTTAAAGTAGTAAACAATATATCTATACCATGGAAACATGTTAAATCAACTAAAAAAATAATCAACATTAAAAATAATAGTGTTTACCTCAACAAATTGTAAATTGGTCATAGCCATAAGATTGGCTAGACCCATCGCTCTTACTAACATGGTGGTCTAAATAACCATGTCATACTCTTGTAACTTGTTGACTCACCTACATATCTTACTAGATACTTCAATCTAAGTTAAAATGTTATTCACCATGGTGTGTGGAATGTAGACAATAATCTTTGAACTCAGAATATATATCCTAAACATTTCACTAACCTTAAAAAGAGAAAAATCTTGTTTTTCCATGATAGTATAGTTCAATTTAGGACCTTATATAGATTTATTAAATAAATCTATGGGTTTCTCAAGACCTTACTCATTATTTTACAATAATACATAAACAACAATATTATATGAAGCAAAATTTAATATCTAGAATGGGTTTTTGTAATAAGTGTTGGCCAAGATATGAGCAAACTTTAAATCTCCCTTAATGTCATTTAATGTTTACATGGCCTCCTCCTCCCATTTGATGGTCTGGTCCTTCTTCAACATGGAAGTAATAGGTATTGTAATCTTTTCAAAATTATACACAAACCTCCTTACAAAGTTTATTTGTCCAAAGAAGGAATTCCTTTCTTGGACTGTAGGATAAGCACTTTATCTGTGGCTTTGACCCTCTTAGGGTCAATGATAACACCATCCTTGGACACAATATGTCCCAAAAACTTGGCCCTTTGTACGCTAAAGTGGCATTTGTTTGAATTAAGTTAAATGTTGAAATCTTTGAATCTAATCAACACCTCTTCTAGATGCTCTAAATGATCTTCTCTATTCTTCGAGTACATAGTAATGCCATCCTGATACACAATAATGAAATGATTATTTATCCCTATAAAATTAACATCCATAGCTCACTAGAATGTTTCATCATCATTCATCAACCCAAAAGGCATCCTCATATATACATACATGCCCTAAGGCATGGTGAACATAGTCTTAGATCTCTGAGATTCCTTCACTACAACCTCGTTGTAACTTGAAAAGTCATCTAATGTGAACAACATCTATGATTCATTAACACTTTGTGTTATGTTCTCCATATTAGGTAGGGGACAATTATCTTTCAAACAAACTTTGTTCTAATTTTTAAAATCCACACACAAGAGGAAGTCACCATTCTCCTTTTATACAAGGACTAAATTTGTAACCCATGATAAATACCTGATGGGCTAAATGATTCTACAATACCTTAGCTTATTCAACTCATCCCAAATCTGAGTGGGAAAATGGGGTTAATAGGTCTATATTTCTACCTAAAATTCTTGTTGTTAAGCTATAATGGGATGACATGATGAAACAAGTATACCCTATACACTTTCAGCTAAGAATAAGACCATGCTAGACAATCTTGGTACTTTATTACAACTATATGTAATCTTGTTTCTAATTTTCACTTAGGTGAGTACTCAGCCAAGCTTTCCTTGGATTCTCATGAGAACCCAAATCACACTTGGTCATGTCTTTTAATATGAATGAGTCTCTTTATTTTATTCTATCAAATCTATCAAAAAAACTTCTAATCATACCAATCCTCTATGGAGCATGTTTGTCTTCAACTAAATAATGTCTTTGCCAAATGGGGTTTCCTTTCCATCACAAACTTAAACCATAAATTTGAAGTCTATGAGCTAATCATGGAATTTAGCTTCACCATTTAGAAAAATTTTCATGTAATCACCATCTTCGAACACCTACCAATGATGAACATTATCCAAGATTGAAGGCCTGACAAGAACCTCCACTTGATATGACAATGATGTCTCATATTTTTAATACTAAATTAAGCACCTAGCCCTATAAGTTTATCAGCTTCTTGGTTGAAACTTTTATCATGATAATAGAGATTGAATGCATCAAAAAATTCAAGAAAATCCTAAATAGCATTATGATATTATGTCAACCTTTTATTCTTGATGGCATAAGCATTATAGCCGTACTTAATCACTAACTTATAATTACACTTAACAATCAAAATTTTAATTCCATTTTCATGGGCAATCCTTAAACCAATCAAGAGTGACTCAAAATTAGTAGTATTATTCATGAACTCAAAGGATAGCTAAGAAAAAAATATAAAGCATTTACCATTAGGGCATAGAAAACAACTACATCTCAATTTCCAAGATTGGAATAAGCCCCATCAAAACACATCATCCAAACTGCACCTTCTTTATTAGGTTTAAAATTAAGAACAACATGTTGTTCACTAGTATCAATATTCCTAATAGAGTTTCCAAATTAAACATCTTTGTACAACACTTCATTTATATCATACTTAGGATCTTAAATTACATGTAACATCTTTGGCTCTCTGTAAAGTCTAACCATCTTACCCTTCAAAGGAATGGTGTCATAAGAAAGGTCTATCTAAACACTTCCACCCATGCTAACAATGAATTTACATGATAGTATCATCCCCCAATTATATGGGTATTCTATAGATACCACATCTATATTTAGATACTTATCAAGATGAACAATAAACTATATAACTAGTCCTTTGACTTGTCCAATAAATAGAACCTTTTGTGAGTCTATGTTATAACACTTGCCAAAGGCTGATATAATCTTAACTCCAATTTCATTTAGGAAACCTAGCGGCATCACATTGTAAGAAGATCTAGATTAAAACATGTAGTTGTGAAAAATAAAACCATTAATTAGTAGGGTTATATAAAATGGCTCTACATTCAACTGAATTTCTACCAATGTAGTCCCCAAATAAACCTCGAGCATAAGTTTAACAACCTCTTCTGATTCTTCATCATTTATTGAAGGTGTTTGGGTCAACTCAATTTCATTCATAGCTAATGTTTCACTAAATTATAAGTACTTGAATGATCTGTTCCTATGTTTAGGTATTCCTAGTAATTTAACAAGTGGCATAGTGATTTATAGTTGGCTCAGCACTTGGGCCATATCACACATGCTATACTAAGCAAGATGCATATTTGGTGGAAGGGTAACAACATATTCAAATGGAATACAGTCACTCAAGGTATAAAGTGGAGTAGGTTGGGTTGGATTTGAATCTTTCATAGTATCCTTCAAAGGTGTATTTTATTTAAACTCATTAACACCCTTAGGGATACTAGACAATATGAATGTTTTGTTGCTTTTAGCAACATCACCTCTAGGCTTAAAATCTTAGGAAATGGGCACTATATTAAAATATTTAGGAATTATTGTAGTTTTCTTATCCTCCTTATTATCACCCCCTACCTTTATATTTGTAGGTACAATGTCTTAAGGAGTGACAACTTGATATTTTCTTCTCAAATGATACTCCTCTTGGGAAATTGTTGCATTGATTAGAAGTTACATATCCTCAACTAATGGAATTACCCCATTATATTACTTAATCATCATAAAACTTAATAAATCAAAGTAATGAATGGTAAATTCATATTATTGTGCCATATTAACATCATAATGAAATTTAAGAGTTGGGACATTTAATTTCTCAACTACACTCCAAAATTGATCCATAGTAGTAGCACTCAAAAGTTTAATAGAGGAAGTCATCTCACTTTAGGGGATTTGAAAATTGAACATTAATATATCATGATCAAATGATTTAGACTCAATCTCATCGACATCTTCATTAATCAGTTTAGTTGTATCACATATGGGATGTGGAAGGAAGCACTTGTTACACCAATCAATATCAATGTCAAAATTTACTGCATTCACTTTAGCATTCAAAGTAATAGGTAATTTTCTCTAACCCCTTTATTCTAGTTTATCTCCATCCTTTCTTCATGTGTCAACCTCTTCCCTTTATCATTATCTCTATTGTGGAAAGCAATACCCCATGGTGCTTGATTTATATTTGAAACTTGTTAGTAGCTGGTAGATACATGAGGGACCCGCTTTTTATCTCTAGCCAAATTATATGACATTTCTTTGATAGAAGATGCCAGATTTTTAATAGTATCCTCCAAGTTGGGTGTCTTCATGGGATGTGTATTTTATGAATTAACCAACTTCACATCAACCTACATGTTCATGGGATTTCCCATATCCTTTATGTTGTTCTCAATTTCAATGGTCATATTGAATACCAATCATAGGTTAGTGGGATCCTTATCCCTCAAGTAGTATATATCTTTATTATCAAAGGAATCACAATATTTTATCAAGAATGTTGTGTCACTAGGATTGATGTTCTTGGGTAGTCATATCATGGTCTTGTTGAACCTTGTATTTAAGTCCTAAACACACTCATTAGGATTATTTTTGATATTTTAAAATTCAAATAGATAAACCTTGGGTCAATCCTAACACCATACTAAATTCTAAAAACATTTTTCATCTCTTCTTATGAACCAATTCATCTATTTAGAAGAAAGTTAAACCACTCATGAGCATCTTCCTCTAATGTGTACACAAACAACTTAATGTACACATCTTCATACTCAACCTCATAATATTTAATAATATTTTGAAAATCCCTCAAGTGCTAGTCACCACTCACTAATTTTTCCCTTCAAACTTTTGAAGGAATTTCTTTAATTTGTTTGGGAATTCATTAGGATAGCCTACCATTCCATCAAAATTGATAGGCCTAATCCTAGGAAAATAGAATGCAGGATACTCATTCTCATCTTGGTTCATATGCCTCATGATTGGTATAATGGGAGGTTTAAAAATAAATGGCAAAGGGATATGAGGGGGTGAATGAGGTGGACATGGTGGATCAAAATTTGGATGGGATTCAACTAGTTGATAAGGAGCTAGGTAATACATAGGACTATAGGTTTTAGATTTGTTAGGAGAGCTATGATAGTCCTCAATAATGGGGATGTCAACAAAACTTTCAAGATTATCAGGATCTTGATAGTCCCTAGTAGTTAAACTTTACCCTTTAATAGGCTTACAAACATTTCCCCTTCTCCTTATATGAATACTTAAAGGAGAGACAATTTTATTTGATGGGTCACTTCTTAAAGATGATTGCATTCCTTCCAGCTTTACAAACAAGAGATCAATCAAAGCTGAAGGTTAATAAAGATATTCAAACTAAGCACAGATCTTCTTTGAAACCCAAAAATAATTTTAGAGTCACCACTAGAATTAAACTTCTAAAATATAATAGTTAATAAAATGTTGTGATACAAACTAAAATTAAACTTTTTGAAGCTTAATGAGATAGAAAACAAAGATAATAAATCTTTTAAAATAATATTCAAAATGGAAAAACACCTTTCAACATGCAATGTTAATAAATCTTTGTAATAAACATAACACAAGTCAATTATCAAGCTTTAAAAACTCTTGACATGTCCTTAGTGGAGTGTTACATCATTGACAACCAAGATAGTCAAATTAGTGTAGTAACATTAGAGAACTTTACAAGATGAAATATTTATGGCTCTTTACAAGAGTCATCTATAATACGCACGTAACCAAGATTTTAGTTTAGTCCCTAGAAATGGTGTCAAAAGAGTGTTGGTTTTGAGTTGTAAACCTTGTAGACTCAACCTTGCACACTTGAAATAAAATGGCAATCAATGATGGAAAACCTACTAGTATGTCATTGTAGCCGCGGAAGGGTTGGCATCAAGATTAGATAGAATGTATAAAATGAGTGAGAGGCACCTACAAAGGGTATGGTCAACTCCATTATAATTTTGGCTCTACCTAAACCAAGGTGAGAGAACTTATGTGGTAGCTTTCTCACATGGAGAGATTCTACAATTCAATCTCCATGGGGAGTTTTGGCACAAGGAACAAATATGACCAGGGCATAACCAAGTTTGAAAACTTTACCTATGAAGGGTTATCACATGAAATTCACAAATGCTCTAAGTTATATACAAGCTACTAAATATATATGGGAAAGAGAGTACAATATTCATTCTATATAATCTTTAATAATAGGGTTAATATAAGATACTACAATGTTAGACATTAAATTACAAACTATAAACAAATTTTATATATGTAAGATATTATGCATTTGCAAGGAAAATGAAACTAATATAATGAAACATGGTGTATTATTTACAAGGTAGGATAGGTTAGGACAAGTTAGATTATTATAAAAAGGAGGGTGATGTGCTAGTGCTTTCTAAGTAGTTGAGTATCTTACAGTATTTCATGATAATATTTCTTAACAAAGATGTAGAAAAAATCATCAAATTCAAGAAAATGGTATATACCAAATGATTCTTGAGAGACTATAAAATACACTAAAAATAATTTTTCAAATGTATTTCCATATTAAATCTATAAACCTAGGGTGTTCTAACAAGTTTTCAGCTACAAATTCTTAAATAATGCAAAAAGGGATGTATATTCTAGATCAAAACCCAAAATGATAACTAGTAATGGACATAAAAAAGATATCCAATCAAAAATACTAGAAAAATAGATCACTACACTTCATCAATAGGAAATTTTAAAGAACCATAAGCATTTTATTTAACTTTAAAAATGAATATTACAAACATTAGTATTTCATAATACTATCATGGGGACAAACATGGTGAGATTTATATTTTTACAAGGGAGACATAAAGATGCTCTCAGAGAATGTTAATGACTATACACATGAAACCACCTTAGCAAGGGAGACAATATCTACACACAATAATTGATCCTAGAATTTTTTTGTAGAATGTAAAATCAAATAAAATGGGCACCTAAAACAATGAACAATAAAAACCAACACAGTGGTCAACCAACCCCTTGAATAAAGGAGAAGTCATCTATTTATATAGTTTTAGATATGGAATTATGGGTCATAACTTTAAAAATTGAAAATAAAATTTCCAAGTCCACCAGGGTGAGTCGATATAGAAAATATTCCCCTACCATGCTTAAACTCTTCATTTATTTGAAATAAAAATCATTGCTCTAACTGCCTCTACAAATAATGGTTAATATTTGCAACAAACTCTTTGATCTTTTGGCTAGAAATATTTTAAAATGATATATAAGGAGAATATTTATTATGGAAGGCAAACTTTGTATTTATGTGTAAATTCTTGAAAATGCCCTAGACCACTTTCTTGCACAACTAGAAACTTCTGGACAACTACCCTCCCTGTCATGCATGCCATGGAATAACCTAATTTTGCCATGATTTCTTAGAAATATTCTAGATTCATGGCCCTTTAAATTACTTTATCTAGAGTGGCCCACCGTGGATTTACAATCCTATAATTCATCACTCATGGAGGAACAAGCACACCAATAAAGCAATGAGAAATACTTAGGTCACTTTTTACCTTTTACTTTTAGCTCCAACCACATAAGAACATTTTACATTTGATAGGTTTTCATTTTTCACATCTAGCCTTTTAGGACTTCCCTCATATATTTTAATTTAAAAATTCATTAGTTCTGACTTTTGATTTACTTGAGTAAATCTAGGTCCCTTTCACAAAATTTCCATGTTAACTGGCTATGAATGGTGAAATTTATGCCAATTGGCTTGCATAGGGTCTTGTTCTTTATATAACATGTATGCCAAATTAGCAACACCATGTCATTTATCTCACCAATATATTTGATTTATATTAACCTCAACATCACTTATCTCCATACATGGTTGAACTTCATTGAAATGTCCATGATCATTCTACAACATCAAATCTATGTGCATAGATTGATGCAAACCATCGATCTTCATCTGAAAGACTAACTGTTATTGGCTTATATCCATCTTTGGCCCTGAGTTCATGCCACTTGGAATTTTCATAAGATATTTTCATCCTACACTATCATTTATGCCTTGGTTATTGTGTTGTTGCCAAGTGGTGGTCCTTCATCCATTTTGGGCTTTGTTGAAAGATCATGACTTAATATGAATCATAGATCAGATTTTGTACACTCAAATGTGTACCATTGATATTTAATAATGTGCTCTATCTTTAGACTATGATCATCTATTAAATTTTCAAATATGCCCTTGCACTATTAGATATTTTAACTTGATCAAACATGAGTCATCTTTTTATAATCTATGAGATAGAGCATCATTGGGCACTACCTACACTTGGCCCCAAGGATGTGTAACTTGGTAGCCCTAAAATCTTTTTGTGTACCTTACAAGTAGTATATATGGATTTTAGCACCATTGTACCACATGGTGGCACCTCATGCTTCTATTTTAAAATAAATGGCTACTTCATAGGGCTGAATTTGACACTCATGCAACAATCTTGGAATATTTGAATCCTAATTATTAGTTGCCATGCCTTAAGATTGACATCTGTATGCCTATTAAAAATGTCTATGAGACTTTCATACTTTTAATTAGGAAAATTTATATGAGGAATTTATATTTAACATTCTTGATTTGTGCCTTTTGTTCTAGATTTTACTCATTAGGCCATTTGTTTTCAGCATTCTAGTCTTCAACATTGTAGTCTTCAGCAAAATTATTGTGGTCCTTTTATGCCGTAATCTTATTATGGGATTTTGTACTCTTGGTACTTCTACTCTCGAGTCCTTTGTTTATAAATAAAATTATTTTGGACATTTTATTTAGAACAATTTCCCCAAAGAAATTAACCCTTGCACTTTTCTTTTAAGAATTAACTCTTTCACATCTTGTCATTGTTAGGAAAATTGTTTTAGACATTTTATCTGAAATAATTTCCCCAAAGAAATTGAACTTGGCATTTTCTCTAAATAAATTGGGCTTACACTTTTGCCAAAGAAATTTGAACTTTGTACTTTGTCTTCATTGGGATAATTTTTTTGGACATTTTGTTCAAAATAATTTCTTCGAATAAATTAGACTTGACATTTTTCTAAAAGATATAAAATTGACACTTTCATCAAAACAAAGGATTTTTGTCAATATTTTTGTGTGGGAAAAATTCCCAAAGGTAAAGTACCCTTCAAATTTTTTTCCACAAACAAAAATTCTAAAAAAAATAAGGACTTTACCTTTTCTCGACATAATGGAATTATTTCAAACATTTTTTACGTGATAAAATTCCCAAAGAAAATAAACCTTCAGACCTTTTGTCATAGAATAAATGTCCAATAAAATTCCTTCAAATTTCTTATACAAATATTTTTGGCCAAAATGAAATAAGACTTCGAATTTATTTGAACCTTTTATAATGGACAAAATGTCTGATGGAAATAAGTCTTTGAATTTTTTGTTTGAGATAAATATCCTAAAGACTTATTTCCATCAAACATTGTGTTCACATAAAAATCCCAAAAAAGTCTAAGGGAAAGTTACATACACTAAGAAAAGACCAAGGAAAGACAAAATTAGGACCTAGCCAAATTTCACATGAACTTGAGCTTTCAAAGGAACACTTGGATATGGAAGTTGGGTAAAGGACTTGGGCATTTTCATTTGACAAGGGCCTAATTTCTTTAGTTCAATTTTGGGCACTAACACACTTATCATCCATGAAGCATTCATTCACATAAATATATTAACCAATGAATAAATATTCATCTAAAAAATCATGAAACATAAAAACACAAGATATATGTGGGAAACCCTCATGGGGGATAAAACCCATTGAAACACATCTTGGACTATAGTTTTGTAACCAATGAATCAATATTTAGTGAGGCATCAACTTGAAAAAAGGAACCAACCCCATAGATAACTCAAAACCAACTCAACTACCTAGAACCTTTGATCACATTATCAAAAAAAATTATTACACAAATAATGATGATTACCTCATTTTTCTCTTCACACTCTTCTATCTCTCTCAAATAGCCTATTAAGCCTCTTTACTCAACTAGTAATTTTCTTGGAAAAATGAGGTCATATGAACTTGATCATCACATATAAAATCACTATTATAAATTCATGACATATTCACCACACTTATATAATGTTATTCAATCCCTCTATCTAGTTTCCAAAACTCTATATCATTTGCTCATATCCTCAATATTCTAACTAGTCAAATTAGGCTTATTACACCATCTTCTGATAATTGACTCTTAATATTACCCACCTTGGTCAACCAAAAACATCCCCATACTTTTATCACCATTGGAATAGATCAAAAAATATGTTTCATAAATTGAAAAACCTTTATATAGATTGGTCACCACCCATAAGGACCAAAACCACCATTAGGCCCGATAGATACCTAAAGCAATTAGGCCTTCTCAAAGCACACATTTCATCTTGACCACCTTGGAACATATTGAGCCTCTAAAAATGGATGAAAAAATTCACACACACTTAAATTACACCTATTTTAGTCTCACCTTAGGTCCCCAACACCATTTAGCTCATTTCACTCCTTAAAACACACTATTAGGTTTACTCATAATTAGGCCTTCTCACTATGAAAAAGTCTACCTTGAATATATGAAGAATACACTCAATGTTTACACATAAACAAACTAAAACATAAAATTTATATATCATACATGAACTTAGGGTCATCACCAATTATAATATATTTCATCATACAAGTCAAAATCCCTCGAACTAATCATTTCCATATGCTAATTTAGAACTACAAATAGGCTTCAAAACCTAGTTAATAACCTTTGAATTTTCACACCATAGAAGTTTATCATGAATAAAAATAAATTAAAATTTACATATGAGATCTATATAAATATTTATGGTCATTTTATTATTCAACTTTATGCATAATGACTTAGGAACATCATTATCACTCACACACAAAAAACTCCCTGTGACTCCAAAACATAGTCATGGAAACCAAGACTTAAATAACCTATGTAAACACTTTTATGAAGATTAAATGGATTTATATGATCCTTTAGTATATTTATAATATATATATATATATATATATATATATATATATATATATATATATATATATATATAAATTTTCAATATCAATATTGGTCGTATAGACCAATATCATATCTCCACCCTACAAAGACCTCATTGTGTTAGATATGTCACTTTAAGAGCAAGATTATACTTTTATATAATCATATAAAAATATTATATTCAATTTTAATATGTTATATTGGTATTTAAAAGTAACCCCATGCAATTTTATCCATCCCTAATCCATTGCAACCCATCCCTAATCTCAATCTCACTTATTCCTAGTTTTCTCACTATCTTCCTCATTAGGCCTTTTTACCAACAGGCTAACTTCCATGACTAGTTTATAATATTTTAATATTTTAAACTTCTCAAAATATTACATTATTATAAAATATAATTATCACATATCATCCTTTAATCATTTTCATACTTTGACCTGGTCAAGCCTGCTTACTACATCAAAAGCTCAAGAAATAAGGGGTTTCTTGTAGCTTCAACTCACTCTTCTGATAGACCAATTCCACCTCGATAAATATATTTTATTCCTATACATGATCCAATAATAAAACTAAGTCATCCAATCCATTTATATCCACTTAAAACAATATCTTCCCTATCGGGTCATTATAAGGGTTTTAGTAGGGTTTAAACTACCTTCAATTGTTAAAAATAATTCATAAAGGATTTTTCCTCAACTCCAAAAAAAATTCAATGAAATTTGAGATGGGAACCTTCCCCAACTTTCGTAAACTTTTTAATATCTCATAAAAAAATTTTACATGCCTACGAGCATAAGAAAATCCTTCTTGGGTCTATAATGCATCATTCTATACACATAAAAAAACTCAAAACCATATTTCATGCTTTCTCCTTTAGTTTTTGACTTTAAAATTGGTAAACATACTTTAAAAAACATATTGAAATTTTTTTAATTCTCTCATAAATTCTATCACCTTGAAAACTCAACTTTACCCCTCATTAGGCCACACTAGGTCTCTTTGTTTACTAGGCTTAAACCTATAAGCCATACTTAGACCTTGAAAAACATTTAAACCTATTTTAATTATATAAAAACATAATTATCATGTCATAAAACCTCATACCTTTCTCACACACTACCAATATTCTTCATATAATCCTTAGACTTCTCACCTTATCATGCTACCAAGCCTATGTCTTCTCACTAGGTCTCTTTAAGCAAAGACTAAGCCAAGAACTGACCTAGAAAACTCATTTGAAAGATTATATAACTTATACACATGTTTAAATAGTGTAAAAAATATTATCACATGATCTACCAATGATTTTAATTCATTATAACACCTCAAGACTCTTCATTAGGTCAGGTAGAGTCTACGACTAGTCTAGTTGCATGCTTAGGCTTAAGACCATACCCTTGAAAGTTTACCTTGAAAATTTATTGAGTGTTTCATTACTTCATATTCATTATCATTAATTATTAAACATCTATTCATACCTATCCATATCCATCTTACCAAACCACCATCTCCACATACATGTTCATGATATGACAATGTTTCTTAAGACTAGTTCTCAAAAGTATGCTTACCTTGTATCTTGATCTTGAAACATGTCATTAAACTCAGAATAATTATTATGTTTCCTTAAAATTATCTCTCAACATAAATACAATAGGTTTCATTAAATTATTTTTTTATATAAATCATTGTCACATATCACTTAATCATGCATGACATCAACTATGACTTTGACATCTAAGACAACATTTATGCCACAAAACCAACAATAGGAACATACATCATAAATCTCCCCCTCTAAAATTTATATAAAACACTCAAACAAAGATAATCATTCTCATCTCCCCAATATGGATATATTTATACTAACCTTTTTTAAAACTTATAAATTTCTCCCCCTTTGACATTAATGACAAAGGGTCATCTCTTAACAACTATATGATCCTTAGACCTGGAACAACACAACTTTTCTATCCAAACAAGATCATTCTCTATCTCTATTTTTCAACAAGATAACATAAAATAGGATCACAACTAATTGAATTCATGAACATATTGATCTTTTAAATAATATCATGAATGTGAATTGATTTTATCAAGTCATCACATAATTACTTTGTAATTCATCTCTTGTAATCACACCTCCAATATAATTTTGACTAAACTTTGGATCTGAAATAAATAACACAAAGCTCCCCCTAAGACCAAGCATCCACCATGCTTATTCTCACTATTTTATTACATCTATGAAGCCTATTTGATCCACTATTTCTCTCTTGGGTACTAAAACAACGTAAACTTAGGAGAATATAGATCTTCATGTCCTTACTAGACTAAACTTTCTTCATGATCCTCTTGGGGTTGAATTCTAGTCTTGACTTCTTCATCTACAATTTTAGATGATAGGGAGAATTATTATCACTATTTTGCATTTGAACTATACTCCACCATGGAAAATAGTCCATTTTGACTTGCAATCTGGTCATCATTCACCTTAACTACCTTTATTTTACACTCACTATCTTGTCTTATTTCTTGCACTCTTGGGGCCTCAAATTTCTTGTTTTGACTTGAGAATCCATGCTTATATAACTTTGAAACGTGACCAACCTCTTGATAATTGAAACACATTATTTTTCTCTATGGAAAAATGCCATTACCCATACCTCTTGACTGATGATTCTCCTCATACTTACATGCATATTCATTCTTGGAGGGTCTTCTACAATGACTTGCTCTATGACCAAATTGGTTATATGAATAAACATAACCATTGAATGGATTAACATACCTTATAACTTTAGGTTTCTTGATAGGATTAGTATTTATTCTAATAGCACCATTATTCCTTTATTGACCATTGAACTTTAAGGTTTGATTCTCCTTGATCATATTAGCATTCTATCTTTGGTCTCCATTGAAACCAAGGCCTTACTTGTAATTGGTAGTCTTTTGACTACTCAAAATGTTATCTATATGATTAGTACTTTTTTTTAAAATATAAAAAGGAATCCACCTTAATTTATAATAGATACAACATAGCTTTTAAGGAATTCACTTTAGTTACATATATTTCACATTCTTCTTCTTCTTTAGCCTTTAGGCTTGCAATAACAATCTCAATTTGAGACTCCACTTGTTTGACTATTTATTCACATTTGTTAAAGTTTTTGCTTAATCTATTTTTAACTAAATTTATTTTTTTCTTGTAGTATTTTACAAGAGACCTCATCACCTTGTTATTATTATTCACCTTCTTTAGTTCTTCTAGATCATTCATAAACTCGGCCTTGAAGTACACCTCATCATCTTCTTCTTCATCTGAATCACCAACAACACATCCAAACCATATGGAATCTTATTTATTTGAGAAAAAAATTTCCTTATTCATGAGGATAACTTCATTAAAATCGAGACCATCATCTTCATGTTGAATCTTAGAATCCCTCCTCTCACTCTCATTAGATGAGGTAAAGTCTTTCTTGGTGTAAAACATTCTTTTGCTCTTGAAAAACTTCTTCTTATCATCATAATTTATGAAGCTTTTATTTATCTTATCAGACCTATTAGACTTCTTATCATCATCATGGAATTCATCATTCTCTTCATCATCCTTTTCCTTATGCTTATGATGGAAATTGTTAACAAAGTGTCCAATCTCTCCACAATTAAAGCATATAAAGGGTAGCTTATGCTTGTATTTACCTGAACCTATTTTAAATTTTCTTGCAAACATATCTATCAACTCATCATCATCAATATCATAATCATAATTATATTTGACCTTATTACCTTGTGTCTTCTTCTCCTTTGACTTATTTTCCAACTTTAATTCAACTTCCTTCTTTTTAGCTCTTCCTTCACTTCTTATAATCTCATAGGCTATTAGGGTGACACGAAGTCCATCTCTATCTTGTCTATATCTTATATCTCTTCAAAAATAGATAATTTAGAATCAAACATAGGATCTAGAGATCTCAAAACCTTTTTAACAATAATATACGCTTTCAATTATTTACCTAGGCCTCTTATGATGTTGACCACTTCATCAACATAGAACAAGTTGGTTACAGTTGTCTTATCATCATTCATCATTAAGCTTTCAAATTATCTTATATGGGTTTGAAAAAAATCCAAATTTACCTTAGAGTATCCCTCATGGATATTATTTAACTTGTCCCACATTTATTTATCAGACATATAGTTCATCACCCTCACAAGTTCTACCTTTGATAGGCCACACATAATGATATTCATTTATTTTGAATTATTGTCACTAGCCTTCTTACCTATTGTATTTATAATAGGATTAGGGTGTGTAGTATATCCATCCAAAAATTATTTAAAAAAATCTTGATCTTGATAAATAAAATATGTTTTCATCCTGATACTCACAAAAGCATAATTAGATTCATTAAACAACAAAACCTTTCTTGTAGAGAAACCACCTTGTGCTTGAGTAGCCATCTTTGATTTTTTAGGATATCCTTGAAGATATTAGTCTTGATCTAAAGGAACTAATATAATATCAAATGTATTAATTATATATTGAGAGGGTGTAGTAATTATATATTGAGGGAGGGTGTGGTGTTAATCATTTCCCTTAAAACAAACATTCAATTTCACTTATCATCCATGAAGCATTCATTCACATACATATATTAACCAATACATAAACATGCATCTACAAAATTGTATAACATAATATATATATATATATATATATATATATATATATATATATATATATATATATATGGGAAAACATCATATGGGATAAAACCAAATGAAACATATCTTGGATTATAGTCTTATATGTAATGAATCAATATTTAGTGAGGCACCAACCCCATGAGGAGCACTAACTTCTCACTAGTCAAGAACCATCTTACAAAGAGGAACCAAACCCCTAGGTAAATAAATAGCAAATCATATACATAGAACCTATAATCACCTTTGGACACCTATTTATTACCCAAATTATTATGATTACCTCCTTTTTGTCTTTACACTCTTCTATCTCTCTCAAATAGCCTATTAGGTCTCTTCAATCAACTAGCCCTTTTCATGGTAGAATTAGGTCATATGACCTTTATCATAACCTATATAATAACTATTAGGAATTAATGGAATATTAAAAATAAATATATTATGGTATTGAATCCATCTACCTAGTTTCTAAAACTCTATATCATTTGCTCATATCTTCAATATTCTAACTAGTCAAATTAGTCTTATTAGACCTTCCTTTTATACTTGAATATTTGTCTCACCCACATTGGTTGGACAAAAACCAATCATAATTGTATAATCCTTGGAATATATCAAAAAAAAAATTTAAAAATTAAAATAAACATTACATATTTCAGTCACCAACCATAAGGAACAAAACCACCATTAGGATTAATAGAGACCTAATATAATTAGGCCTTCTCAAAACACACATTTCATCTTGACCACCTTGGAACATAATGAGACTCAAAAAAAGGATTAATTTAAAAATAAATAAATTATACCCTTTATAATCTCACCTTAGGTCATAACACCATTTATCTCATTTCAATACTTGAACCACACCATTAGGTCTATAATTAGGCCTTCTCATGACTAGAAAGTATGCCTTGAATATGTAAAGAATAAACTCAATTTTTATAAATAAACACATTAAAAAAACACATTCATATATCATACATGAACTTAATGTCATCACCAAGTCCAATATATTTCACCATATGTGTCAAAATATATCAAACTGATCATTTCCATATGCTCACTCAGAACTACAAACACGCTTCAAAACCCACTCAAGAACCTTTACATTTTAACACCTTCATAGGATTTTATCATGAATAAAAATAAATTAAAATTAAACTAATATAACTATATAAAAAGTTAATTTGAATTTTATTCTTCAGATCTATGCATAATGACTCAGGAACATCATTCTCACTCACACAAAGAAAATTACCTATAACTTCAAAACACAGTCATGGAAACCAAGAATTATAAAACATGTGTGAACACTTTTATGAAAATTAAATGGATTTTTATGATACTTAAGTATCCTTATAAATTTTTTAAATAGATATATTATAATTTTAAATATCAATATTGGTCTTACAGACCAATCTCATGTCTTCACCCTACATAGACCTCATTGTGTTAGATAGGTCACTTTGAGAGCAAATTTTTGCTTGTCTATAAGCATATAAATATATTATATTGAATTTAAATATTTGACATAGTTATTTAAAAATAACCCCATGCATTTTTATCCATCCCCAATCCACTGCAACCCATCCCTAATCTCATTCTCACTTTTGCCTAGTTTTTTTATTGTCTTCCTCATTAGGCTTTTTTAGCGATAGGCCAACTTTCATGACCAGTTTAACATATTTTAAGTCTATAACCTTATTATAATATTAAATTATCATAAAATAAAAGTCTCAAACATCATACTCCAATTATTTACATGCTTTGATCTAGTCAACCCTACCTACTACATAAAAAAACAAAAAAAAAGGGGTTTACTATAGCTTCCACTCACTCTTATAAGAGATCAATGACACCTAGAGAAACATAAGAGAGTCCTATACATACTAGAATAAATAAAATAGTTCATCCAATACATTTTGATCCACTTTAAACAATATCTTCCCTATTGGGTCACTATGAGGGTTTTAAGAGGTTTTAGACTACCTTCCATTCTTACCAATTGTTCATAAAGGAATACCCATAAAATAAAATAAAAATCTAGGAAATTTGAGCTATGAAACATCCCAAAATTCAGTTAAATTATTACTATCTCATGCAATTTTTTCACATACCAACAATCATAAGGAAATCTTTTTTGAGTTTTTAATACCTCATTCTATGCATATAGAAAAACCTCAAAGCCATATCTCATGATTTATACTTTAGTGTTTGAATTTAGACTTGGTAAAAATAATTGAAACAAAATATCACACCTTTTAAAATGCTCTCATGAGCTCTATAATCTTGAAAACTAAACTTGATCCCTCATTAGGCCACACTAGGTCTCTTTACATACGAGGCCTAAACATGTAAGCCATAATTAGACCTTGAACACACCTTGAAACCTATTTTACTAATCTAAACACATAATTATAATGTAATACAAAATCATACCTTGCTTAGACACTACCAATATTCTTATTACAAGCCTTATAATTCTCACCTCATCATGCTACCAAGCCTATGTCCTCTCCCTAGGTCTCTTTAAGTAAAGACTAAACTAAGAACTAACCTATAAACCTCCTATGAAATATGATATACCTTATAAAAATGTTTACATAGTTTCAAACATATTCTCACATTATCTGCCAATGATTTGAATTCATGATAACACCTCAAGACTCCTCATTAGGTCAAGAAAAGTATAGGACTAGTCTGGTTACATGTTTAGGCTCAAGACCATAACCCTAAAATTTTACCTTGAAAATTTCCTAAGTGTTTAAACACTTCATATGAATTCTTGTTAATTTTTAAACATCTACTTATACCTGTGTGTATCCATCTTACCAGACCACCATATTCACACACATGCTCATGATATGATAATGATTCATAAGACTAGTTCTCAAAAGTATGCTTACCTTTTATCTTTATCTTGAAACATGTCATAAATCTCATAATAATTACTAGGTTGCCTTCAAATTATCTCTCAAGAGAGATAATAGGTTTCTTTCAAATTCTCTTATCATAGGAATCCTGGTCACATACCACTTCATCGTGCATGACACCAACATTGAATATGACATGAATGACAAAATTTATGCCATAAAACCAACAAAATTAAAATATATAAATAACTTACTATGGGGATAATAGGAAAGTTATAATTTAATAAGAGAATCATTTCCAATTTACTTGCCTTCCCTCAGAATCCGTTTCCTCACACTAAAGAATCATCTTCACCAAAAAAAGTAGGTAGGCTTATAGGTTATATGACTATATATGTAGGGTTAAAAATATTTATTCTCAAATAATTATTTTTGGTATTCCTTAGAGTCCTTTTGGTTTCATATATCTTGTCTTTTCACTAAGCCTTAATCTCACTTTTGAACATTACACGTACTTTCGAGTTTTAAAACCACTCTTGATGTATTCAAATAACCTTGTATGTAGTGATTAAATAATGAATGCCATTTGGGGTTTAATAAGTCAATAAAAAATAAATTATTAAATTCAATTTTATTAATCAAAAAACTTAGTAATATTATATTGAATATTTAATCAAGTAGGCACCACAATTAACATGACTGGATAAAGTTTCATGGTTGAATGACTGTAGGTACTAGTGTTTAAGATGAAAATAATATGAAAATTAACATAGATATTATTTATGCCTTAATAAGAGTGTATTAATGACATCATAAATATTATATCACTCAATATCACCCTCTAATTCACCTCATTCAACCTCATACTCTTAATAGGCCTGAATGTATCATCCTGGGTTACAGTATGGTTATAGGAGGTTATTTGGTCTCTTTGGCCTCTATATGAATATAGGGAGGAA
>JARHVA010006112.1:477500-542500 GCA_037957365.1 Torreya grandis | reverse complement strand
GTAAATAGATCATGTTATATTAAAGTAACATGAACAAAATATTATTAGTGTTATCCTTTTATGTCACTATTTATAAAATTTTATTTAAATCCTTTTGAGAAGACTCTTCATATTGGATATGACATAACGGAACTGGGTTCTTATACAATTGATCAAATGTGTTCAATGAAGAGGGAGGTATGTAAGGATTAACATCTATATTCTCATCAATTTTCGTTACCATACTTCTTCCTTGATGTAACTTTGTATCCACATTTTTTCATGCCATGAGATTGTATCAAAAAAGGGAGATATATTGTTTTATTCTATTGGTAATTTTTTAACATTGGTTTCTATTAGTACTTTGATCTGTGAAGGTCAAATTACTACCCCTATCATTCAAAATTTTCCTAAATCTCATCAATATCACTTTGTAATAGGTCAAACCAATAAATTATTGTCTAAAATCACTAATTTTGGTAAAAAATTTCAAAAATGGATTTTAAATTGGTTATTTTAATTTCAAAAGATTATTTTCAAGTTCAAATATGTAGATAAACCATGCACAGGGGATCAATTTTGAAGGAAATTAAGGATTCTGAGAGCTACATGTGGTTTCAAGACCTAAAATTTTGTACACAAGGTCATCATGACTTTAGGAAAAATTTTAAAAAGTTGAATGGCCATTAAATGAATGAAGATACTAACTTTTTTATAACAATCCTTAGCATGTCTATTGGAGATCACCATTGGAACAAGAATCATTCTGGAGTGCCATAGAGATTTATAAGTCTAGGTAAAAGTTTTAAAATCATGGGATGATGATTTTAAATCATATTAATACATTTAATTAGTATAAAAACTCCAAATTTTAAGAAAACCATGCTCATACAGGGTTTTGCAAGCAAATAAGTATAAAGGCCAAAAGGGTTTTTTTTACTTTTCAAGAAAAATGTGATTTTTGAGTGTTTTGATAGCATGGTATAGAAACCATGATGATATTTTCAGGAATTTGGAAGTATGTGAAGATTTAATTTTTTTTGGTGATTTTTTTCATTTTTTATAGTTTTAAACACCATTCTAAACCACTTGTTTAGATGCTCATATCTTTCAGCACATGTGGATTTTGTCTAAATGATCTTATTTTTTGAGGACCCATATTTAATTATAATTAATTGCAATTTAAGACAAGTTTTATGGATTTTATTTTTGAACAATCATTACGAGCGTAGGTATCTCAGAATGTAGTTAAAAATAGATTTCTCCACGTGATAACTTTTTTTTATAATTTGCATGGTAACCTAATATTATCAAGGATGTTATGTGGATCAGTGTGATACAAATAAATGGAAATATTTTTGGATTTAAGTGTTTGTACTTCATGATTCATCATTTTAAAGATTCAACTTCAAAGCCCACCTAAACCCTTAAAAAACTAATTTTGAAAAAAAATGATTTCATTTCCATAAAACCATCATAGATCGACCTCAAAAAAATTAAAATGTAAATTGAAATAAAATAGGATTCCATGTCAATTTTAATCATGGATCTATATGGATGAGAGTAGAAATCATGTTTTTTTGTGAAAAAGCATGTAAAATGAAGTACAAGATAGTTAAATGAAATATAATCAATGGATCTCAAATCCTAAGACTTTTTATTTATCCTTAAATTTTACTTTGGTCAGAAATAATCCTAGATTCATCCTAACTAGATCAATCGAAATGGCTAGTCTGTAGGAAAATGGAATAAAATAGGCCTAGTCAACCCTGTTAACGGAATGATGAGTGTTTTCTCATCAAAATCAAATATCTTATGATGAAAAAAGGTTTTATAGGTATATTTAATTAATTTTTTCAGGTTTTATGGCATATTTTTTTAGGTTTAATTGAGTCCATATGCAAGAAGATATTCTATTAGGCCTAATTGGCCTAATAGGCTTAATTCGTCAATCAAGCAAGTAAAAAATATGTTGAAATATAAAAAATAAATTAATTTTGGAGTTGCCACATAAAATATATATTTTTAAAATGGATATATCTTTATCAATTCAACTCAAAAGTTTTAAATCATGAAATTTGAGCTCAAGTTGATTTAACTAGTCCTTAAAGGTCAAATCTCTTTGGTTGACTAGTTTGACTAGTTTCATGCATCTCCCATGCTTTTCATGAAAGATAAGGAAATTCAAGAACTTAAACCAAATTTTAATATGTATTTATCTTCCAATTTATGGCATTATTTTCATGCAAGGAATGTATAAAAGTAAACGTGAGCCCACCACTCTCAATTCTATGCCAAAAATAAAGAACATGTGATTTTTTAAGACTTGGAAAATTTTAAAGCCTTTATTTAATATTGTAAAAGGATTTTAGTCTTATTTTAAATAAAAAAAGACATCCTTATCTTTCCATGAAAATTTGACTTTATTTAAGGTTTTATACTTATATATTATCTTTTTCAAGCCATTTTTCGTTAATTCTTGAATCAGAGCAAAAATTGTAATTGACACCATTTATCAAATAAAGAAGATTGTTTGCATATGTTTTTTCTAGATTAGAATAGAATTTATGTTTTGATTGTGTACCAGTATATAAGTGAGATATATATCCATTTTTTTAAGGTCATTTCCTTAACTAATTTTAAAATCTCATCCTTTACAAGTCATTTGAAGAGCTAGGATTTGAATTTGCTTTGTAAACTTCTTTCAAGACTTCTTTTGAAACACTAATGTTCAAGATTGAATGAAAAGTCTTATTTCAGATTCATATTTGTATCTTAATTATTTTTATAAATATTTTAAGTAATACAAATCATTTAGGTGCATCACCCAATTAGATACGATTTTTTTTTAGTTTTCCTTTCCTTTTTTCATCCCAAAAATCATAGTAGATTATATTTAATTGATAAATCTTAAGGAAAACAAACATCTCTAGAGGTTATTCTCAACATAGAGTCACCCACACTCTAAGAATATCCAATTTTATTAGTTAGAGAGAGGGCTTTCCTTGAAAATCTTCAAACAAGGTGCACTCTAGAGTGATAACAATTTTTAGCATGTTCAATGGGACATTATTCTACACACTAGCCTTTGTAGGCATCCAGAAGATAAATACAACTTTTATGCATTCAAAGATGTTTATGAAAATTAGGTGTCATTTAAATATTTATTAATTTCATTATTTGGCTTACTAATGGTCTCAAATATCTTATTTTAGTATATATCCATAATATCCTCACTATGATTAGTATGGCCAACCACACTATGATCCTTACTAGGAGTTTGAGGATCCATATCAGGCATATATGCATGAGTACAACCCATATCCTCCATATGAATAGTCAATACATCTTAATATTTCCCCTTACCAGTCTTATCATTTCCATTTTGCAACTATCCAATCCATACTATCACTTAAACAAACTTTGGTGAACCTTGAAAATCATGCACTAGAGTTGTACTCATAGAGCTATTATGGCTAAGATACCCCTACTCACAAAATCCATTATGTGAGAGGGTCATTGAATTAGATAAAAGACCAATGGGAACCTATTGAGAGGGAAAATTAGGGTAATCTCACTGGTGAGATGATGGATGTAGGTGGTTACATTCAAATTATTGAAGACAAAATAAAAGGCCTTAAGGAACAATAGGTTAAGCCTCACTCTTCTTATATGCCACCCATTCCTTCTCAAGAGACCATTTCAAGAACCCCTTTGAGTTTTCCAAATTATTCATATGTTTCTTAGACCTTCCCTTCTTAGAGTTATATCCAAGATAAATATCAAAGAAAGAAAGAAATTTTTATGGCACAACCCACTGTTGAGATCACTAGCCACTTTAAAGAGAAGATATTCTAGGGAATATTGATAAGTAGATCAAAGAGTTAGAGTTGAAGACAAAGAAAGAGGAGGAGAACTAGAATCAAAAGGTCAAAAAAGAGCCTTTATCTTTCCCATATTGGAACCAAATCATGGAGTTAAGTGAGAAAGAGGAATAATAAAGCATCACTCAATATGTTGAATTTAGGCAAGAGATCATTCAGCCTTCATCCTTTCCTCTTCAAAAGATTAAATCCTTTCCTTCATGGCAATCCATTCAAAAAAAAGTGCAGAGAGATGAGGTGAAGGTAATCCAAGAAGAGCAGCCTCATGAGAAAAATCACATATCTATGGTTACTTCTGTAGATATTTCACATCTTATTGAAAAATTCTATGGGTCTACCATGCCACTCTTGGAGAAGGAACCTCTTCTTTGTGAGGCAAGTGAATAAGATTCAACTAAAGAGATATAGAATGATGATAATTCCAGTGATCAAGAAGAGGAAATCATAGTTGGGACACTACTTGGCAATGACAAAAATGATTTGATTTTCCATGATGAAAAAGAAGATGACTTGTAAGAGGATTCTCAAGAGTCTACAGTAGTTAAGATAGATGAAGTACAAACAAATATTTCTTCAAAAGACAGCCATGAAGACAACTTACATAGAGCCACTATTGATATGGAGAATATTTATGATGAAGATGAAGCAAGTGTAGTTGATTAAGAACATTCATATGAATCTATCCAAAAGGTATAAAAATGTGATCAAAATTTTTCAAATGGTAAGATTGTAAATGAATGTTATATGTTTTTAATTGATCATGATGAAGAAGCCTTTTGGAATGGCTTGGAGAATTTATGTGAAAAATTTGATGGTCCATCTCCACCCCAAGTGGAGATTGATGAATGTCTTGTAAAGAGTACTATTATTTTTTATCATCAGGAAGAAATTATTGTCATATTATAGCCATGTTTGGATGATTATAAAGGATCTAAGGACTTTGACAAAGTACCAATTCAAATGGACTCAAATGAAGACATCAATGTAGGTAAACTGGTTGAATTGCCAATACAATAATTGAATGACAATGTGTCAAATCATGATCAACCTATGAATGAGGTAGAGATAACACTTTTGATTCAATAAAAGATAATATGGAAGGAAGATACACACACACACACACACACACACACACACACACACACACACACACACACACACACACACACACACACACACACACACACACACATATATAGATACATACATGTATATATATATATATATATATATATATATATATATATATACATATACATACACACATATATGTGTGTGTGTGTGTGTATATATATATATGTATGTATGTATATGCATATGTATATGTATATGTATCTGTGTGTGTGTGTGTGTGTGTGTGTGTGTGTGTGTGTGTGTGTGTGTGTGTGTGTCTATATATATATATATATATATCCTAAATCCATGCACCTAAGAATGGAATTTTTAGTTCTAACTACATCATCTAGAACACATGAACTTATAAGTGCTCCCATTTGCAAAAGAGGGCTATCAAAAGGAAGCAATCATGTTTCAAAGTTCCATGGTGCATCAAATAGCTTTTCATTTGATCCAAGAGGGCCAACATGTTAGAGGTTAGTTTGTACATAATATAATTATTATTTTTTATTTACTCTAAGTATATATCTACAAATGCTTTGAGTTGTTGTTTCTCTTTCTAGTTGTTTTTGTCCATTCCTCTAAGCACACACATGCACATGTTTATTGTTGTTTGTGCCAATTGTCTTGTTTGTGTATTTGCCTACAAAAGATCTTTGAATATTTAGTGTATATCCAATTTTTTATAGCCAAAGTTTCTGATTTATTTGATTAGTAGGCTGGTCAACCCCTGAAAGTCACTAAAATTGTTAGTAATTTGACCTGTCAAGGTCAAATTACTACCCCTATCATTTAAAACTTTCCTAAATCTTGTCATTATCCCTTTGTAGTAGGTCAAAATGATCAATTTTTTCCTAAAGGAAATAATTTTGGTAAAAAAATATCAAAAATGGATTTTAAATGGGTTATTTTCATTTCAAAAGAGCACTGTCAAGTTGAAATATATAGACAATCCATGCACAAGGGCTCAATTTTGAAGGAAATTGAGGATTCTGAGAGCTAAAACTGGTTTCAAGACCTCAAATTTTGTACACAAGGTCATCATGACTTTAGTAACATTTAAAATAAAACTAATTTCAATTGGATTAATGGAGATACTTTTTATTTTGTAATAGTCCTTAGGATGCCTGTTGGAGATCACCATTGGAGTAGACATCATTCTGGAGTGCCATAGATGTTTCTAAGTCTAGGTAAAAGTTTTAAAAGAATTTTACTATTATTTTTAATCATAATAAGACCTTAAAATACTATCACAACTACAAATTTTAAGCAAACCATGATCATACAAGATTTTGCAAGCAAACAAGCATGAAGGCCAAAAACGGGGTTTTTTTTTTCTTTTTTTCAAGAAAAATGTGTCTTTAGAGTGATTTTATAGAATTTTATAGACCCCATGATTATTTTTTAAGGTATTTATAATTAGGTGAAGATTTATTTTCATTTTGGTGAATTTTTCATTTTTTTGTAGTTCTAAACACCCTTCCAAGCCTCCTGTTCAGCTGTTCATATCTTTCACCACATGTGGAGTTTGGTTGAATGATCTTAGTGTGATTTCAAGACCCATATTTAATTATAATTAATTAAAAAATGAGGCCAATTTATGGGTTGTGATTTATTGACAATCATTAAGAGCATAGGTAGCTTAGAATGTAGTCAAAACCCCACAGGTAGATTTCTCCATGTGATAACTTTTCATATATTTTGAATGGTAACCCAATATTTTAAAGGATTTTATGTGGTTAAGTTTTATACAATTAAATTTAAATATTTTTTTATTTGGATGTTTTTACTTCTTGAATCATCATTTTGAAGATTCATCTTCAAAGCCCACCTAAACCCTCAAAAAACATGTTTTGCAAAAAGTCAATTTTATTTCCTAAAAACCATCATGGATAAACATAAAACCCTTTAAAATTTAAATTAATCTCAAATATTATTTCATAATTGTCAATTTTATGCATGGATTTGTATGGATGAGGGTAGAAATCATATTTTTGTGGAAAAAAGCATGTAAAATGAAGTATATGATAGTCAAATAAAATATAATAAATGGATATAAAATAAAAATACTTTTTAATAATCTTAAAATCTTAATTTTATCATAAATAATCCCAAAATTTTCCTAACTAGCTCAATTAAAATGTCAAGTCTATAGGAAAATAGAGCAAAATAGGCCTAGTCAACCCTATTAACTGAATGGTGAGTGTTTTCTCATAAAAATCAAATATATTGTGATAATAATTTTTTTTATAGGTATATTTAATTATTTTTTTAGGTTTCATGGAATATTTTCATAGTTTTAATGGAGACTAAATGCAAGAAGATAGGCTATTAAGCCTAATTGGCCTAATAGGGTTAATTTATCAATAAAACAAATAAAGAATGGCATTGAAAATATATCAAATGAATTAATTTTGGAGTTACCATGTGAAATATATATTTTTTAAGTGGATATATCATTATATATTCAATCCAAAGGTTCCAATTCATGAAATTTCATCTCAAGTTGAGTTATCTAGTCGTTAAGGGTTAAATCTCTTTGATTGACTAGTTTGACTAGTTTCTTGCATCTCCCGTGCTTTTCATGAAAGATAAGGAAATTAAAGAACATAAAACCATTTTTAATATGGAATTATATTTAAATTTATGTCATTATTTTTATTTAGGTAAGGTTTAAAATTCAACGTGGGCCCACCACTTCTCAATTCTACGCCAAAAATGAAAAACATGCAATTTTTGAAGACTTGGAAGATTTTAAAGCCTTTATTTAATATTGTAAAAGGATTTTAGTCTTATTTTAACTCAAAGAAGACTAATCCATATATTTTAAATTCCAATTTAGATTTATTTAAGGATTTATACTTATATATTGGCTTTTTGAAGCCATTTTTTGTTAATTCCTGAAGTAGAGCAAAAATTGTAATTGACACCATTTATCAAATAAAGAAGATTTTTTTTGCATATGTTTTTTTTTAATCATAATATAGTGTATTTTATGATTGTTTACCAGAATATATGTGAGATATATATCCCCTTTTTTATTTCCTTTCCTCACCTACTATGAAAATCTCATCCTCTACATGTCATTTGAAGAGCTAGGATTTGAATTTGCTTTGCAAACTTCTTTCAGGCCTTCTTTTGAAAAACTAATGTTCAGGATTGAAAGAAAAATTTTATTATAAATTCATATGTTTATCTTATTTATTTTTATAAATATTTCATATAATACCAATAATTCAAGTGCATCACCTAATTAGATAGGATTTACTTTTAGTTTTCCCTTCTCCTTTTCATCCCAAAAATTACAATAGATCAAATTTAATTGGTAAATCTTAAGGGAACCAACCCTCTCTAGAGGTTATTCTCAAAAAAAAATTCACCCAAACTCTGATAAGATCCATTTTTATTATTTTTAGAGATGGTGTGCCTTTCACATCTTCAAACAGGGTGTACTCTAGAATGATAATAGTTCCACTTATGGTAGTTCGTAATTTTTATGTGCATCAATGTGCACCTTAATGTTTAATTAGTTTATAGGTTTTTCATTATAAATGATTATTTTTTAATACCCCAATCCTTATCATTCTTTATTATGCCTAATATATATATATATATATATATATATATATATATATATATATAGGATGGGTTATAACTTACTCATGTTTGCATAATCTTTGTCCTTGATACCCATATATGAGCAAATATCAAAGGCCAAAATTATGCAATATTTTACTTGAGGAATTTGAAGTATTTGAAGAATGTCATGAATAAACCATTGTCCTTTTATAATGTTTTACAACCTAATTTTTTTAATGATCTATAATTGTATAATTATTCCATTTATTGATGGCTTAATATGACTTGGTAAAGATGTCATAATTTCTTTGTTAAAATTTCAAAAAAAAAATATATCAAATGAAGTCCAAGAAGGATCATCACCTTTGATAAGGGAAATATTGTTTGGAAGTACAAGGATATGAGGGGTTTTTAACCATGAAATTTAAGGAACATCCCATTTATTAGTGATTTTTAAATCCTCTATGATTTCCTTCTAGAGATGATGTAAATTATCATGATCAAATGAAGGTACCCTTTATCCATGTGGAACTAATTTAACCTTTTTAGGGTTTAACTATGTAAAACCCTATGTTTAGATTAAAGGCATGAAATGTCTAAAGTAGTTAAATAAATTTTAGTAATTAAGAATTTATTTTTTATTTCATTTTACCTTCTTTGACTTTCTAAAAATATTAATAAATAGGTATATATATATGGACTTATATGGAAAGTGATTATTATAGATGATGTGGGTTCTAAAAACTAGGTTATGAATAGTTATGAGTGTTTTTAATAGGATTTTAGAGTCTATTTACTCACTAGATATTAGTGCCCCACCTGGATAGTTGCACCATGTTGTTGTAGTGTCCTCAATTTGGTGCTAATGACCGATTTGTGAGACTTACTATTTTTTGGGAGTACATGTGCTTATATTTTTAGGTCTTGTTATTGTGCACATAAAATCTAAAACTTTATTGCTCCTAGAAAACCCTAATCCTCCTTGAATGTATAGCATGATAAATAGTTATGTGTGCATTTGTAGGATAGAGTAGACATCCTCAACACTTCATTATGAAGAGAGTTGTCTACATACCAATAATTTGAAGAGGGATGAATCTTGATGTAATTCTCCCACCTAGTTCTTAATGCAAGTGCAAGTAAATGCTAGAATTATAATGTACTTGGATTCCTTGAATGTTCTTGAGCTTTGAAATATTTAAAAACTAGTATTAGGGATATTGTAGATGGTAGTATATAAAATTAGGGTAGAATAGGGATTAAGTACATTAATTTTTCTCAACTTGTCTTTGGTTTGAATGTAGTTTTGCATCTAGTTTCCATCTAATAAATAAGGTTCAAATAGGATTATATTTATAGAGATATGTAGATTGCATAGATAAAAAAATGTGTTTAGGCTAACCTTAGGAGGGGTACACATTTCAAGCATTATCTATTCAAGAGAGTTATCTCTAATTATAATAGTTCCCAATTGGGGAAACTATCACCATGTGGCTATAGTGTCCCAAATGTTATACTAATTTACATGTGGTAGATTGATTAATTAATTGGGTTGGGATCTGAGAAGACAATCCTAGGATTATTTTGACTAATTATATAGGTGTGCGCTCTACACAATGATTTTAAAAGTGTTTCAAAGGATCTAAGATAGGTCTAGTGATAATCTAATATTAGGTTACCTCAAGAGACACTCTTAGCATCCAATTATAACTTATAGGTAATTACATTTCCCCCTTATGATATAAATGTAATAAATTGAAATGACTAGTATAAATTAAAAATAAGTATACCTAGATTTACCTTGGAAGTGAAACCTGTGTACCTAAGTTTGAGCATGTGAACCTAGTTTTGTGTATGTGAAATAATATCTAAAGTATATACCTATAATGAAACATGGAAAAATCATTCCTTACTTAATAAATTATCAAAATCAAAAGACTATGCTAAAATAAAGTAAATAAATAAATATGAATAAAGAGAGAGGAAATGAATGAATACACCTCATTAGATACATGAACCAATGCATGATCTTGGTTATAACCTATTTGTGTGAGGTTACATAGTGATCATATATTTGAATATATTGGATTGATATTATGGATTTCTCAATCCTCATATGGGTGTATCAACAACTCAATTTGGTTTTGACTCCATCATTGCACCCCCTATTTGTGGGATCTTGATATATGAATAGATTGGATAAGACTATAAGTTTGTCTAAACCTATCATGTATGTGTCTCAATAACTCAATTAGTCCATTTCTCCATCATTTTCCACTAATGTAAAGTAGGTGCATCTATAACTAAACTATGTAAAGTGCTAAAATTATTTAACTATATATGTTAACTCTACAACCACACAAGTATATTAGTTAGCTTTGGGATACTTGAGAATCCCAACCAGTATATGTGAATTAAGGCACAAATTTTATGAAAACATATAATGCAATAGAAAGTGTATACATCACAGATAGTAACATGGACTTTACCATTCAATCTAATCAACCCATGTGTAGCTAAGTATATGGAAACTATCTGCCTCACACATGCCCCCAATATGGTATTTGAGTATACTAAATCCTAAATTAGTATGTGATAATTAAATATGTTTAACTAAACTTGACGTGGGAATGATAATGTTTCACATGATTCCCTTGAATCTTAGTAACTAGTAAGAATCTGAGCTGAAATGAGTGTCTCTGAGTAAAATCTAAACATAATTATCAAAATCATGACTATATCTATGCAAATCTATATTATACATATTGCACTGATCTGAATAATCCAAAGTGTCTTGAGGATAAGGATACTAAATAATAGTGACCTATAGTGTATAGTATCACCCTATGGTTCTAGTTTCAAAATCTAGGTGTTATTGTCTTATTTGTCTAAAATTTGGGTGACTTGAACTATTGTATGAGTCTCCATTTTTCCTATGTTTAATTTCTAAAATTGATCTTGTGTGTTGAAATTTATCTATGAATATCAAAGTAGAAGCGTTATCTCTATGAAAAACCCTTGTGAATTCCCCCTCTTTTGATGGTAGTTGTGAAATATGTATAATAACTAACCTATAAAGAAGTATCTCTACAAATTATGTTAGCTAGAGCATGAGCATGATATTTTAATACATTGTACAAACATAACATCAGAATTTAAATGAATATAAATATAAGTAGGTAATGTAAGATAGATGTGTTAGTATATCATTACACAAGGGTGTTAAGATAAATTCCATCAATGTGTATATTATTAAATCTAAGTAAATACCTAAAGGACCAGGCATGATATACATCAAGGCACCCAAGTATGAAGGGTAGATGCATGAGATCCCTCATGGCATAAAAAATTGGTGTGTGTGTGTGTGTGTGTGTGTGTGTGTGTGTGTGTGTGTGTGTGTGTGTGTGTGTGTGTGTGTGTGTGTGTGTGTGTGTGTGTGTGTGTGTGTGTGTGTGTGTGTGTGTGTGTGTGTGTGTGTGTGTGTGTGTGTGTGTGTGTGTGTGCGCGCATGCACGTGCATGTGTGCATGCATGCACACATGTGTGTAATAATAAAATACAAGAGTAATGGTGTAGAATCATATAAGAAATCATATATATATGCACATGAGGCATGCAAAAGTAGGCCAAGGGACCATAATACAAGAGACATGGGTACATTTCACTAAATTTTAGAATGAAGACATACAAGGACATGTTCAAATGTCCACATATGAAATTAACAAGAAATATGACATAGAGCCATATAGAAGGACATATTCAGATGTCTACATATAAAAGTAAAAAATCACACACAAGGGATATGGGCACATGTCCAAGGCATACAAATAGATAAGTGGAATAGATCCAAAGATTAATGAAATATTCAAATGCCCTCAAATATAGAAGAACCATAGAAACATAATCAAGTATAATCTAAGATAACTATAAATGAGTGCATGTATAACTATGTTGTACAAATTTATGCATATGTTAGCATGCATATATACTAAGTTTAACTAGTGATAGTTGAAAAAGAAACTGAATAATGAGTAAGAATGATCATTATCAAAATCAATAAATACATAAACTATAATGTACAATATGTAAAGATAGAACTTGGTAGTAGCAACTATGTATGAGATGCCTAGGAATAGGTGGATGTACCAAATGTAGGAACTTGGATTGGTGCATATGACCCTAATGGGTAGATGATAACATGTTTAGATTAGTGTATTAACTCAGGGTCCTATATGTAATCTTCAAGAACTCAAAAATAACAAGTGAAACATATATGTGTGATAAAATTGACTATACTAGGATAACTAGTAATATGTAATATCTAGAGAGATGTAAACATAATAATGCATACAATTTGTAAAAGTTTTATTTTTTAAATATTTGAATGTTTTTTATATTTTTACATGTTATATTGTTTTCATGTTTTCTAAGTATAATCTATGTATAAGTAAATGAAAATAAATTATGTACAAGGATCAAGAGAGAAAAGGAAGTATATAAAAGACCAAGAACCATATTAACATGTGAGTCTCATAGGAGACTCACTATCACTATGACTTATGTCAAATAGGGTAACTATGTTCATGTTTTTAGTTTGAAAGGGCAATCATGAACCCATAATATTATTTTCTATATAATCTAAGTTTGAAGATACATGTGTGGTGATCTTATAATGTTGTACCACTAACTGTGATGCCCTATGAACTATAGGGTCTTAGGGATCCATATGGTAGAAGTAAGAGATATAGGTAACTTTTGCTGAGAACTCTTAGACCCTAATAAATATAATATCAACATAAATTGAGTAGAGTAAGGTCTTTTATGATATGTGACATATTGATGATGTATTGGTATCTCTAGTAATGGTCTTTATGGGAGAGTATGTGTACATGTAAATATTGGTAGAGTAGACCTAGCCTATTTTGATGACTCTATTTATAACTTTGATGGATGTTTTAGAGTTGTATTCTTTTTTTAACTAATAATTCTTCATTATTTGGTAATGATTCTATAGCAATAACTAGTGTCTATGCTATAACTATAGCTACAAACTATGTTAGAACTACCTATGGGATGGGTAGAGGACACTCATATGGGACACCCTCAACCTTAACAACCTAGTCATCATGTATATACTTTAGTCATAAATTTATTATATATGTTATGGCTCGGAGCCATTGTAACCATGTCCTTACCAATAATATGTTGAATACACCTGCACTAGGTACTATTATGAACTCAGTGGTTATGTATATTGGTCCAACCTATAATAAAAGAAAAATCTCCCAAATGGAGCTCTGAACATGTCGAATAAAACCACTAATGATTATATCTATGGTAAATATATCTCTCTATATGTATCCCAAGTGATGTAAGAGTGTCATGATGCACATGTTTATGGTTGACCCATTATCAACAATAACATTGTGAATAATATGGTGGCCTATTTATGCTCATATGAAGAGCACATGTAATTTTATGTCATCATAAACAATCTCCTAGTCTTAAAATGTGAGAAGTATTATAGGTGGTATTGTAGTGTGATACATTCCAATAATGTTATGAAGTGTATGTGTTTCCTCAGTAACTATGTGATAAGAATCTAGTGGCAGATGTTCTTGGTATGTATAGTGAACACCTTATGTTCCCCTACCTCATTTTTAAATGATTTTATAAAAGATATGAAAATATCTTTATTTCATTATCCTTTATCTACCAATGTCTTAGTGACTCTATGGGTGTGCCCACATCAATAACGTTAACCTTAATGAAATTTTGTATCTTGTGCTTTAGGATAATGCATATGTTTGTCATATGGATTGGTTCTCTGTGAACTCACATAATGAATTTGAATCATAACACTTTGTAAGAGGCCATGTCATATCAACCTATTCAATGGGAGGGAGAGATATGACTTTGCATTGTAATATTTATTGTAGAACCTATGTTTGTGACTCTAGAATATTAGTGAAGACTCTAAAATATTAGTGAAGAGTCTACATTGAGGAGTGGATAAAAAAATTTGGGAGATGGCTTAAAAGTTTCATTGACTATGGCCCTTACTTTATATGGAGTTTTTTTTAACTCTTAATAGTTGATTCTGATCCATTTATGTACTTCAATTTTCTAATTGCCAAGATCCTAACCTCTCTTTCCTTGACTATGTGGCACATATCGATAAATGTAGGAAACTTATTGAACAAGATAGCTTCATGTAATTCTATTAATATTATATATTTAAATATATCCTAAATCTCTATATCTACCATGAGGTTACTCAATTCTGATAATATTGTCTTATATCATAAGACATAATTGATCATAGGCTCATTTGACTTTTGATTTAACTATGCCAGTTGTGCATATGTTATCATAAAACTAATGTTGATAGAGAAGTGTGTTAGGAACATGTCAAATAAATAATTCAATGTTGTGATATATTTATTTGGAAATTTGTATAACCATTTCAAGACATAATAATTGAGGCTTTGTGGAGATAGCTTCATAAAATTCCAATCATTAGACACATAATCCAAACATGGTATGTGAAAGGATCTGAGGCAATTCTCTAAGTCACCATTTACATCATATAATTTGATATTTGGTGTAATAAAACTAGATGGAAAAGGGGTTTAGGATATGTGATGTTCCAAAGGAGTATGTAAGGGAATGTTGGAATCGAAGGTATGTGAATTCCTAGTTACTCCATTCTCGATATGTGACACCTTAGATTGTAGAGTTTAAACCTCATGCATAAAGGATCTCACCTCTAGAGTAGATGAACTATCCAAAAGTGTATAAATATCATTTATGGTTGAATAAAAATATAGAGTTGTGTTATTTGAGTTGGCCCCACTAGAGATGTAACAACACTATTATTAGAGGGGTTGAATATTGACCATTCTTTATCTTTAAGAGTTCCTCTTGAATAATTTTTATGAAATTGTTTTGTGTGTGTGTGTGTGTGTGTGTGTGTTTAGACATAATTTATTGTAACTATTGCTTATTAGTTTCACCAAATTTATTTTTAAATTAGTCCATTGTAGGTTAAAAAGTAAGAATAAACATTTTGTATATTTTGAACCTTTTAAGGATAGTAATATATGGAAGATTACAAATATTTAATATTTAAGTAAATATGATATTTTTTAAATTGAAATTTTAGTATATATATAAAAGGATACAAACCCCAAACCCTAAGTGTGTCTAGGGTTAGGGTTTTTTGAATCCAGGGTTTATTTGCACCAATTTAAATTATATGTAAAATAAATTAAAACCTTAATATGTAATTTATTCCAATTAGCTAGGTTGTCTAAAAAATTTTATAAAAATTAGAAGTATGTAGCCCTAAATTATTATACTAAAATCTAGATTAATTAAATCTAGGGTTTGAAGTAAAATTCAACTTGTAATATGGGCTCATCAAATGATTTAACTCCTTTAGGGTTCAACTATATAAAACCATATGTTTATATTAAAGGGTTGAGATGTATAAATTAGTTAAATAAATTACAATAATTAAGTATTAATTTTTTTTGATATTTGACATTTGATTTTCTAAAAATAGTAATAAATAGGTATAAATATAGACTTATCTAGAAAGTGACTATCATGGATGATCTAGGTTATGAAAAGTTCTAAGTGTCATCAATAGGAATCTAGAGTCTCTTTTCTCACTAGAAAGTAGCACCCCACATGAACAATACTAAGATGTTATTTTAGTGTCCTCAATGTGTCACTAATGTCCCCTTTATGAGACTATTCCTCTTTTCTTGGAACATTTACACATTTGTTTTTATGTCTTGTTACTGAGTGTATAAAATATAGAACTTTTTGTTGTGCATGTAAAACCTGATTTAGTGTGTGAACCATAATCCTCCTTTCAAGTATGGCATAATAAATAATTGAGTATTCATTATTGGGATAGATTGGACATCTTCAACACCCAAATGTAAATAGAGCTGCCTACATACCAATACCTTGAAGAGGGATCAATCCCAATGTAGTTCTCCCACCTAATGTTTTATTAAAGTGTTATTTAATGCTCTAATGGGAGTGTACTTAGATTCCTTGAATTTACTTGATCTTTGAAATCATTAAAAAATGGCCTTGGGGATGTTGTATATGTTATTTTTATCTACTTGATTTTCACCCTTGTGAAGGTAGTTTAAATCCTTCCTAATCTAATGTAATATAGAGATAATCTTAGGATATGGGTGACCTAATATATGGATTAAATCCATATATTGTAAGGGTTATCTCCCCTTGATGTATCATTTAGGATATCAAATATATAATACTATATTTCAAGGGAAAGGAGAAGACTTTAAAATAAAAGGAAAACCTATCTAACTGAGGTGATATACCAAAATGTGTCCCCCACTTGTCTAATATGCACTAATAAGGATTAATATAGACATATACCCAATTACAATTCTCAAATGAAAGTCTCTAACCATCAGTGTTTCACAAAAATCCTTAGATTTATGAATGATATAAGGCACTTGATCAATAGGTATCTCAAAAATAATGAGGTAAGATTACACTTACCATACATACAAGATGATCAAATCACACTATGCAACCTATAAAGATGAAATAAAACTTGAAAATAGGTAAATATGAAAGGAAAAAATGAAAGGAAGCAAGCACTATCATTGTCATTCATAAAAAAACCATTATCATACACTAATCACAAGCTTTGACAAGGCATGAATTCAATATTATTCATTTTAAATAGGTAATTACAAGTTTTCTTCAGATCATAGACTTTCCATAACTAAATCTACATATTTTTTTCAAAATTATAAAATAGGCTTATATATAGAGAATATGAGAAAGGAGAGAGACAAAGTAAAATCCTAAAACCTAGGAGATAGGAAATTCACTAGGTCCTCCTAAAATTCCAATGTAGTCATTACTTTATTATATCTCATCCAAATTTTTAAAAAAAGTCATAGAGGTTGAGGTAAACTTGTTTGAAATTTTTAAGGAGTCATTATCATTCATTTCTAGTTTTTGACCCATACATTCTCCTGGATATTTACTTTTATATACCTCTATTCTTGGTGAAGAAGTCACCTCCTTAAAAATAGGCCTTAAATAATTAGTAAATTCTTTATTAATCCCACAATTTAAACATTATCCAATGATATTATGATGTCTCTTCATCTTTTTTGTGTTGTTAGGAGACTTATTCAAATGCTATGACTTTATCCTCTTTGACTAGGCATTGGAAGGAAGGAGGGTCTTGTTAGGAGTCCTATAGACATTTTAAACCTTATTCAAACCAAACCTATTACTTTTTATTGTCCTTAAATTGGTGTGGTATATGATAAGGAACCTTAATAAATCCTTTTGAATATATTTTATGCATTAACTTGGTGTTTTCATCACTTAACTCCTTACACAAAAGTGGCGTAGGAGAGAAAAATTTTGGTTTTCCATTCAATAAAGAAATATTACACCATGTATGGATTTTAAACATCACACCATACCTAAAAAAAATCAATTTTATCGATAAAAATCTTCATAAGATGTTATTTTGCTCCTTTAGCATGATTTTTACCTATTCCTTGTACCCCTAAAAAATGGTAAAGATCCTTGTCCATAATAATGTATAAATTACATTGGTAAAATGATCACATTTTTTATTACCCTATATCCCCTTAAAATTTCATGAAAAGTTTCATTATCCAAATCCAAGTGTAAGTATCCCTTTTCTATCATTTCTCTCTCCAACTAGGCCTAATTAGGCCTTCTAGGCCTAGAAAGCTAAAATTGACCCAAATGACCACCCAAACATGTGAAACTATCCAAAGCCATTTGATTCACTTTACTTGTCCTAATAATATTTTCCATGCCAAATTATAAGTTATATAATTGTGTTTATAAGGGCAAACCATGTAACGGTCATTGATAAGCTGAGATGACTTTGTGTACTTAAGGGGTAGTTTGAGATGTTTTTCAAGAAATTTTCAAGTTTTAATGCTTTAATATAACATATTGAGACTTTAATAACCATTAAAAAAATTCAATCCTTGATATTTAAGTCCTTTATGGAACTCTCAATCCTTCATCAGTGATTTTGTTCTTGCAAAATTAAGTTTTCTCACGTATTGAGCCAGTGGCCATCTTGTAGGAGATGTGTAACTATTTTAGATACCTATAGAAAAAATTTGATGATCATGAAACCTTTTTAATTCAACATACATCTCCTATAATTGTTTTGATGGCACTCGCATACCTATATGCTCACAAATTAGCTTGAAACTACATGTTTTTCCTTGTACCATATGGTACTATACCTACAATTGTGAACTAATACTTGGAAGTGAATAGTAGGAGAGTTTTGAACATAATAAGGAAAATTTTTGATTAAAACTATTGAATTTGAGGACACAAATTTTAATGTCCCTTCAATCGGGTCATTTGTAGAGTTTAAGGAGGGTTTAGAGGAGTTTATGTTTTTAACAATGGTTCATAAAGGATAGGGGTCCTTTAAAAAAAATGAAAAGAATTTATATCAGGTAGACCCAAATGACATATCATATTGGCTTGAATTCCCATGAAAAATTTCATTCAATATTTGAGTAGATAAAGTTACCTTTTAGAGCTCTTTTTAGAGAAAAACAAGGTTCTTTATATTCTAACTAATTTTCATGCAATTGTGAAGCCTAAAGACCAAAATAATGTCATTTATCTATATAATGGGACCCCATTAAACACATAAATAAACATTAGTAATCCATATATCTCATGAAACACATTATAGCCCTAAAAAAATACCTTTTAGGCTAGTGACTATGTGTGGAAAGGGTAGATGAAGGTTCTTTGTGTTATAGGACCTAAAATATTAATTTAACAAAAAGTAAGTCTCTAAAAATGTTTTAAATGACCCATGAAATTATTTTACATGATTTTTTATCATATTGACCTCTCAAATAGGTCTTAAACCTTTATCTTCTCCATCAAGGGATTTTATGCAAATAGTGTGTATTAACCCTAGAGGTCTTACTCCTAAGTTTATCTCTTTAATATCATCATAAAAACTTGGTAAGTTATTAATAATATCATATAAAATCCCTAATAAAATACATTGTGTCAAATTTTAGTGATAACATTCTCTTCTCACTTAGTTTTGAGTGGGCAAGCCTTTAGCCCTATACTAAACTATGTTGTTAGATTGAGTTATGCCTCTTAGTTATATGATCTTCTCCAAATACCTTAATGGAAATATATCCCCTTAAAAAATTAATATCATATATAACCAAATTCATCCTAACACTTTTTAATATCACAAATATAACCCCTAACCTATGTTTATGTTCTCATTCCATGCCCTTGACTGCTTATAGATGTATATTGGTTATAGGTTATTATTCACTATTTCCTTCAATTTTTTGGTGACATTGGTTAATAAAATACCTTGAATAGGTATATAATATTGATTCAAAACATCCTATAAACCTATTAAATCTTATACAAACCTTGAATCTCCTTATCTCCTACATATTTCCCATGGATTGTAGATAGGTAGGCTGACTGTACTTTTCTTTACTACCTGTAGGCTCACTAATGCTGACTATAGGTGTTCTTTAGGATTGAATATATCTATAGAGATACATTATACTTAATTCATGATCCAAATACATTAAATTATAATCCTTTATTTCATTTAGGATTCTAAATGAAATCCATCTACCCCATGATTCTCATATGATTCCTCTTTAAATAGTCCTAAACTATGAATGATTATAAGTGAATATTATGTCCTTGTAGGCCTATGTAAAGATAGGGGAGAGTGAGGTATATTTGAATAAATAATTAAATTTCATTAATTCCACTATTTATAAGTCAGTAATCTCATCTCACATATAATACAAGCTCACATTGTACCTTCTTCACTTTCATAAATTCATATTGCATATTAAACTTGACTATGTTTTCACCTATATGTAGGTAATAGAGGACTATCGATCGAAGAAAACCACCTCACCTACCTTATTTCTCCCATTATGCCAATAAATAATTGATATCATTTGAGACTTTAAACTTGAAATCCTCCAACCTTCATGCCACAACATAATTATTCTTAAAGATAATCCTTAGTTTAGATGACTGTTGTAGGTGGTAATTTTACTCATTGTATGGACTATATGAAGAGTATGTGACATGGTTATAATTTGAAAAATATAATTACCCAAACACTGATTAAGACTAACCTACATCCATCCTCTCTAATAATGATTCAAAGGGATTGATAAACCAAGGAAATCAACATTTGATATTACCTTTTTTAAAAATGTGAAAATACCTTAGTTTCTACTAAACAGGGCTTATAGGAGGTTTTATTGCATGGTTTTGATGTATATAGGTGACATTAAGATCATTATCATTCCTTATTTTATGATTTAACACCAATGACAACTCATCTCACACCTTCATAACACATTTTTAGAAATGCATAGTCTTTTAGAGGTCTCTAAAGTTGGAATTATAGTCATACACAATCTTGACTATGTTCTTTAGGCATTTGAGGCTCCAAAGAGGTCTTTCTCTCATATTTACATTGGGAATATTTAATACTCTATGATAACTCTCAAAAAAAAATCACGACTTCAAAACACACCTCTATTTCTTGTTCACTCCTCATAGCTCCTATCATTTGTCATTATGTCCTTCTAGCTTGCTCATTAGGCTTGCAAGACAAATTTTTAGCTTTTAAGAGAGAATGGTCCTAAAACCTCCTATATATTGTCTTCCTAAAGTGGATAAATACTTATACATATTTTATAATCCTTTAAATGTATTGATAACCTTACTAAGATACTTTCACACACTTAGAACCTCATTAGACTTGAAACTATACCTTGTGGAAGGACCAATCTCACTCATGATATCTTATAGAAGACCCTCGTAAATATTAATGAACATGAGCCTTTTTACTTGATGAAATAGTTTTATTTTACCTAAAACATGGAATTAATAAAACTTTAAGGATGAATACACTCAAATGATATATCAAAAATGCTTACAAATTACCAAAACTCTAGTTAAGATAAACAACCAATTTATTTTAAAAGACTCCTTATCAAGAAAAAATAGTTGATCAATCCACCATTAAAAATAAACTATTTGACACTAAAGCAATCCCCTGATAACAATTTTTATTCATCACTCTATGAAGTGAAGAAATGAAGACAAACCTGGACCCTATATGGATGATTAGGATATAGTGACTCCCTTTCACTCTTAATAATTATTCATAAAGATGGTGGAATTAATCTTACAAAAAATACCACTAAATTGAATGTTAATTAGGATACGTATAATTTCCCAAGGTATTTTTAACTAACTCTGTCTCTCTCCTACCTATATTCTTAAACAACTAATGTCCTTCCTAGAGTTACCATAGAGGTGGATATGAGAGAAAAGTTGGTTTTCTTCATTGTGACACCTAAAACACTCTCAGTAATAGATTTAGATTTTTAATAGACAAATAAGGTCATAAAGATGCCTAAAATTTAATTTCAACATGAATAACTATACTAATAGCCTCAAAAAAGGCCTTATTGGCACTAAAACTACCAAAATCAATTGAGAGACCTAATGAAACTACTATAAAAAGTATTAATTAGATAATTTCATACCTGAAAAGGTACACCATGTCCTTATTATGATATTATACTATCATTCACATGTAAAAACTTCTCTAGAAGCCTCAAAGTGATCCAAAATGTAATAAACTAGGTCATGAAGTTATTAAAACATGTACTCAACTATTTTTATCAATTTTAAAGCATGTCATGACTTTTACACAAGCCATGATGCCTCTTAAGATTTTATAGACACTTTTCATCAATTTAAACATTTTTAGACATGTCAATAGGTGGTTGGACAAGCACATGACCATCATGTTCAAAACCTTAAACTCATCAAATTTACATTAAAATTTGCTAATCAAGGTTTTGAATGACCATTTAAAAGCCATTTTAATACCAACACAATGACCAACATGGTGAAAAATCAAGACTAGAAAAGTTTTGAATTGTAGGGGTGACAATTTGACCAATGAGGTCAAACTTATCAAAATTTTGGCAACTCAGTTGGGAAGCATGCCTGCTATGTTTATGAACCAAACCATTGACATCTCTTTTGGAATAATAAAATCAATTTTACATTATGAAATTAACACTAATAGATATTAATAATGGCTACAATACTCCTGACTCAAGATAAGATAGTTGTTTTTCTCCTCAAAGATAAGATAAGAAAAGACAACAAGGAAACTAGACTAACAAAACACATATGATAGCTAACCACTTATTGAAAATAAAACATAAGCAAACTAATGTTCTTAAAAACACTTAGAGGAAATATAATCTAACTACAACTAACCTACAAAGAATCCTCTTCCAGGATCAAAATGATTTTTTTTGGATCACTTACTTCATGAGGTATGTAATCATGTATGAAATCACATTTGATTGATTTATTATTAGGCTTATCCTTCTTAACTACCAACACATTTGACATGCCTTGTAACCAATATAAATCAACTTTTGTAGATCTAAAAAAAAACATATTATTCCTATAATTTAGTGTCTATCTTATATTATTGTTGTTCTTTAGCAATGGTCTCTAAGATGGCCAAATATTAGTTTTTATGAATTGTTGCATCATGAAATTCATATGAATGATTGAAATAACATACCTAGACCTTAATATCCTCTTTAAGGATCTCAAATTGTCCTACTATTGTCAGCTATTCAAAATCATCAAACTATAATTTAGTCCAAAAGTGATCCACATGGTCTTCAAAGAGTGCACTAAGATCTGTAAATGAGGTAGGAAGATTATAACCCATGTTGAATATTTCCAAATAATCATCTAGTGATGTTTCCTCTTTAAATTTAATATTTCAAGACTAAATCTCTTAATCTTTATTATTGATTCACCAAATCTTCCTCTTATTGCCTTACTCAACTCATAATCACCTAAGAGAAGTGAGTATCTTGATTCCAAAATTTCAAACAAGTCCTCATTATTATATTTATTAATATAAGGGAGATAAAAAAAATGATTTACCATTTATTTTCCATGCTCAATCACATAAAAATGAAGCTAATGAAAAAATTCAACATCTACTTTTTCATTTGCTATTACTTTTTCATCTAATTTGAAAGTTAAAATGACTTTGCTCTCACCAAAGGGAGTGCTAATGAATATTTATTATTCATTCACACTTGAAACTTCTTCCTCATATTATCCTTGAAAATAAATTACATCTATAACCTCTTTTTTTATCCTCCATAGACTAAGATCCTCTTTAATAAGGGAGATGGTGGGAAGGAAATGGATGTGTTCATGAGTTTTCTTGAGAACTAAGGGAGTAATTTTGTAAATTGAGGTCTTAGGGATGGTAGAATCTTTTAGGAATGATTAAAAAGAGAGTAAGTTGATTTTTATTATGATTTATTCATCCATCTCAACAATCATTTCAATATTATTATAGTCTACTTGAGGTTCCATCCCAGCTTTAACTTGATTCCTAGACTTCTCAAATAGGACCTTTTTCTTATCTTGAGATCCTTCTTGGAAGTTCCTCTAAGATGGAATAAATTTAGTTTCTTGATAAATGGAAAATGGGTATTGAATAGACAAAAGGTTATCTTTGAGTTCAAATTTTTAATCTTGACTATTAATTTCATGTTTCTCCCAAGACGTAACTACTTGGTTCTAAGGTAGGACTTTGAAACTAATAGGTTCACATGGAGGTTGAATTGGCTCTCTTAGAGGATCCATTTGAGAATGGCCAATGACTTCATGACAATAAGGATCATAAGAGGGATAATAGGTAAACAAGGGTGTTATTGATGAGTGATGGGAGGAAATTCATCCACAATACTTAGCATGTCATAACTAGGAATCATATCCCAAGAAGGCCTCCAAGATGAAGTGAGCTTGTTTTCTTGAGGAAGGGTAAGTGTAGCTAGAAGGAAACTTTGATCACAAGAAGTTTGACTAGGGGTAGGAGGAGATGGGTGAGGTTTTTTGGGTTTGATATCTTGATTATCTCACTTCACTAACCTATTTACCCACCATTGGATCATCATTATAATTCCATACAACTCATAATTTATAACATATTTCTTTTCTTATTCAATTATTTCAAACCTACTCATCAAAATATATAATATTTTTCTCATCTCATCTATGAGGTGAAAAGGTATATCATCTCACTCTCTATCCCATACTCTCATCATCCCTTAATAATTTATCATATTTTTCTTGAATGCCAACAAGGATATGGTAGGGGAAACATGATTTTGATTTGGAAGTGGAGTAGGAGGAGATGAGTGTGATTTTTTTGAGTCTTGATAAGGATAATAAGGTATATAGACAAGATCATATTGAGGATGATAAGGTTCACTATAAAGCTAATATAAAACATCACACTCTTGACAAAACTGATCATAAGACTGATAAGACTCTTGGTAAGGCTAATTAGTTTCATAAAAAGGTTCATATGGATCATGATAGGGATCATATGGATCATGAAAACACTATTATAACTCATTATAAGACTGATAAGGTAGTATAGCATATGTATTCTCATCATATACAACCATAAAAAAACATTAAGATAGTGAAATAAAGATACACTTACTTATAAATCATGCTTGAACTACAAGAACTATCTAATATAACTTGAAGCTACCATTTATTTTTTTAATGCTTCCAAAGGCTGATCAGTAGAAGAGAAATACCAAAAATCCTTCCACTTCTTTGGACCTTGGTGCCACTAAGCATGCTAAAAATTGTTATCTACTAGACTTGCACCCTTGTCAAGGTAGTTTCAAGCCTTCATAGTCTAAAGTAAAATGGAGATAATCCTAGGCTGTGGATAGCCAAATAGATGGATTGAATCTATATATTTTAAGGGATAGCTCTCCTTAATGTATTAGTTAGCATACCTACTCTACACTACCAAATTACAAGGGAAAAGATAAGGTAAACTAAAATGAAAACTAACTAAATGAGGTGATATACCAAAATGTGTCTTCCACTTGTATAATATACACTAAGAAGGATGAATATAGACATGGACCTGATTTCACTTCTCAAATTAAAGTAGTAAAACATCAATGTTTCACATAGAGGCTTAGCTTGATGAATGATCTAAGGTAGTTGATAAATAAGTATCTCAAAGACAATAAGGAAATAAAAAACTTGACAAACATATAATATTATTAAAGCACACTATGCATCCTATAAGGATGAAATAATACATACCAATAGGTAAATAAGAGATTAAAAAATGAAAGGAAGCATGCACTATCATTATCATTCATTAATAAACCATTAACATACACTAGTCACAAGCTTTTGGGAGGCATGGATTCAATATTATTTATTCTAAAGAGGTAAGTACAAATGTTCTTATGATAATTTAATTGCCACAACTTAGGTTAAGGATCTTTTTTAAAATTCCAAAATAGGCATACATATAGATAATATGAGAAAGGAGAGAGAGACAAAGAAAGCCTAAAAACTAGGATACATTCAATAGGTCCTCATCTAATTAAAATGTAGAATTTAATTAATTATCTATCATAAAAAATTTAAAAAAAAATTTTAGAGGTTGAGGTATACTTATTTTTAAGGTTGGAGTCATTATCATTCATTTCTAGTCTTTGACCCATATAATCACCTAGATCTTTACTTGCATATACCTATATTATTGGTGAAGAAGTCACTTCATTGAAAATAGGCCTTAAGGGATTAATAAAGTATTATTTACTCCTTCAATTGAAAAGTATATAGATATTTATGATGTCTCTTCATCTTTCATGGGCTATTAAGAGACTTCTTCAATTGCTTTGACTTTGTCCTCTTTGACTAGAAGTTGGAAGGAAGGAGGGTTTTGTTAGGAGTCCTAAAGGCATTTAAAAAATTTTAAACCTTATTTAAACTAGAAATATAAATTTTTATTGTCCTTAAATTGGATTTGGATATGATAAAGAACCTCAATAAAGCCTTTTGAAGAACTTTTATGCATTAACTTGGTGTTTTGATTACTTAATTCCTCCTTATGCAAAAGTGGCATAGGAGAGATAAAATTAGGTTTTACATTGAGTCAGTAAATATTAAACCATTGATATATTTTAAATAGGACATCAGAACCATAAAAATTAAATTGGATCAACTCTTCAGAAGATGCAATTTGGCTCCTTTAGCATTCTTTTCTACCTGTTGTTTGTTAACTCTAAAAAATGGTAAATTTATTTTTATAGAAGAATGTATAGATCATATTTTCAAAATGATTATATTTTTTAGTACCCTATATAACTTTATATATTAATAAATAATTTCATGATCCAAATCCAAGTGGAACTATCCATTTTATACAATTTCTCTCTCCTATTAAGCCTAATTAGGATTTTTAGGCCTAAAAATAGAAAATTAATCCAAATGACCACCAACACATATGAAACTAGAGAAAAGTGTTTTATTCACTTTATTTAGCCTAATATCTTTATCTATGACAAATTTAAAGTTCTATAATGTTGTGTATATGATTGAATGTAAATTGATAATACATTTATAACCATTAAAAAAATCACTCCTTGATATTTAACTCCTTTATATGACTCTCAATCCTTCACCATTGATTTTGGGCTTGCAAAACTGAGTGTTCTCACCTATTGATATAGTGGCCATCTTTAAATATCTATGTAACTCTTTTAGAGACATATATAATAACATGGATGATCATGAGACATTTTTCAAGTCCCCATAATTCTCCTCAAATGGTTTGGATGGAACTCTACTACTTATAACCTCACAAACTAACATAAAACTACATGTTTTGCCTTATACCATATGGAATTGTACCAACACATGTGAACAAATTCTTAGAAGTGAAGCTAAGGATACATTTTAAAATCATCAAGACCATTTTTTATCCAATATATTTAACTTTATGGAATAAATTTTCATATCTACTCAATTGGGTTAGTTGTATTGTTTAAGGAGGGTTTAGAGGGGTTTAAGTTCTTAATAATGTTTCATAAAGGACAAGGATCCTTTCCAAAAACTAATGCCAAAAATTTGTATTAGGGTGACCCAAATAACATATCCTATGGGATCTAGTTCCTATACAAAGATTTGTGCAATATCTGATAAAACAAAGTTACCTCTTAGATATCCTTTTTAAACAAAATAGGGTTATTTGTACTCTAAATGATTGTTCATACAATTTTAAAGCCTAAATAAAAATATAATATAATTTATTTTCATAATTGGACCCCAAAAACCACCTCAATAACCATTAATCATCTATATATCTCCTACAATACATTCTAACCCTTGTAAAACTACCTCTTGGGCTAGTGACTGTGTGTGGAAAGGGATGATGAAGTTTATTTATGTCATAGGACCTAAAAACTTAATTTGATAGAAAAAAAAGCTCTGAACATCTTCAAATTATTCATGTAATTATTTTACATAATAATTTATCATACTAACCTCCCAAACATGTCTGAAACCTTGATCTTCTTTATTAAGGGTTTTTATGCAAATAATGTGTATTAACCCTAGAGGTCTTGCTCTTGAGTTTCTCTCTTGAATATCATGATAAAAACATGTTAAGGTCTTCATAATATCATCAACACTCCATCATAATTTTAATTTTTCCAAATTTTAGCTAAGCCATGCTCTTCTCACTTAGTTTGTGAGTGTGCAGGACTTTAGGTCTATAATAAACGACGTTGGTAGATTGAGTTCTAACTCTTGGTTATATGATATTTTCCAACTGCATTAATGGAAATGGATCCAATTAAAAAATTAATCTCAGATGAAAATATATTCATCCTAACTCTCTTTACCATTATAATTATAACCCCTGACCTTTGTATATGTTTTCATTATTTGCCCTTGACTATTTATAGACCGTACTAGTTGTATGTTAGTATTAATTATTTATTTTGATTTTTTTGGGGACATTATATGTAATAATATATTGAATAGGTGTGTAATATTAATTTAAAACATCGTATAAACCTATTAAATCTTATACATACCTAACATATCCTTATCTCCTCTAGTTTTCTCATGCACTGTAGATAGATAGGCTGACTATACTTTGTTTGATTGATTATAAGTTCACTAATGCTGAACTTAGGTGTTCTTTAATCTTTATTGAAGTTTTATATTATCATTATACTTACTTCATGCTCCCAATACATTAAATTTTAAACCTTTATTTAATTTAGGAATCTAAAAGGAAACCATCTACCCTGTGATTTTCATATGATGCTTCTTGAAATAGTCCTAAACTATGATTGAATGGAGGTGCATTTTATGTCATTTTAGGCCTTTATATAGATACGGGAGAGTAATGTATCATTGAATGAAAAACCAAATTACAATAATTATACTATATACAAGTCACTTATCTCATCTCACCTATCATACAATCTCACATTTCACCTTCTTCATCTTCACAAATTCATATTTCATACTAAACTTGACTATGTTTTCACCTATATGTATGTAGGTACAAATTATGGAGTTAATAAAGGACTAAAGATTGAAAAAACCCACATCACCTACCATATTTATACCAATATGAAAATAATTCATTGATATCATTTGATACTTTAAAATTAAAACCCTCCAACCTTTATGATACAACATAATTATTCTTGATAATAATCATTAATTTAGATGACTATTATAGGTGGTGATTTTACTCATTATACAGACTGTATGGACATTATGTGACATGGTTGGATAAAAAAATATCATGTAAAAACCATTTAGTGAGACCAAACTACATCCATCCAACTAAATAGGTATTCAAAGGGTTTGATAAACCAAGAAAATAAACATTTGATATCACCTAAAAAATGCTAAAATACCGTAGTTTCTACTAAACAAGGCTTAAAGGAGGTTTTCATACATGGTTTTGATGTATATAGGTGACCTAAAGCTCATTATAATAATTTATATCATGATACAACACTAATGACAACTCATATCACAACTTCATAACACATTTTGAGCAACACAGTCTTTTAGAGGTCTCTAATGTTGGGATTACAGTCATGCACAGTCTTGACTATGTTCTTTAGAAATTTGAGGCTCCAAAGAGGTATTTATCTCATATTTTCCTTAGACATATTTAATACCTTATTATAAATATAAAACAACATCATGACATAAAAACACACCTCTATTTATTTTTGACTCCTCATAGCTCCTACCATTTGTTATTATGTCTTTATAACCTACTCTTTAGGCTTACAAGAGAGATTTTTAGGTTTTAATAGAGCATGGTCCTAATATATCATATATGTTATCTTAATAAAGTTAATAAATAATTCCTCATATTTTATAATCCCTCCAAGATCATGATAACCTCACTAAGATACTCTCACATACTTAGAACCTCATTAGACCTGCAAGTGTACCTTATGAAAGGACCAATCTTAATCATGATACCTCATAGAAGACCCTCCTCAATATGAAGGAACCTAAACATTTTTATTATATTAAATATTTTTATTTTACCTAAAAAATTACTTAATAAACCATTTAAGATGAATACATTCAATTGATATATCAAAAATGCCCTAAAATAGCCAAAGCTCAAGTCAAGATAGACAACAAGTTTCTTGTCAAAAGACTCCTTATAAAGAAAATTAGTTTATTATTACACCATAAAAAATATATTATTTTACACTAAAATCATCCTGCTATAACCATTTTTATCCATCAATCTCTAAAGTGTAGAAACAGAAACAAACCTAGACGCTGTTTGGATGACTAGGACATAGTGATCCCCTTACACTCTAAAATATTGTTCATAAAGATGGGGGAATGAATATGAAAATAAATGACACTAAATTTAAGGTAATTATGTTCCATATAATTTCTAAATATATTTTTACTTGACTCTCTCTCTATCTTACCTATACTAAGAAAAACCTAGTAGCCTTCCTAAACTGACCAAAGAGGTTGATATGAGAGATAAGTAATTTCCTCCATTTTGACACCTAAAACTCCTTTAAAATAATTTATTTTACTTTTAAATTAAAAAATAAGGTCCTGAGGATTCCTAAAGATTGATTTTACCATGAAGAACTATATGAATAGCCTCAAAATATGCTTTTTTGGCATTAAAACTACAAAAATCACTTGAGAGAATTGATGAAACTACTAATAAAAATATTAATTAGATATTTTCATTCATAGAAACATAAATCATGTCATTATTATAATATTATACTTTATTCACATGGAAAACCTACTCTAGAAGCCATAAAGTGATCCAAAATGTAATAAAGTAGGTCATGAAGTTATTGAAACATGTTTACAACAAATTTGACCAATTATAAAGCATGTCATGAATTTAAAAAAAATCCATGTGGCCTATTAGGATTTTCTATACTCTTTTCATCACTTGAAACCACCTAAAATAGGTCAATATATGGGTATACAAGCACATGATCATGATGCTTAAAACCTAAACTCATCAAATTTACCCTAAAATATCATAATCAAGGTTTTGCATGATAATTTATAATAAATTACAAGAACAAGACTATTAAAAATAGGTTAATAAATCAAGACGTAAAATATTTCAAATTATAGGTGTGACAGTTTGACCTATGAGGTCAAACTTATCAACATTTTGATAAATCAGTTGGGAAGAATGCCTATTATGATTATGAACCAAACCATTGACATCTCTTTTGGACTCATAAAATAATAATTACATTCTAAAATGAACAGTAATGGATCTGATCAATGACTACAAGACTCCTGACTCAAGATAAGACATGCAATTTTCTCCTTAAAGATAGGAAAAGAAAAGACAATGATGCAAGGGAACTATACTAACAAAACACATGTTCTAGGTGATCACTTATTAAAAAAAACATAAATAGACTAATGTCCTTAATATCACTTGCATGAAAGATAAATTAAATACAACTAACCTACAAATAATCCTCCTCTAGGATCAAAAGGAAAGTTATTTAGATCACTTCATGAGGTATGCAATGTTGTATGAAATCATATTTAATTAACTTCTTACCTAGTTGAGCCTTCTTGACTATCAATACATTTGACATTCCTTATAACTATTCTACATCATAAAATAGATCTCCAATGAACACATACTAGTCTTAGACTTGAATGTCTATCTTATGCTATTGTTCTTCACTGGTAGTGGTCTCTAAGATGGCCATATTTTGGTTTGTAAGACTTGTTGTATCATGAATTCATATGAATGATTAAAATAACATACCTATACATTAGTATCCTCTTTAAGGCTCTTAAATTTTCCATATAATATTTCTATTTACCCAAAATCATCAGATTGAATTGGGGCCAAAAGTGAGCCACATGGTCTTCCAAGAATTCACTAAGATCTGTAAATAAGGTGAGAGGATGATAACCCATGCTGAGTATTTAAAATAAATCATCATCTAATGAGGTTACCTCTTGAAAATACATATTTTAAAGACTAACTCTCTTAATTTTATTGATTTGTTCACCAAAACTACCTCTTATTGCCTTACTCAACTCATAATCACCTACGATAAGTGAGTATATTGATTTCAAAATTTCAAACAAGTCTTCACTATGATCATGACTGATACAAGGGAGATAAAAAAAGGATTTACCTTCTCTTTTTCATGATCAATCATATCAAAAGGAATATCTTTAAAAAAATTAGCATCTCCTTTATCATCTATTGCAACTTTTTCATCTAGTTTAAAATTTAAAATGCCTTTGCTCTCACTAAAGGGAGTATCAATGAAGATTTCTTCTTCATGTACACTTGAAACACCTTCCTCACTTTCTCCTTAAAAATAAATTGCAGCTATAACTTCTTAATTTATCCTCCATATAATGGGTCCTTATTTAATAACGAAGATGGTGGGAGGGTAATGGATATGCTCATTAGTTTCCTTGAGAACCAAGGGATTACTTTTGTAACTTGAGGTCCTGATGATGGTATACTATTGTATAAATGCTTGAAGAGAGAGAGTAAGTTGAGTTGTATTATTACTTATTAATCCTTATTAAAAATCATTTCAATATTATAATAGTCTTATTAAGGTTCCATCCCAACTACAAATTCATTTCTAGCATTCTCAACTAGGACCTCTTTCTTATCTTGAGAGCTTTACTAGAATTTCCTTGAAAATGAAATAACTTTCAATTATTGAGGAAGGTGAATGGTGATTAAATAGACAAAAGGTTATAATTGAGCTCAAATTATTAATATTGATTCTTTTCCTCCCATTTCTCCCAAGACATAACTACTTGGTTCCAAGGTAGGACTTTAAAACTAGTACGATCACTTGGAGGTTGAATTGGAACTCTTGGAGGATCTATTTGAGAATGGCCAATGACTTAACTATGATAAGGAGGATAAGAGGGATGATATGGTAAACAATAGGGACCCTAAATAGTGATTAGAGTAGATTCATCCACAAGAATTTATAGATAATAATTATGAATCATATCCTTAGAAGGCCTCCAAGATGAAGTGATCTTATTTTCTTAAGGAAGGGTAGGTGTAGATGGAATGAGACTTGGAACACAAGAGGTTTTACTAGGGGTAAGAGGAGATGACTGAGGTTCCTTGGGTTAGATATCTTGATTCTCCCACTTTGCTAACCTATTTTCCCACCATTAGATCATAGTTCTCATTTCATGAATCTCATAAGTCATAACATATTGATTTTCCTCTCCAACTATTTCCCACCTACTTCTCAACATCTTTAATATTTTATTCATCTTCTTTACGATGTTAAAATGTATAACATATAACTCTCTATCACAAAGTATCATCACCTATTGAAACTATAGAATATTTTGCTTGAATGCCAAAAAGGATATGGTTGGGGAAATATGATTTTGAGTTGGAAATGGATTAGGAAGAGGTGAGAATGACTGATGCAAGTATTGATAAGGCTATTGAGGTGTATATTTATGATCATATTGAGGATGATAAGTATCACTATAAATCTAATACGAACCATCATACTATTGACAAAACTAATCATAATACTGATAAACTCTTGTTAAAGTTGATTAGTCTCATAATAAGTTCATATGGATCATGATAAAGATCATATGGATCATGAATAAGAAGTTATAATTCATTATAAGTCTAATAATGAAGTAAAACTTATGAATTTTGCTCATATATAGCCATAAAACAATATTGGGATAGTGCAATGAAGACACACTTACTTGAAAACTATTCCTAGATTGCTAGAACTAGCTGATAGAACATGAAGACATAGCTGATAGAACATGAAGACACAATTGATGTTTTTAATGCCTCTAAAGGATGATTAGTATAAGAGAAAAACCAATAATACTTCTAATACTTTGGACCTTGGTCCCATTGGGGGTACCAAAAACTATTATCTACTAGAATTGGACCCTTGTGAAGGTAGTTTCAAGCCTTCACAATCTGAAGTAACATGGAGAGAATCCTAGGCTATGGTAAAAATAATGGATGTATTTAATCTCTATATTTTAAGGGATATCTACACTTGATGTATCAGTTAGGATATCTACTCTAAACTACTATCTTATAAGGGAAAAAAGAAGAAGGTAATCTGAAAGGGAAACCTATATAATTGAAGTGATACACAAAAATATGTCATCTAATTTTCTAATATGAACTAATAATGATTCATAGAGACATGAACCTAATTTAAATTATCAAATTAAAGTCTCAAAAAATCAATGTTTCACACAAAGGTTTTTTTTCATGAATGATCTAAGTCAACTAGTCAATAGGTCTCTCAAAGACACTAAGGAAAGATTGATCTTTCCATACATAAAAGATGATTAAATCACAAAATGTAACCTATAAGTATGAGATAAAGTTTTAAAATAGGTAAATAAGAGAGTAAAAAATGAAAGGAATCATGTAATATCACTATCATTTATTAACAATCCATTATCATACACTAGACACAAGATTTGAGGAATCATGAATTTAGTCTTATTCATTATAAAGAAGTAAGTGAAAGTTTTTTTATGAGTATGTCCTTTACAAAACATAGGTTAAGGATATTATTAAAATTAAAAAATAGGATTACATATATATAATATGAGAAAGGATAGAGAGATGAAGTAAAAACATAAAAAATAAGAGATGGGACATACACTAGATCATCCTCTAATTCAAACTTATTATTTTATTGATTATATCTCATCCAAATTTTGAAAAAATGGCATTTAGGTTGAGTTATACTTGTTTTAAATGTTTAAGGAGTCATTATCATTCATTTCTAGTCTTTGACCCATACAATATCTTATATATTTACTTGCATATACCTATATTCTTAGTGAAGAAGTTACCTCCTTCAAAAAAGGCCTTAAAATATTAGTTAAGTATTCATTACTCCCTCCATTTAAGAATTTTCAAATGATTTATGATGTATATTAATATTTATTGGGATGTTATAATATTCTTCAATTGCTTTGAGTGTCTTCTTTCACTAGGCATTGGAAGGAAGGATGGTCTTGTTAGGAGTCCTAGAGACATCCTCTACATTTATAACCTTATTAAAATAAAAAAATTGAATTTTTATTATACTTAAATTTATGTGTGATATGAAAATGAACCTCAATAAATCCTTTTTATGATATTTTATGCATTAACTTGGTTCTTTGATCACTTGACTATTCCTTATGTAAAAGTGGCCTAGGAGAGAGAGAATTGTGTTTTTTCATTAAATAAAAAATATTAAACCATTTATTTCTTACCAACATTAAATAATACTTTTCAAAATGAAATTGGAGCCACTAAACTCTTTATATGATGCAATTTTTCTCCGTTAGCATGTTTTTCTACCCATTCCTTGTAGCCCTAAAACTAGGAAAGCTCATTGTATAGAATAATTTATGGACCACCTTGGAAAAATAATAACATTTTTTAGTAGCCTATATCCCCTTATATATTCATAAAAAATTTCATGATCCAAATCCAAATGGAAGTATTTCTTTTCTATCATTTCTCTCTCCAATTAGGCCTAATTAAGCCTCCTAGGCCTAAAAAGAGAGAATAAACCAAATGACCACCCACACAAGTGAAACTATCCACAAGTGTTTTATTTAATTTATATAGCCTAATATTTTTCTCTATGCCAAATTTAATGTTTTGAAATGTTGTGTAAATGGGCAAATCATGAAATGGTCATTAGTAAGCCTAGATGCCTTTGTGTGCTTGAGGAGTAGTTTAAGATGTTTTTCAAGTAAGTTATAGGTTTTTATGATATTAAGTGAATTAATGAGACATTTATAACAATTAAAAAAATCACTAATTTATTTTTAAGTCCTTTATCTCACTCTCAAGCCTTCATCATTAATTCTGGACTTGTAAAACTAAGTTTTCTCACTTGTTGAGCTACTGGCTATCTTGTAGGAGATGTATAACTCTTTGAGAGACCTATATAATATATTATATGATCATGAAACATTTTTAAATTACACATAAATCTTCCCAAATCGTTTTTATGGCACTCTAATACCTATAGCCTCACAAACTAGCTTAAAACTACATGTTTTTCCTTGTACCATATGATATGGTACATGCACATGTGAAAAAATACCTAAAAGTGAATCTTAGGACAATTTTAAAAATAATAAAGTTAATTTGGAAGTAAAAATATTGTATTTGAGGCCATTAGTTCTCATATCTCTTTAATTGGGTTAGTTATAGGGTTTTAAGAAGGTTTAGAAGGGTTTAAGTTCTTAACAATGGTTAATAAAGGACATGGGCCCTTTCCAAAAACTAGTGCCAAGAAATTGTATTAAGGGGACCAAAATAACATATCTTATGGGATTTATTTCTCATGAATTTTTTTTTCAAGATCTGAGTAGACAAAGTTACTTCTTAGAACTCCTTTTTAAGCAAAATAGGGTTCTTTGTATTCTATCTGATTGTTCATGCAATTATGAAGCCTAAAGTCCAAAATAATGTCATGTATTTGTAGAATGGGATACCCTAAAACATACAAATAAATATTAAGAATCCATATATATCATACAACACGTTATAACCTTTGTGAAACTACTTCTTAGGCTTCTGATTGTCTTTGTAAAGGGATGAAGAAGGTGTTTTGGATTAGAGGACCTCAAAACTTAATTTCACTTACAAAAAAGATATGAAAATGTTTTAAATTACTAATTAAAATATTTTATATGATGATTTATCATAATTATCTCTCAAATATATTTTAAACCTTGATCTTCTCCATTAAGAGTTGTTATGCAAATATTGTGTATATATACATAATATTTTTAACTTTTATTAAATAATGATACTTTAAATATTTCAAGAACACATTGAGACTCAATATCTCTAAGTGAATGACCTAAGAGGTGCACTAGGAAATGGGTAGGTAGACCAATGGTGCTTCATATTATTGTTGTCCCTCAATTGCCACCTATTACCAATTCAACTAGTTCTTGAAAACCATTTTCTAAGCTATTACTAATTTTTTGCATACTCCTCCAGTATTTTCCCACTTTCCATCACTTTTTAACTCACCTTAAACCCCATTTTATACTCATATGTACTTATTCAAATGGATCAACCTTTTACAATTTTGGGTGAAATTTATTTAAGGTCTATGCTAGTTTTTGGCTGACCTAACTCGTGACCTAGTGAATTTTTGTCCTTAATTGTACTAGGTCAAATGGGTTGACCTTGTTGATAAAAATTTTTACAATGGTTTAGGGTTAAATATACCTATATATAAAATATCATTTCATCATTATTTACACAATGAATAAGAGTTACTTTTCACTTGCACTTTTTTATAATATGTTCTTCCACCATTCTACTTGAGGAGTCTTAGCTTAGGGTTCTACTTGGATGATCTAGTCTTATGGAAAAGTATTTGATGCTTTGGCATTTATTAGTGATTATTATAAACCAAAACAACCTCTTGCAAGTCTTTTTGGCCAAGGGATAAATTATGTCTTAATGGGTTCATGATTTAGGTAAGTATTCTCTAACTTTACTCCTCTCTTTAGTCGATAGAAGTAGCATAAGTATTGGTTTTGAATAATATTAATCTTATCTTTCCATGTATTAGGGTATTAATAATACATAGATTAATTTATATTCCCTATGCATTTTTATTTTGTTTAATAACCCCAACTTTGTGCCATAAGCTTTGGTGAGCACTAGATTATATTTTACTTTAAATATTATTATTTCAGTGAGATATATAAAAACATAAGACTCTCTTAGGGTTATTGCATGATTGCATTTGATTAGAAATTTTATAACCCTCCCTAGTATTGTGTATTGTGATAAGAGATACCCTAATTGGGTCTTGTAGATCTTCAAATTGGTCATGTTATTGATTATCTAAATTGTCCCCAATAGAAAGTGTATGGTATGATCTATCTTCTCTGAGTTAGGATTGATTTATAAACATGATACATTTATAATTGCATAAATTATAGTGAACCTGATGTGAATCTAAACCTTGCAAGTTTTTTGTCTCATGTTTTTCATTTTACTTCTCTATATTTATGATATTGGGTCGACAGTGTCAATATAGTTCTAACTTCTATGAATAGATTTAATATATAGTCACATCAATATGAATCTATTTTATTTGTGTAGTTTTTTAATTAGGTATAGGCTACTTGGTCATCTTTGTCAAGACAATACATTTTCCAAACTTCCAAAAACATACTAGGTCAACCCTATCATCATATTACACTTTACAAGTTTTAGTAGCATGGTTTTATAGAACTAGGTCGACCCAGTCAACTTAACTGTTAGAACTTTCAAGTATCTTAAATAGATTTTTTTTAAAAATTATAAGCATCTTCCAACCCTCCAAGGTTACTTTCTCTCCTTGTCTTCCATTTTTATTTTTCATTATAGTTCTACATTTCATAGTTTGTAGTCTTTAAAAATACACCAATAGAGGAAACTAGATTGACCTTGTCAGTGTAGTTTTGTATTCTATTTTATGTTTAGAAAAATAGGTTGACATTATCAATATATTATTTTTTTAGACCCTTACTTCTATAATATAGTAGTGACACTATTGATTTTGTTTTGTAATCTCCACATACACTATCATCTAAAATGACACTGTATTGTGTTTCAAAGTTGGAAATAACATTTATATGATAATAATTAGCTCATTCTTGTTGCTTGCATGATTAAAATAGATCACATAGTATAATTAGTTGGTTTTTAAATATAGCATTAATTTGCACTAATTTTCTCTTTTATGCACACATTATCAAATCACATAATCTTAAAATACATTTAGAAAATTATCTACCCAATGCTTACCTACTTGGATTTCATCACCAAGGGGGAAGCCAACATAGTTTTCTAACCAAGTATAAACATGTGGTCAATGGTATATATTGGCTAAGCACTCACCACCCTTATCAATATGATGTTTGAAGTGAGGGGTAGGCCCCAATACCAAGCCAATAACATGCCAACACAGATCCTTTTTAGCTTAAAAATCTTGAAACCATCCATATATTGCTTTCTAATTCCTTTCTTACAACCAACTTCCTATCACATTTAAAATCATACTCTAATAATCTAAAAACATTTATGATGACCACTTAAATTTTAATTTCTAAAATTGATTTCTTGTTCTTTGCTCAATTGTATGTTGTTTTTCAAAATCTTATATTGGCCAATGTTGCTACAAGGTTTTGTGTTGTGAGACTCAATTGGATAACCTCATTAACCCAATTAATTGTACATTTTCTTTTCATTTCTTTCTTTCAAACGTACTTGTAAATTTTTTCTTATTTCAGTACATAGTTATTCTACTCAACATAGTATCTTAAAGACAATCTATTTTCCCTACATGTAGTACTAGGTTGACCCAATCAACATAGTACTCTTTTCTACTTCCTAGCATATAGAACTAAGTCAACCTTATCAACTCTATATATATTTTTAGCTATTTATTTCCTAGGTTATAAAACTAGGTTGACCAAGTTGACCCTATATCTTTATTTTATCATCTTTCAAACCCTATTTTCTATATTAGGTTAACCCAATAAACATTGTACTTTTCTTGATTTTACTTCTTTATATGATTCAGTTCTTTGTTCTTTTTCCTTAGCATTGTGTTCATTTTTTTCAAATCATTAGGAACTCCCCTATCAAAATCTTCTCAGATAACCTGAATCCATTTATATACTATATTGGATATTCATTTCTCCCTCTAATTTATTCCCAAGATCATCATCACTCTTGTGGAACCTCTTCCCCTCCTTCATCCATGGCTTGTCACATGGTGTAAATCAAACCTGAAGATGAAGTTGATGGGTTTGACCCTTTCCATACCTATCAAGACACTTCTCATCTTTAAAACCTTAAAACTAATGTGGGATGAATTGACACAAATTTAGAAATAATCCCTCTAATCATCCATATTTTAATAAACCTCCCCCCAATACCAATTCATGGAAGGCTCCTACCAACACCAACTAGCCTATTTATAAAAATCAATTTCTTTCCCAAGTCATACAACAAATGAAAATTATACAAACTTATAACACCTTTTAGATGAAATTCAAAAATCATTTGATTAATAGGGCTAATCAACCTCCAGCTATCCATCCTCAAGAAAATCCCAATTGTATTCCTCTACCTCTTAGAGGTGCCTCATACAATGTTATTCATCAACCCATAATTAATAATAAGATGCTTAAAAATATTCAAAATGATCCTTTATATCTCTTCATTATATCCATTGATATTGGTAACATAAATCCAACTATCAACTATGATGGGAATAAATACCATGCCTCATTTCTCAAAGCCTTTAACAACCTTTACAAAGAGTACATCCAAAATAATACCTTTTCCACAACTAAACTCTTAGTCAAAACCTTTATTAGATTGGTACAACCAACTTACACAAAATTTTATTTTTCAACTTGAAGATTTGTTCAATCTTTTATTTAAATAGTTTTAGCATAATGATCTTCCTAAAAATTGTCTTAACGACTTCATAAATGATAATTAATCTCCCACTGAATCATCTCATGACTTTATCAAAAGATGGAAATCATTGGCCCATAAAGTCAACCATAACGTGACTGATGATAACATGTTCAAACTCTTTATAACTACTTTGACTCCTTCTCTTCAATATAAGGTTAAAAAATTTTCTCCCCAAACCATTAATGAAGATATTGACCAAGATAACATCAAGAATTTATTATGAAGCAATTCAAAACTAATCTTAAAATTATTAAAGGATATTTTCAAATATATTCTAAAGTTATCATTGATAAAAATATAGAAACCAAACTAGGAGTTACCAAAGTTATAATTCCTTCATCTTCTCACACAACACTCTCAATTTATCAAATGAAACAATTCTTACTAACCTCTAAACATTTCACTTATTCTAACAATCCTCCCAAGTGGTATGACACTAATCAATTATATTAGTTCCATGTTGGCATTAGGTACTACCATGAATATTGTATAGGGCTCACTAAATTTGTTGTCTTCTATATGATTGGTGATTCATTTAATCATGAAGCTATGATCAACCTTCATCATTAAGTGTACATTATTGCTTCTCAAAAATTATAGGTTCTCAAATCATCTACCTCAAATAGCTAAAAGTATTTCTCAAATAATAATCAAAAAAATACCAAGGATGTTTGTGCCATTGATGATGACTATGACCAATACTATAAAAATTCTCAATATGTTAACACTACTAAGGTCAATTACCATCATAAGCTAACCCAGAAAGATCCTATTACCAAACCTAAGAATCTTTGTTTAGATGAACAACATCTCAATTATACTACAACCGCTAATCTCACTTCAGAATCTCTTGAGTAACAACTTCATCCTTTCAAACCCCCAACCACTTTTGTTCCTTAAAAATATACCTTATCTCCTTAACATCATGTCAATTATTCTTCTAAATATCATTGGAACTTTATTAAAGAACTTAACTCTATGCTTTTTAAGATTACACTTATGCAATTGTTTCACACTTCCCCTATCATCGTAAGTTCCTTATGCAACAATTACAATAAATTTAAGATCCATCATATATAGATGAAAAACAACCTTCTATTGAACCTTAACCTACCAATATACATAATATAAAAAAAATTGTCCTTCTTCCAATACTTTATTGAATTTATTTAAGAAGACATGATTGATGATGAAATTATTTTTTTTGCTGATGATCTACAACTTTTCACTAAAATAACCATTAATGCCACCCTTATTCATAAAGTTATAGTTTATAAAGGCTCTATTATTAATGTGGTATGTTTTTGTTTTATCCAACAACTTGGTTATAATAAGGATCATCTCAAGAAAACCCATCTCACCTATCATGGTTTTGATAAGACTAATCAAAATATACTTGGTTACATTTGGATTCCCCTAACCATCAGACCTAAGAACATTCAAAATAAGTTTATGGTCCTATATTTACCCTTATAAAATACTCCTTGGTCACCCATGAATTCATCAAATGAGGGACATTATTTCTTCTGATAGCCAATGCATTACATTATTACATAATAAAAAATGATATAAGCATGAAGCTAATCCCAACCGTTGGAGTATTCAACATCCTAATCCCAAATCTCAGTATCATATTCCTACCATTCTTAAGATCAATAGTGCTCCTTTGCCCAAGTTCATCAATATCAATCCTAATTTACAAATCACTCTTATTGTTTTAGATGATGATGAACCTAATGATTTGTAACATACTTGTAATATTAACAAGTTGCCTCCTTACATTTTAGAATGACTTCCTCCTTCTTTATTACCTTGGGACCATACTATTACTCTTATTGATGAGATCACTTATTTTCCCCCTCCATAAAATACCCAAGAACCTTCTTTACCAAAAGATGCATTCACTTTTAATGACGTTGAAGTGGATAAATTATTTCAATATCCTCTCATCATGTCTCCACATACATTCAATAATATTAAATTTTTCCATTTTGAAACTCCTCCTAAATATCAAACACATACAATTTATCGAACATATGATGATAATTATATTATGGCCCAAGATCAATCTCAAGACTTGGATGTTCAATGTTATTAGAAAGACTTAGCTTAAATTCATGATTTTATTTAGGATGTTGATACCATTTATATATATTATAAATTAGATCACAAAGTTTATGTTCCTATTTCTAGTTCTCTACTTATTAACACTCCTAGGGTGGTAGAACAAATTATACCTTCTAAACCTCCATCAATTATTGCATCTTCTTTACCACCTATAGATCCCATCATTGCATCTGATCCTTCCCCCATCAATAAAACCAATGACAAACCAATCCCTTTTGATCCATATAATTGTCCTCCTCCTAAGATTACACTTGATGAAAAGGAAAAAAAAGTTCATTAGATACATTTTGAGTATGATCACCATGGTAATCAGATTCTATGTCTTCAAATAGATGTTGAGTATTATGCTCCTCTTCCCACATTACTTAGTAAAGAATCTATTATTGAGCTACTTCATGCTCAATAACATCAACTTCCTTGGATACATATTAAAATTGAGAATTTTAAAATTAAAACCCCTTACCTCAATAACTTCATTTCCATCATTGATCCCAATGCTAATCCATTTTTTGCTTCACCTAATACACCATACCATTTTCAAGATGGCAATGCAATGCTTATAGAAGAAACCACTCACATTGAATATGGTACTCCATCCTTCAATTGGGAAATTATAGTTTCTCATGAACTCTCACCTACCAAGTATGATAATTATAGCTTATTATTTAATAAATATCATGAGATCTTCACTTGGTCATACAAAGAAATGCCTAGTATTGACCTTAGAATTGTGGTTCATAATATCATTACTTATCATGATTCCAAGCCTATACATCAAAAATAAATGAAATTTCCACCTAAGGTTTCCACCTTATGTCACAAGTAGATCATAAAATTACTTGATTCTAAATTTATCAAATCAATAGACTATTCTAAATGGGTTTCTAACATCGTTCCCATTTAGAAAAAGGTCATTATGGCCATTCACATCTATACTAAATTCCTCAATCTTAATCTCACTTTTACCAAATATAACTTCTCTTTACCTTTGATATATACCATTTTTGATTCCACAGGTGGTTATGAAATTTTATCTCTTATGGATGGCTTCTCAAGCTATAATCAAATTCATATCACCCCTAAGGACCGACCTAAAACCTCATTCATCATGTAATGGGCCATCTATTACTATGTCAAAATTCTCTTTAGACTCAAAAATCCTTAATCCACCTACCACCAAGCAATGACTCACATCTTTCATGATCTTAACCACAAAATTATTAAAACCTATGTGGATGAACTAATTGATAAATCCAAAATTTGTAAAACTCATCTATATGATCTTGCCATCATCCTTGATCATATTTTTCAATTTTGAGTTAGAATAAATCCTTACAAATGTGTCTATGGCATCACATATAGAAATTTTTTAGGATTCATAGTCTCTCTATGGTATCCATGTTGACCTAGATAATATTAGTTTTATCATCAACATGCCTATACCTCAATCCATTTCATAAATTCATACATAATTAAGAAAACTTGAGTTAATTAAATGATACATCCCAAAAATGGCTTACTACATCTACTTCATAAATTCTCTTCTTAGGAAAGGTAATGCCTTAGAATGGATGGACCCTTTCTACAAATCCTTTGATAACATGAAAGGGACATTATTTCACCCACATACACTTAGTCCTCCTTAAAATTATTGACCCTTGATACCATATACTTCTTCCACACCTATATCATTTGGGGTAATGCTTGCCTAATGAGATTATAGTATAAGATAGTATGCTATCTACTACATTAGCTGAGGCCTCATCAATTATGAGAAATGTTATACCAAAGACTAACATGATCACCTTTCCATTTATTTGACCATTAAAAAGCTTCAACAATGAATGATATAATAAACCACTTATGTCATCATTCATTTTGACCCCCTTCATCACTTCTTCTCCAAAGCCTTTATTCCTAGAGATAGAATTAGAAAATGGATGGTCCTCCTTATGTAATTTTATCTCTACATCATCACTCAGAAAGTTATTAAAAGACAAGTCATATGTGATAAACATGACATAGCTCCTATGATAACCACCAATCACCTTAATGATAGTCTTTCAAATGATAATATTCTCTATATTGAAGGTTTTAATTAAGATATTTCTCTTCAAGATTACTTTCATAACTTTACCATTGATATTGAAGTAGGTAATCTTGATGAATCTACTATTCCCCCTAATACTACTAAACTAGAAATAATTATAAAAGAGATCCCCAAAATTAATGCCAACTTGCATGAGGATACTTGGAAATTTCACTTTGATGGTTATAAATTCCATCAAGGAGCTAGGGAAGGTTACATTCTTACAAGTCCTCTAAAAAATATTATTTTTTTTAGATTTTCATTTAACATTTAGTGTCATCATCAATATGGTTGAATACAAAAATCTAATCTTAAGAATGAGAGATACGATTGATTTATACATTCAATACATACATGATTTAGGTGATTCTCAGCTTATTTGCCACCAAGTCAATGGTAATTACCAATGCAAAAGTGAGAATATCATTTATTATCATCAAATTACAACCACTCTCACTAAAGACTTTATTTATTTCACTATTGAGCCTTTCCTTGAGATAAAAATTCCATTATTTATTCCCTTACTTCTTCAACATCTCTCTTTCATCCCCACCAAGTTCTTTTCGATCCCACTTTTCTTATACAAATAAAAAATATTCCATTGTCTACTCAACCACAAGATTTACTTATCTAACACATTGAGTCTATCACCATTTGACAAAGCCCCTAGTATAAAGACATTATTCAATTCTTAGAACATCAAACTTATCCTCCTAACTTATATTCTCATGGAAAGACTCATATTCATAAATATGATTTTAAGTATGTATTTCAATGCAACATATTTTATTATCATAATGTTAAAGGTACATATATCTATTATGTTATGCAAGATGATGTTCCTCTACTTCTTAAAAAAGTACACGGGGTAATTTATACTGATGACTATAGAGGACACACTACAACCCATAAATACCTATGTATGGGATAATTTTAGCCTACTCTTGAAAAGGATGCAATGAAATTCAATAAAAAGTGTACCCCTTTCTAGCTTCATGATGATATAATTCATTCACCTCCAACCAAGCTTCAAAATATAAAATCTCCTTGGCCATTCTCCATGTGGGGATTAGATCTCATCGATAAATTACCTCACTCTCTAGATGGGTATGTTTTATAATCATAGCTAAAAAATATTTTACCAAATGAGTTGAATCCATGCGCCTTGTTAATTTCACTAGTAACACCATTGCCAAATTAATTATTAACCAAATAATTTACCACTTTCATGTTCCCAGCACTATTATTTTTTATAATGGTGGTAATTTAAAAAATAAGGACATCAAATAACTTTGTGTTAAATTTAAGATCAATAAAAAAAATTCCATAACTTATCATCCATAATGCAATGAACAAGCTAACACCACTAATAAAATTCCAAACAAAACCCTCTAAAAGATAATTCATGAAACTTTCATGGATTGGCACCCTCATCTCTATCCTTCTCTTTGGATCTATCAGACTATCATATATACTACCACTGGGGCAACACTATTCTCTCTAGTCTATGGTTATGAATTAGTCCTTCCATTAGAATTTTAGCTTCCCTCTATTTATATATCTCTTCATGGTATCATTACTGATGAATAATTATGTGAATATTAAATTCATAACCTTGATATCCTTGATGAACACTATCTTTCTACTTTGCAACATAATCACCATTACAAGGCCCATGTTTCCAAACAACATAACAAATGTGTTAAAATCTGCACACTTAATGTTGGTGATCTTGTCCTTAAATTAGACTACACCCATGCCAAAGAATATAAATACACCAAAAAATGGTGGGGAACCTATTTAGTCAAATCTATTCTTGTTCCAATCACCTATCACCTTCAAACCAATGAAGTCCATGTTTTCAAAGAGCTTGCCAAATCTCAATTCCTTAAGAAGTATTTTTCTTAATCCTTCCCTTCTTTTCATGATTTCTATATGTTATCTATCTAACAATTTTTTTAGGTTAACTACATGGGTCTCTGTCTACAGTAGTTCTTTCCCTTTTTACAAACCTTAGTCCTTTTTTTTGGTCTTTTAATTTCCCCTTTTTTTCATGAGTTGCATTGTAAAACTATGAATAGGACTCAATCTTTCTCATGATGTATTATAGTCTTGTTTATTTTCATACTCTTTTTACACACATTTTATCATCTTTTAGGATTTCTCATCTATGATTTGTAGTGTAATACCATGGATAGGACCTAGCCTTCATCATAAATACCATCTTTTGCTTATCCCATTTATTTTATAATACTTTTTAACATGCCTGTGGGTTTTTATTTTATGAGTTACAATGTAAGAGCATGGATAGGACTTGGTCTTCATCATAAAATTACCATCTTGTCTTTATTTATCTAAAATGTGGTTTTTATCCTTATTCTCAACTTTAAATTTTGCTTCTTTGGATAGATGGAGTTTACACAATAATATATGTTATCATGTTTTAATCCATTTCCCTCATTCTTAGGATAAGGAATCAAACTTTACTATCATTATATTCCTTTTTCACCCTTTGTCACTTTTGTTCTATTTGAAGTAAGTCAAATGTTTGATGTGTTATTCCTCTTTATTTCCTTTCCTTTCACTACACATTGGATAAAACAAGGTTGAATCCAAGATAACACTTTTATTTTTACCTAGATTTATGATACTATTAGACCCCATGCTCTCTGAAGTTCTTTCTCTTAGGTACCAAGTCTCAAGTATTCAAATGAAAGTTATTTTTAGGACGCATGTTTGGTTTTTCAAATCCTTAAAAAGGAAGAATATGCATAATCCATCAAGAATGTTAAAATATAAATCATTTTAAATAAAAGTCAATGATATACAAAAAGAAAACATAAAAATTTCAAAATTTAAAATCACACCAAAAGATGTGATTACAAACACATATCCTATCTCCAATCGATGCTAAAAATCCATAGTTGGCCTCACATAGAGCCAAGGTCCATTAAGGTATTGTATGGTAGTAGATTGGGATCATATAATTTAACAAACCCTATGGTGATACCTAATTTCTCATGTAATTACCTAATCTTCATAGTATTCTGATGGCTATGTATGGGGCCTTGAGGAGTGGGGAACACATTATGGGAAGGTAGGTACATTTTAATTTTCACACAAGAAGCCTTCATGGGATGATCTATATACTTCATTTGATAACCTGTGACTTGTGTGGCTAAGATAAATTCTTTAGAGTCCTTAAGGTCAAGAGTCTTCTGGTTTTGACAAACCTAATTTGAGTGTCTTGACTTCAATAAAGAGTTCCTCTAGCTTGGTTTTTCCTTTATTCTCCCCTCCACCCATTTAATCTCCCCCCTTGATATGCATGTGTGATTCTAAATCTACTTTCCATTCTTCTTTACTTACTTCTTCTTCACATCTTAAAAAACATGTTAGCACTACCTTGTTTCAGTTTTATATATTCTTAGAACAAAACATTATGTTATAGAAACTATGGATTACTTTATTTACACCATGGATTTACATTTTTAGACTTATCTTGATTTTTTTTACCATTTTTCATTGTTGGACTATCCCTTTTTTAGACACTTCAGTCTATTTCTACCCTTCATGCACCTTTTTCCATTGTTTAGTGAGATATGGATTATCATTGGTCACTCATCAATATTGTTTTACCATTTTATTGCTTTCCCATATTTTTTTTATTTATGTATTGTTACTACTTTTACATTGATGTTTGATTACCATCATTTTTGACATGTATTCTTGGTTTGACTTGGTGAGATTGCCTTTCTTACTTAAGATTTACTTGTTTAAATTTTTTGGTCTTTAGTAGCCTTGAATTTTTTGTCACCTAATTTACTATTATTTTTGACTTGGTCATTTGGTCTAACATAGCACTTGTCACCCCATCTTTCAAAATTTTCATGTATGTTCCATCCACATAGCACCAATTATCTTGTGTTTCCTATGTTTGTTTATTTTTTATGTTTAGTTTTATATACTTGGGTTTGTTAGAAGTAGTCTCCATGCCCTCCATAATCAATACTACAAACACAATAAACAACCATATAGTGATAAAGGTAAGTCAACGTACACACCACATTTACTTTTCATTTATTTATTTTTTCACCATTTACTTTTAGTTATTTTATGTTTGAAAATACTACAACATTTTTTTTAGCCTTGGGGTTGTGTGTTACTATGTTCTTTCTCAAAGCACCATCCCTTGTTACACCTTAGTAACACATGATGAGCTTTGAATGGGGCATATGTATACACATAATATTTTTAACTTTTATTGAATACTAACTCTTTACATCTTAAAATAACCCATCTATAATAAATATCTCCAAGTGTACACCATAATTAGAATTTTGGGAAAGGGGTGGGTAGACCACTGGTGATTCATAGGATTATTTTCCCTTATTTCCACTTATTACCAATCCAACTAGCTCCTAAAAACCATTACTTAAGTTATTAATCCTATTTTAAATACTCCTCTATTCTTTTCCAACTTTCTATCTCTCTTTTCCTCACATTAAACCCTTTTTGATAGTTTTCTATACTAATTTGACTATGTTGGCCCTATATAGTTTTGGGTAAAATTCATTTAGGGTCTAGGTTAGCTCTTAGCTGACCTAGATTGTGACCAACTAAATTTTTGTCCTTAACTATACTAAATCAACTGTGTCAACCCTATCAGTTGAAACTTTTAGAAGAGATTATGGTTAAATATGACTATATATAAGATCATTCAACATTATTTACATAATGAACAAGAGTTATTATTTATTTATTCTTTACAATCTACTCTTCTACCATTCTACTTGAAGAGTGTTAGCTTAGGGTTTCTATTTGGATAATCTAGTCATGTGGATAAGTCTTGGATGATTTTGCATTTTATTAATGATTCTTAAAAAGCAAGATAACCTCTTGTGAAGCCCCTTTAAACAAGGGAGAGATTTAGTTTTTATGGGTTCATCATTTAGGTAAGTATTCTCCAACTTTTTTCCTCTCTTTACTAGATAGAAGTAGCATAAATATTAGCTTCAAATAATATTACTCTTCTCTTTCCATGTATTAGGGTCTTACTCATACACAGCTTAATTGAGACTCTATATGCATTTTTATTTTGTTTACCAACCCCCACTTTGTGCCACAAGATTTGGTGAGAACTAGATTAGATTTTACTTTACTTTTTATTAGTTTAGTGAGATAAATGAAAACATATGACTCTCTTAGGGTTATTACGTGATTGTGCTTGACTAGAGGCTTTGGAATCTTCACTAAAACTATGTATTTTTATAAGATATCTCCTAATTGGGTCTAGTGGATCCTCATATTGGTCATGTTATTGATTATATAATGTGTCCCCAATTATAATTATATGGTATGATCTATCTTCTTTTAGTTAGGATTGATTTATAGACATGATGCATTTTTGATTGCATACAGTGCGTATTGACCCTAGAGGTCTTACTCCTAAGTTTATATTTTCAATATCACGATAAAAACTTGTTAGGTATTCATAAAATCATCAACACCCCCCCCCCCCACTACCATTATGATAACTTTTAGTGAAAACATTCTCTTCTTAGTTTACGAGTGGGTAGGCCTTTAGGTATATACTAAACTATGTTTGTAGACTGAGATCTACCTCTTGCTTATATGATCTTATCAAACTCCCTAAATGGAATTATATATTATTAAAAATTTAATCTCAAATATAACCAAACTCATCCTAACTCTCTATACCATCACAAGTATAACCCCTAACCTTTATTTATCTTCTCACTCTTTACCATTGACTACCTATAGACCTATGCTGGTTATATGTTACTAATCACTATGTCCTTGGTATTTTTGGGGACATTAGACTCAATAATACCTTAAATATATCTTTAATATTTATTATAAACATCCTATACACTTATTAACTTTTATTAAAACCTTAAGTCTCTTTATCTCCTCAAGTTTCTCATGTACTGTAGATAGGCAGGCTATTTGTACTTTACTTAACTGACTGTAGGTTTAGTAATGTTAAATATAGGTTTTATTTAGTATTAAATATATATTTAGATAATAATTATAATAAATTTATGCTCCTAATACATTAAATTATAAACCTTTATTTCATTTATTATTTTAAATTAAAATCATCTAACCCATGATTTTCATATGATGCTTCTTGAAATAGTCCTAAACTATGACTGATTGTAGGTGCATATTATGTCCTTTTAGGCATATGTACGAATAGGGGAGAGTGAGGTAGAGTTAAATCAATGACCAAATTTAATTAATTCATATATTTTAAATTCATTGATCATATCTCACCTATCATACAATCTCACATTGCATCTTCTTCATCTTCACAAATTCATATTGCATATTAAACTCGATTGTGTTTTCACCTATATGGTTGTAGGTGACTATTATGGAGTTAATAGAGGACTATAGATTGAAAAAACCAACCTCACCTATATTATTTATCCCAAGATTCCAAAAATTCATTAATATCATCTGATACTTTAAAATTATAAAAAATTATAAAAAATATTATAAATTACACTAAATTATAAAAAATTACACTAAATTTAATTAAATTATGTTCCATATCATTTAAAAATTTATTTTTACTTCACTCTTTTTCTCTTACCTATACTGATCAAAAATCGATGGCCTTCCTTAAGTTGCCAAAGAGGTCGATATGAGAGATAAGTCCATTTTTTTCATTTTAACACCTAAAACTCCTTAAAAATCATGGGATTAAATTTTTAATAAACAAATAAGGTCATAAATATGACTAAAGATCAAATTTACCATGATGAAATGTATGGATAGCCTCAAAAAAGGCCTTTTTGGCAATAAAACTACCAAAATCACTTAGGAGACCTGATAAAACTAATATAAAAAGTATTAATTAGATATTTTAATGAATAAAAAGGTAAAACATGTCATTATTATGATATTATACTATCATTCACATGAAAAACCTACTCTAAAAGCTACAACGTGATCCAAAATGTAGTAAATTAGGTCATGAAGTTAGTCGAACATGTCTCCAACAAGATTGATCAATTGTAAAGAATATCATGACTTTTACATAAGCCATTAGGCCTATTTAGATGTTATTGACTCATTTAATAACTTAAAATGACCTGAAACATACCAAAAAATGGATAGACAAACATATGACCATGATGCTCAAAACCTTCAACTCATCAATTTTACGTTAAACTATGATAATCAAGGTTTTGGATGACCATTTCAAACAAATTACAAGACTAAAATAATGATAAATAATGTAAGAAATCAAGATTATAATTTTTTTGTACTATAAGGGTGATATTTTGACCTATGAGGTCAAACTATTTAATAGTTAGTATACAGAAGTAGGGCATAATAGGGATCAAATACCTTAATTTTGTTTAACTTGTCTTTAGTTTGAATGTGATTTTACATATATTATCCATATAGTGAATGAGGGTTAAAAAAATTGTATTTATAGAAATATGTAGCTTATATAGATAATAAAATGTGCTTAGGCTGACCTTAAGAGAGGCACAAATCTGATAATGTATCCATTCAATAGAGTTATGGATAAGGATAATATCACCTAGATATGGACATTAGTTCCATGTGGATGTGGTGTCCCAATTGTGGTGCTTATGTACACTTGATAGACTACTAAAAAATTAGGTTTGGATCTAAGATGATAGTCCTAGGACTATGTTCTGGTTGACTGTAGAGGTCTATGGTTTGCATAATGACCTAAAAAGTATAGCAAAGGAACTAGGATAGATCTAGGGATAAACTAAGAATAGGTTAACTCAAGTGACACTCTCTGAATTTAATTACAACTTTTAGGTGATTATAAGAACCAATTTTGGTATAGAAGGCAAGGTAAACTACTTTGGATCTTCCTTGGGATGGATCAAATCATGTCTTAAAAGGATGGGAGCATGGATTTAGTTATATGGATAGTATATACCACCATTTAAAGCTATTATATTGTATGCCTTTGCACTTGGGTGGGTGCAAGAGTAATTTATTTTGAACCCTAATTTGGGAGATTATTTAATGGTTTCATAGTCATAATCATCAAAAAAATCAATGTCATCCATGATGAAAGAGAAAAAGAACACAAATATTATTACAAGGTAAGAAATAAGCATTTACAAGAGAATGACTATAAAATAATGATTCTCAAATGTTGGGTTCACCAAATGTTTAACATTATTGTATATAAGGATCCTCTTGGGTTGATAAATTTAAGTATATATAAATGATAAGGCACAAGGGTGAATTTTAGATTTAAAATAGGTCAATTAAATATTAAACTCAGATACATCATATAAGGAATTTATTATACTAAGATAAGATATAAATGAAAAGTACATATATGATAGATATAAAAATGATAAATAAGTGACACAATTATGCATAACTAGATATATATAATAGGATAAAATTAGGTGGGAAGATAGTTTTGGAACACTTTTAAGATTCTAGATCTAATGCCTCTAGCTCTCTTTGATAGTTCTCTGATCCCTAGATAGTTATGTTGATTATACTATGTGGGGTAAATTATAGTGTCTTATATAGAATATTAGCTAAAAAAGGATGTGACCACCTATATGATTTTGGTTTGGCATTTCCTGCTCTTTAGTTCATTCATATATGGGTCATGGACTATCACTCCTAGTGACATTTTAAAACCCTGGCTTTCCATATTTGTTGTGAACTTGGGAAAAATGGGTTAGTGGGAACATAGTGTAGAGTTAACCTGAAATGACCCCATTGTTAAAGGGTGTTATGTACATGACCAATACTCTAGAATACTACCTCAAACTCATGTATTTATCCCTTATGTTTTATCTTATTGTGAATCATTCAATGTGTGTAGAGTAAGTACAATAGTGACTTATCTTGTAATTTGTCTAATAAGACCTTATGATTTCTCATTTCATACTTCATACCTATAGTTGGGTTATTCCTTTGACTTATATTAGAAGGGGGTATAATAGGAAATATTTTTGATAACTTGAGTTCTTTTTTAATGCTCTTTTGGTCTAATTATTAGGTGAGGAATGAATGAGGGTTGATATTATATTTATAGCAATCTTATCTAGAGATACCTCAAATTAAAGCACTTAGGATAAAAAATTTAATATGTTTTATTAAAAAATTATATGAATTTTTGGATCTATATACTTGAATCAACATAAGAAAGTAATGGTGATGTTATTATCAATCCTCATTGTTAGCATCTAAGGAGGAGAGTAAGTACAAGATTAGAACTTGTAGAGGTGTAAGATAAGTACATTTTAACCATTATGGACAATATAAGATGTATATTACATCAATATAATGTTGGTAAGACCAAGATATAGGCCAATGGGCATAAAATAGAGTATATGTAAGGCTTGTGGAAGAAAGGCATGTGTATAACTAAGAGGGATAGCCAAGGTCTAAGATTTTGAAGTGTACAAGACCGAGGTACTACATAATCACAAAATATCATCTAAAATAGGAAGTATTTCTTTAGTTATAAGTATGATTAAGGGGTTTTGCCCATGTGTGTGTAAATTTTAGTATAGTAAGCCCACATGGCAAGATAAAGTTTTATATGTCAATTTATTCTAGCATCATTGACAATCCATTTTATGAAGTTAATGATGTTTTTAGTGGATTCATCTACTTGTATATTACATTGAGGGTAATAGGGCATATGCAATTTGTATACAATATGAAATTCAGTAAAATGGATTTAACATCTTTATTTTTTAAGTACTTACAATTTTTTTATATGATGTTTAGGGGATAATGTTATGGTAAATGATGTGATTGACGATAAATTTGGATATTTGATTTCATTTTATGTATGTGGGTTGGATTGATTTCACCCATTTGGTACTGCATTCAATGGTGATGATTACGTGTTTATGACCATCAAATGATTTAGGGTTTATTTTTCTAATGACATTAAGCCTCCATGTATAAAATGGCCATGAAGTTTTAATTAGCTACAAAGATTGAAATGGTGCATAAATAAGGTCCCCATCCTATTTAAAAACTATGCATATTTTGACTTATTTTAAAGAATATATTTCCATAGTGTGAAAATAGTATCCCATTCTCAACAATTTCTTTGTTAATAATATAGCACTAGTATGTGTTTCACATATTCCATCATTGAATTCCTTAATTTCTAAATTGGCCTATTATAAGTTTAAAATTTGTACCAAGCTTCCATCATATCCCCTATGATATAAATTATCACCAAGGAGGTAAAAGTATGAGTAACATTTTATAAATTATTTATTGCCATTACATGAGAGGTTTGGAGAGATAGTTTTATCATGAAGGTAAGTTTATGTGTCTTGATATCATGGGGAATTGGGACCAATAATTTCATAGACCATTTCAGATCCAAGGGCTTCATACATTGGGATCAATAATTTATTGAGTAAATAATTAATCTTTTTGATATCATTTTATATTTATAAGAGATAAATGATCATTTCCATAGCATTTATAACTTTTTTATTGGTGTAAGGTACTTGTTCAAACTGGATGTGCTCAAAATATTATTTCAAGTTGTCAACCATTCTCTTTTATGGAACATAATTTTAATCTTTAATTTGGTACATTTTTAACTTGATTTATAATGAGTTATCAATCACCATACACAAATTATTATAAATATTTCATTGAATTTCTAGTTTTAGACCTAAAATGATGGATACATATTCAATAATATTATTAGTGCAAGGAATCCCAATTCTAAAGGATTTTGGAATAACATCACCTTTTGGTGGAAGGAAAAAATTACCTACCCCCAAGCCATGCATGGTGAAGAAACCATCAAAGTATAGTTTCCATTATGATGTCTCATCAAGAGATAGGATGGAATCATCTATAAAGTTAATGGTCAACAATTAATTTTTTGATAAGGGTGATTATGCTAACTTATCTATAATAACTTTCCCTTTGATATATTTTTAATTAACATATTCAATATCAAATTAAGTTAAAAACATGACCCATTTATATATTCTTCCCATAAGGGTTATTTTATATAAAATATATTTGAGTTGATCTACTTTCACAAATATTTTTGTTTGATTATTGGAAAGTGCCATAGTATTTGTGAAGCAAATACAATAACTAAACATGGGTTTTTATTGTATTGTAGTTGAATTATCCTATTATAAAATTTATTCTTAGGTAGTACACAACTCTTTCAATTCCTTGCTCATCATGTTGAGCTAAGAAATATCCAAAGGCATATTGAGTTGCTGATATGGAGAGTAATAAAGCCTTCCCAAGAGTAATTGGCATTAGTACTGGTGGATTTGAGAGATATGACTTAAGTTTTTAAAATTCTTGTTTACATCCTTCATCCTTTTTAAAAATATCAATGAATGGTTGAAATTTTTAATGAATTTACTATATGAACATCCTAATTACCTATATTTTTTCTTTAAATATGATGAGTTATTTGAGGTTGTTAGGAGGAGGCATTTCCATTATAATATTGACACATTTTTTTGATGTGATATGAAAAATATTTATCTATGTTTAATAAAAAAATTTATTCCTTTATCCTTTTGAATAAATTTAATGATATGATAATATGTCATGATATGGTTATATTACTTCAACATGGTCTTCAATATTTTCATGAAGCATGTCATGGAAGATTGCAGTCATGTGTCTATGGTACATTTAAAAATAAAGAGCATGAATCGGTAACAAAATGTTCCCAATTATGTGATATATATTTTTTTTATGTTGATACTCATGTGTGATTTTTATTTGACTATATCTTAAATAACCATCCATAAGATACAACATATCAATTCATATTTTCAAATCAATTATCATGTCAATTTTAGGTAGAGGGAAGTCATCATTTGGGCATGATTTATTAATTTCATGAAATCCAATGAACAATTTGATTCCTATTAGCTTATTTTTTATTGGAAAAATTTTTGATATCCAATCCCTAGGGGTTCTTATTGGTGTGGGTTTTATGCACACTAGAGTTGTAATGAGGTAGCCTCTAATGTTCTAAGATCTCAATGGAGATAAACTCCAATCTCAGACATGATTTGTAAGTATCCAGGTTATTCTAACCTATTGATGGAAAAGGGGTAGGGCATGCAGGTTGTTGAAAAGGTTTTTTTGGATGGAAGTGTGGTTCTTGAAAATAGTGGATTTCTAAGCGAGTTGGATGGATGGCTAGTTGTTAATCTAAAGTGGGTAGATATTTAAAACAAGATAAAAAAGGAGGATGAGGTAAAGTATAACATAAAACTATGGTTCTTAAAAACCACTTCCCTAGTTGGTTTATAAATAGACCTATGATTTCAAAACCTATGCCTATTTCTAGTATAAAATGCACACATACAATCAGACATGGCTAAGAAGTATAGGGAAATAAATATGCAAGAAATTCATAAGCCTCAGACAAATGTTTCTCCTTTTTTGGAAGCTATTTTACACCCTTAATCAGGAGATTATGGCTCAGGCTAAGGAATTATCTAAAGAAACTATTACACACACATATAAAACTACACCAAAGAAATCACTAGTACATATTTATAAGTGTGATTCAATTTAAACTTAAATATTTTAATAGATATATTCATTAATCCTTCAATAGATGTTTTACATCTATAGATCAGTACATGAATACAAATAGTCAAGAAGATATTTTATACTATTTTCACACTAAATATTATTAAAACACACAACCATGGAGATAACAACTAATTGCACAAAATTTGGAAAGAAAATACTCAAACACATAATTGATGATCAAAATTATTTCACTGCTATGTATTCAAAAGTCTCTAACCAAAAAATCTGAGTTGTGTTAGAACGATATATATATATATATATATATATATATATATATATATATATATATATATATATATATATATATATATATATATATATATATATATATATATATATATATATATATATATATACTTGGGGAAGGGGTTTTATCATCCTTGAATTCCATGTAAGGTTAGTATATGTGGTAATTAGAACATATATTTATAATTTTGGTCAAAAACTATATAAAAGAAAACTTATGGCTATTAATTAAATAAATTGACCTTTCCAAAACTATGTAACATGTACATGTGTACAAAATATAAAGTCAAATTTTAAAATGAAAATATCAAACTATAAATAAATTATAAATATGTATGATATTACAAAACTATACATACATGAAATCTTATCCTATCAAGGCTTATTCCTATGAAGCACTACATGCACCTTGGTTAATGTGGCTATTGAGGTGGTAGTTTTAGATGTTGACACACTACCAAAAGTATAATTTTTCTTTGATTTATTATCCTCATAAACTTTATGTGTTACATCATGCTATTTTCATATAACATTAAAATTTAGTAGTGATGATTGACGAATTATTTTAACTTGCCTAAGGAGCTTTTCATGCTCATTCTTGGTTATCTAAAATTTATTCTTGAAAATTTAGACCTTGATTACCTTCTTTTGGTCTTACTTAGTTTTTATTATATCTCCTCAATTGATAGGACATGTAAACTTTTCTTGAATTCATCTATCTCTTCTTACATAAGTTTGTCAAAATTGATCCTACTAATTATTTTATCAGTGGCATTGTTCACTTTAGATAATTTCAATGTCATGCAAAATTTGAAGGAGTTGGGCCTCATGTGATTAATACTTGAAAATTAAATCCATAAATAATTATATCAATTCCTTTACCTCTTCCTACTTGATGAAAACCAAATTCAAGGCATTAGATGCCTCTACTATTATCATGAGGTCAAGATGACTATACAGGGAGTTGCCCATGTATACAACTAACATATTTAATTTGACATTGCCATATCTTAAGGAATTAAATAATCAGTTGGCATTGCTCACAAGAGGGGCCATCTTGGCCTTCATGAACTCCATTTACTCCAAAGAATTATAACACCTAGAAGCATATTCATGTACCTTAGCTTCTATACCTACAATAATGCATACCATTTATTATTATTATTTTAGTTGCTCCACCTCAGCCTCTAGTGTTTACACTTTAGCCTCAAGATCTTGTTGAGCTAGTTTTGTGCCTTCATGGATAGAAAATATTACATCCTTGTATGCCTATGCTAGGTCTATAAGATTTTCAACATATGGAGACTACTCTATCTACCTATTCTACCTCTTTGTGAGGGAGAATACTTATTATATTTCCCCCAAGATAATTTTAGTGAATTTTTAATCCTCCATATTACTCTTCCTCACTCTCTAAATTTTGGAAAATGTGGGATTGAATAGAATGGAAATTGAGGGAAGCTCGATGATTTTGAATCTTGGAATTTGGGTATCTTTGCTTCTTAGGTTGACTTTCCATGGAGGAACATCTAATTGATATGAATTAGGAGTTGTGACAACAACCTCTTCCTCAACCTCTTCTTGAACCTATTATTTCTTTTGTGGCCTAAAAAAACATTAGGTAGGGAAAGCCATATAATTTTGGACCAATCCACTCCTCGAAATTGAGGGAGTGGGTGGAACATGATCACATGGGGCTTATCCTTCCTTCCCCTGTTAGTAATTATAACTATGTTTTATTTTGTGGAAGTGGTGGATGGAATCAAAAAATAAATTTGGGTGGAATGTACATGAATTTTTGGGGTGGCTAAAGTAGTCTTTACCTTTATAGACACCCTTTTCTTTTTTACAGCTATGATAGTGGATGTTCTAGTAAGGACAAAGGAGGTAGGTAGAGAGAGTGTGATGGAAGTGGAAATAGAGGGATTAATGGTAGTGGTGTTAATTAAGGGGTCAATGGAGGTGGAATTAGGGACTTCCACCTAGGGTAATCTTAGCATAGAAAAAATTGAAATTTACCCAAAGATTGGTATAAAAGATAAATGAAAACTTAAAAAAACTTGGGTACCTAAAAGTGTTGGTATTATGGGTATTTCTTGAAGGCTCATGATATTAGCTACCTCTAGATATAATTCTTCATTAGATTCATCCTCAATATATTTGATTATCACCACCTCTTTAATTTGATCTAGTAGGCAAGCCTTATACTTGTTCCAATGTAAGACTTCTTATAGGAGTCATAGGATTCCTTTTATAAACTAGAGGGATAGTTAGTTGTGTGGGGGATTCTTAGGATGTCAATGTCATTTTTTCTGATATTGATATCCTAGTAGATGTATCAATTTATACCTAGGTCATAGAAGTAGATAATTGAGTGGTACTCATAGATAGTTGTTCTAGTGTTCCTCCTTCCTCATTAGAATCTAGGTTGATGGGATACCCTACTTGTGCTCCTCTAGTAAAAATGGGCTTAGGTAGCCTATGATCTTTCTTTATAGTCATTGGTTTTAATGGGAGGGATCAAAATGAAGGACATACTTGGTCCTTGGATTTTTCCTTAGACTGTCCTCTCCAAATATTAGAGTGCTCTCATACCTTGTATAGAGCCTTCCTACTATCTAATTCTCTATTAGTGATCGAGGGGTCATATTCAATCATATTTAAATGATATTCCTTTATTTTAATGATCATATTTCTATCTAAAACATCCTCATAACAATTATGACTAGGAAATAGAAAATCATATGGAATGAGACATGATTGTAAGGGATGTTAAATCCCTATATATACTTTTGAACCTACCCATGAGGATCCCAATCTCCATGTGTAAGCATGGGGAATTGATAACTTATGTGTTTTCCACACACTTTCATGAAATACTTCCTCATTGTGTAAACCATTATTCTAATTGTTATTTTTTGTCCACCAACTTGTCTATGAGATACTTGGGAAGACATAAAAGATTAACTTTGTTCCCCCAAATCATGTTTACTATGTAGTTTGGGTAGAGGAAATAATATCCTTTACTATCCAAGTTATTTAAAATATTAACCGTAATTCTAGGCATATGCAAACAATGATTGGCTTGCCACACATGTGGATAGACATCCTCTACTATCCTAACCCTGTTTTTGGTATAAAAATATATGTGCATAAATTGATAATGGTCAAAAATTTTGTTCTTTTCATATTCAGTGGTTGGAGTCCATAATTCCCCATGATCTCTATAAAAAGTACCCATGACTATATCCGTCAAATAAGACATCATGTAGAAAGTTATCGAAGGCATAAGACACCTGTCCTTATAGATTATCTACTCTCTCAAATGAAATCTAATTATTTCACCCAGGGCATATGTAACATTATGGGTGAGCATCATATACAATAATGTTACCTAGTCTAAATTGATAAAATAAATACTTGTAATACCATATAGTTGATTTAGGAGAGCCATGCCAATGTGAATACCCATTCCAAATTTGTTGATCAAAATTTCTCCTTCTAGCTTCTTCCCCCTCTATACAATGCTCTCATTCAGGAGTAACCATGAAGATAGTGCCTTCTAAATTGAACTCTCTTCACAAAATTGTACCATTGTGTCATTATCAAAATAAGCATCAGGTATGTTCAAAGATAAATACCTTTAAAAGTTGGATCTTGATATGTATGCAACCACTGTGTTATTTCTTGAATGATGCAAGAGAACATTTTAAGATATCTTTCTTGAGAAAAACAAATCTGATAAAAGGTCAATACATGAAATTAATTTTATCTTGGTATTAGAAAAATATAATCTCTAACATTATAAAGGTAGTATTTCCTTGATGAATAGTCTATCCATAAGTGTCATATCATATTCTAATGAAAATACATCCAAAAAATCAATGACATTCTATAATTTTGAATAGTTATGGTACCCATCTCCAAATATTGTAGCATCAAAGACTATATCTATGAACTCCATGGAATCCCTAATTGAATATGGGGATGGTGGATTTTCACCTTAAAACACCCTAGATGAAGATGTCATTGATGTGTATATATGTTTTGTGTTGCTTCCAGTCTTATTCTATGTGCTATGTATGTTGTGCAAATAATTTGGCTCTAGCTTAGTCATTATTTTAATCAAAGTATTATTGAGATAGTATCTAGGGCTCTTTGTTGCTATAAAAAAGTAAGAGACTTTAAATTTAAGTTAGTTTTAAATCAATGATGTATTTAATAGCTATTAATTTCCTATTTAAGATTTTACATTGAATAGTAGTTCATGCAACATAAATGTGCAATATTCACTTTATTTCTATTTCCTGTATAATTCAAACTTTATTAGCTTTAGTTTGTAGGGGTATTTTAATAGAATTATGGGAGTTATTTTCACTTTTTTTAGTTAATTATGGAGAGGCTAGTAGTGCTCTTTGTAATAGAGCACTGGGGTGTATATTGAGGAGAGTACTTTTGGTAAAATGTTCATTCACTAATTTCTTCGGGGCAATTATTTTGGACAAAATGTCCACAACAATTTTCCTAAAGGGATATTTCATTGATCAAAAGTTTTGAGATAATTCTTTCGAAGGGTCACTTTAAAAATACTAAAGGGTACTTTCTTAATTAGGAAATAATTTGAAGGATCCACTTCGTAGGGAATTTTATCCATTGATAGAAGTCTCAAAGGATCTACTTCATAAAGGTTGAAGGGCACTTTCAATTTCTCTTAAGGGAATTTTCATATGACTAAGGGTCATTCTAAAAGTCCCAAAATGTATGTTACACAAATTTCAAAGGGTATGTTCCTTAGGTATGAAGGGTCTATGTTATGGAAAAATACTTGAAGGGTCTACTCTGTAGGGTATTTTTCAGGGGAAGGGTTGTGACAATTACCTTGAAGGGTAAGTAATCACTTTAAAAAGGATTAATGGCTTGGGAAAATAAAATCGTAAAGGGTATGTCCATGACAAAGGGTCCATTACAAAACTACCAAAGGGAACTTTTATTAAGGAAAAGAGGCTAGGATAAATATCCTTAAAGGTAGGCTTGGTACAACAAAGGGGATGGGATAAAATCCCAAAGGATGAGTCCCATAGCGTAAAGGGTCTTAGACAAAAGTCCTAAAGTGTATTTTACACAAATACCAAAGGGTATGTTCTTTCAAAGGGTTGGTATAATATGGTAAATTAGTTGATTAAAAGGGGCTAAGTGGCTAGTCTATAAGGTAAAGGACACTTTCAAGAAAGTCTAAAGGGCTAGTTCAAAAGTCTTGGAGGGTAAGTGGAAAATATATAAAGGGTCTACTTCATGGCAAACAATTCATGAAGGGTATACTTAATATGGAAAACATGGCATGGGACAAATATCTCAAAGGGTAGGTTCAAAAGGGTTGAAGGGCTAGTTTATCACAAAAAAAATTCAAACAAACTATTTATAGAACAAAATTATATTGAGCAAAAAATCTACAGAACTAATTCCTTCAAGGGAATTATGTCTAAAAAAATATCCACAATAATTTCCTTGATAAAATAAGTCTACAATAAAGAAAATTTTTATAGCAATAAAGTCTAAAATTCCAAAAAAGTCACTAGACCAAAACACCTAAAACATAAAAGCCAAAAGGGACAAATTGCATAAGTACTAAAATAATAGACTTAAAAATATAAACCTGATAGAATAAGAGAGTTAGTGTTATGAAAACATAATGCCAATAGCACCCTACCAAATTATAAAACCTTAAATTAGTATTTTCCCAAATTCAAAAAAACACATAGAAAACGGGCTCAAAGCTAAGACCAAAAAATGAAAAGTAACCCCCCCCCCCCAATAGATAAATTGGGGATGTTGGGTACAACAAATGGTGACTTCCATGGGGAATACTCTTGAGTATTGAAAAACCCAAAAATCCAATTGGTAATCTTTAAATCAATCTTGAAGTGCATCATATAAAAATAATTTAATCAAAAAAATTAAAGAGACTCCTAAGTTAATTCACACAACATACTTACCTTATAGTTCCTTAGATCTATTTGTGTTAAATGTGTAGTTTATTTAGATCTTTCTATGATGAATTTTTCAAAAGTTTTGATGAAAATATAGATTTCATTCTAACATCTATTAAAGATTATTATATCAAGGAAAGCTATAGAATTATTCTACTAGAAGATAGGCATCCATACCCTTGATAGAGATACTTGGGGCTCCTCTTATCCTTTCATTATTTTATTTTTTATCATGATTCATGGTACATTAACCTTATTTCATCATTTGAGACTTTTCATTTTATTTAAGTTTTATTTTGCTCATTTGAACTCATTGATTCTTTTTTATATTTTATGTTTTGATTAATGAAAGAGAGAGGAGATGGAACTCCAATGAGATGGTATAATTATAAAATAAATCATTACTATAATTTCCCTACTAGCCACATCTTATACCTTGAATTGTCATTTCCAATAGGTATTTATAATGATAAGTGAATTTGATCTAATAAAATAATAAAATTTTCTAAATTTGTATGAATTATGCCAAGAGAAAATTCTACATGCCTAGTAAAAGTATTCAGTTATGATACCATCCAGAATAATCCATGATTACCTACCGTCATACTAAAGACTCAAAAACATAGAAATACACCTAATCTTTAAGCTAGTACCAAACTATCAAAAAATTTAATTTCCCCCTTTTTCATATGTTAAAAATTTAGTTATTTTTGGATCTTTAGTTTTGTCATACTTAGATCAAGTGCAATTTTGATAGTTAGAGAAAGCAAAGAACAACTAATCTAAGAAAGCAAGAAAATACTCTAATGAAATTAGGAACCTAATCTAAGAAAATAGAATATTGAAAGAAGAAAAGATTAATCTTGAAAATAGCAAACTAACTAAGAAAGCATTAAAAACTAATATAGTCCTATGTCTAAACTCATTTCTCCCTTATCAATTAGTAATATCTACAGATGGAACATCCCTGAAGTAGTGCTTTAGAAATTGTTCATTGATTGGATATGTAATATTTTTTCCTTAGAGGTTGTTTAGTGAAATACATTATTTCCCATGATCTTTGAAATCTTATATGATCCAATCCATAATGGGGAAAGCTTATCATAGTGTTCTTTCTTTTCATGTGATTTATCCCAAAGTAGCACTAGATCTAAAATCCTAAATGCTTTAACTTTTCCTCTATTATCAAACCATATGTTGACCATGTCCTAGTGTTTGTTGAATGTTTGCAAGGATTCAGTCCTTGAATCCCCCATCTATATTATATCTAATAGTCTTAATTTGGATTTATCATTCAACTCCATGTAGTCTTGCATA
>JARHVA010006112.1:445000-472500 GCA_037957365.1 Torreya grandis | reverse complement strand
TCCTGAATCCAAGTGGAGCAAGGGCCTACTCTCCTTAAAACCAAAAACTATGTAGAATATTTATGTTATGTTATATTAACTCATTATTATAATTGATTAGAATCTTGTTAATATTTACATTTTTTCATAAAAACATCAAAATAAATTCATAGTTTAAAAAGTATTTTCTTATTCCAAAGTCATTTCATTTATAAGAAAAGTGTGTTTTATTTTACAACAAATGTGTGAAGAAAATTTTATTTTGTTAGTGAAGAGTGTGATTTTAATTTCCACACAAGCATAAATAAGAGTGATTTTTACTTATATTAAAAGAGTGGATTGATTTTATTTCTTCCTTTTCATAAAAAGAGTGAATCACGTAGTTTAGGACCATCACAACACTGCCATAACTAGACTTCTAGATCTACCATCCTATACCTTACTACAGATAGCTTTGGACACCAACCCTAGTTGATAAGACATCAATTGAATATTAATTAAATGAGGATTTAAATGACACTCATAATTTTTTGTGCCACTGCTAGGGAAATGAGGTGTTAGTAAGGTAATAATTATTGGTCTAGATTGAAAAACAAAAAAATTGTAAAACCCATAACAATTTAATAAATTGATGTACCATCCAAGAGATTCTAAAAGATGATTCATCCTAAAATTTCCTTAAATAACACAAGTTGACATACCTTCAACATCTCTGAGGAGTGAACTAGAAGATACAAGTAAAACATATCTGCAAGAATCTTCAAAACAATAGATAGAAACCAGGCCCTTGCCACAAGCAAGCCCCATATGATAAATTCCTCATGATCAATCTCTTATAGGAAGACATTATTTAGAAATTTATAAGGATTTAGAGGAACCCTTTCAAAAATCCATAGCTTAATAAACTTTTGATAACTCTAAACAACCCATAACTAGTATCACAAATATTCAGTGGGAAGATCATCCTAGCTTTGAAACATCATCAGAAGAAGAAATGGATCTCCAACAAAATCAATAACTTACACAAACAGGAAGGACTTTTTCCTTTCCTATTGTTGTAGATCCTAATGATCAAACCCCCATGAAAAATATTTCACTAGCTAATCTACCAAATTTCTAGGAAAGATCTACAGAAGATCCTGATCAATTCCTGTTTGAGTTTAAGGTGCTATGTCAAACCTATGATTACACAACATATGGCAAAAAATTAAAACTATTTCCCTCTACACTTAAAGATGCAGCTATGAGATGGTTCATGGGTTTACCTAGTGATTCTATTAGAACATGGGATGACATGGAGACATAATTCTTGAATAAATACCAAGATTACTACTAAGTGCAAGAATGAAAAGAGGATTTATTCAAAATCAGATAGAAAGAGGATGAATCTTTAAAGGATTATTTGGATAGATTCATGCTCACTCACAAAGAAGTAATTATCCACTCACTAAAGAAATTTAGAAATTGGTTTTCTTAAAAGGGTTGGATGAAGATACTAGAGATTCATTAAATCTGATGAGAGGTGAAGACATAAATAAGTTGTCCTTCAATCATATTAATGAGATTTGTACCAACTTCTCTCAAACAAAACCTAGAATTAAGAGATGAAGGATTGGAAAATCTAATGAATGGGTATGATAATAGAATAATTTGTCAATATAAAGATGGATATTCTAGTTGCATTAAATAGTAATTTAAATGGTCTTCAAGCTAAGGCAAATGCAATAGAACCCTTAGCAATTTACTATCCCAAGTGTAGATAGAAACACTCCCTTAGATATTTCCCCCTAGATAAATCCAATGTTTTATCATAAGGGATCTATGATGCAATATATCATGATACAAAATATTGTACTCTTCTTCCTATTTTAAAAAATCAAATGAAAACACAAGTCCAATCCATTGAATAAGTAAATTATATTCAAAGACAAAACTTTGCCCCACAAAACTAGGCTCAAAGATAGTTTAATGCAAGAAACCTAGTTAATCCATGGATGGCACCATAGAATTTTTTAGTTCCTTCACCATTTTAGAATCAACCCCAAATTCCATCAATTCAAAATCCATGGGCAGAACAAGATTGGATGCCAAAACCTCCATGGATGGTGCCATAACCACAACAATAATGAGAACCATAACAACAATAGATGCCATAACCATATCAACAATGGAATCAAAAGTGGAAACCACAAAAATAATTCACCCAACCAAGAAGACCACTTTAACAACAAATTATAATGCCACCCCTAGTTATTCAATAACAACGAAAAATCAATCAACCCTCAATACCTACATAACCAATAGCAAATTAAAAAAATAAACAACCAACACCTATTTATTTTAATGAACAGGAAGAGAAAATGAATGTTGGAGCTATTGAGTGTTTGGAAATACATTTAAGATCAGGGAAAACCATACAAAAAACTCTAGTTCTCATTTTTTAGATACCTGATGAAATTGAAAAAATAGAATCATCTTAATTAAACACTAGAGAAGCCAAAATCAAAATGTGTCCTGAAGTAAACAAAGGAAACACTACTAAATTAGTAGTTACTTTTCCTAAAAGATTAAGATAAATTGATATTAAACTAGAATCAAACTTGTTTCATGAGTTGTAAAAGATCAATATTGAGGTACCCCTACTATAAGCTATTATGGATATACCTGAATTGAATAAGATCATCAAAAACCTTTGTATCAAGACACCTAGGAGGAAATAAAAATATCTATGAACCATTCATGTTTATGGAAAAGTTTTTGATTTATTAGAAAGAAAACTATTAGATCCAAAATATGCAGATCCAAGAAGCCCAGTGATCATAGTCACAATCGAAGGTAAATAGATTCCTAACATCTTGGTAGATTTGGGAGCAGTAATCAATGTTATGACAACTAATACTCTCCATACATTATCTATTATGAGAATGCAACCCATAAATACCATTATTCAAATGGTGGACCAATTTGTAACTAAACCAAAAGGGACTATCAAAAATGTTGAAGTACTAATAGAGTCTTGAGAGTATTCAATAGATTTCATGGTCTTGCAACCAAAACAAAGAATCTAGGATATCCCATAATCTTTGGTAGACCATGGTTGGCTACTCTAGTAGCACTAATTGATTCTAGGTTAGGAGACATGACCATTTATAATGGGTTAAAATATAAATTCATATCTTTGTATCCTCCTATAAAACCACCAACAAATTGCATACAAGAGCTTTTGGTGGATGAATCAGACAACACATGAAACAACATTTCCTCCTTAGCTATGATCATAGTTAAAAAAACATGGAAGAATTGAATGGAGACATATACCTTGAATCTATGGACTTTTCTAGTCTAAAAGCTATTGACTCTACCAGTCTAAAAGCTATAAACTCTATCAGTCTAAAGTCTATGGACTCTGCCAGTCTAGAAACTATAGACTACCTTAGTTTAGGATTCTTGGGTAAAATAGAATATTATTAAACCTTCACTTCTACTTATTCTATTGTTTCTTCACCATATGATCATGTATTGATTTTGGAAATTGTGTGGGAATTGGTAGAACAATAGCAAACTCATTTCTTAGATGCATTCCATTATTCTTTAGCAAGACTGATCTCTCTTGGAAAAGAGTTTGTTGATAATGTAACCATGTTTCATAAGCTACTTCCTCATCCATGTCCTTTTAACTCATTGATTAGTGACTTCAAGCAAATGAATCCAACTACTTAGGTACAAAACCAATCACGGTATTACTTGGAAAGATTTTGAACATCAATAGTTGGTTAACAAATGAAGAGGAAGATCAACTCCTTAAAGTAATGGAAAGACATACCAAGGATTTTTCTTGGTATTATACCGACATGAAGGGAATTCACCCCAACATATGCACTCATCACATTTACATGTAATCTATCAAGCTGGTTAGACAACCACAAATAAGAATAAACCTAGAATTAAAGGAGATAGTCAAAACAAAGATCCAAAAATTACTGGAAGTTAGGTTTATTTAACCCATCTTAGACAACCAATGGGTTTCACCTCTAGTAATTGTGCCCAAGAAAAATGGAAAATTAAGGGTATGTGTAGATTATAGAGAACTAAACAAAGAAACACTAAGAGATTACTTTCCTTTACCTTTCATTGATCTAGTTCTTGACAACTCGGTAGGAAAAAGATATTTTTCTTTCTTCGATGGATTTAGTGGGTATAACTAGATAATGGTATCATCTGAATATCAAGATAAAACCACATTTACCTACCGTTAGGGAAATTTTTCTTACCAAGTAATTCCATTTGGACTCTGTAATGCTCCAATAACCTTCTAAAGAGTAGTTCTTGCAATATTCTCCAACCTTACAAATGATTGTGTTGAGGTATATATGAATGATTTCACTATTCATGGTGGAACTTATGAAGAAGCTCTTACCAACTTAGAAAGAGTATTTATCAGATGTGAAGAACATCAATTATCTTTGAGCCATGAGAAATGTCTGTTGATGATGGATGAAGGAATAGTGTTGGAACACCATATTTTTGTAAGAGGCATTCAAGTAGATCCAAAGAAAGTTGAAATAATCTCCAACTTACCCATCCCATAAATATAAACTAAAATTAAGAGTTTTTTGGGACATGCTAGTTACTACAAATGCTTCATAGATACTTTTAGCCAAATAGTTGCCCCTATGTTTGCCTTGCTTACAAAAAATAGTATATTCAAATAGAGTGATAGTTGTCAGCAGGCCTTTGAGACCATCAAATCTAAACTTATTACTACTCCAGTATTGAGAGAACCAGATTGGACTAAGCCACTCCATATATACATAGATAATTCCAATACAACACTAAGAATAGTCCTTAGAAAAAAGGATGAAGAGGGTAACATGTATGTTATATATTATATTAGAAGAAACATGACACTTATTGAAATAAATTACATCATAACTGAGAGGGAATTCCTAGCTATAGTCTATGCAATTAACAAATTAAAACACTACATAATAGGTTACAAGGTATTTATCTATATAGACCATTGAACTATTAGATATCCTACCAACAAACCAATTATGGGAGATAGGATTATTATATGGTTTTTGCTTTTACAAGAATTTGATGTTACTATTATAGATAAACCAAGGAAGTCTAATGTGGTGGCTAATTTCTTGTCAAGAATGAACACTATAGGTGAAGAAGAACCAGTGGAAGATGAATTTTCATATGAACTATTTTATATTTCATCAAAATCTTCATGGTTTGTTGATATAGCCAATTACCTCACCACATGGAAGTTTCCTCTACAAATTTCACAAAAAGAAAATAAATGTGTAATAAAATAAAGTTCTTCTTTTAAATGGATTAATGGAATGTTATTTAAACTTGGACCTGACCATGTGTTTCGTAGGTGTGTGACAAATGGTGAATATTATGATATCATCAAAGCTTATCATGATGAACCAGAAGGAGGTCATTACTCAGCTTATAGAACCATACATAAAATCTTAAGAGCAAGATATTATTGGCCTCACCTTCATCTACAAGTAAAAAGATATGTCAGACACTATGATGCTTGTTAGAGAATTGGATAGCCTACTCTTTCAATAGAGATGCCTCTGCACCCTCATCCTTAATTGATTTTAGAACCATTTGAAAAATGGGGAATTGATTTTATAAGTCCTATGGATCCTCCTTCCAAATAAAAAGAATATCTCCTACTATGTATGGACCATGTGACCAAGTAGGTAGAAGTGGAAGCATTAACTCATGCTACAGAAGAGATGGTAGCTAAATTCTTATATTTCCAAGTCAAGTAAAGATTTTGTGCTTCAAGGGAGATAGTCTCAGATCAAGGACTATAGTTCATGTCAAACATGATAAGGCACTTCATGGAATTATATTAGACTCAACATATAAAAACATCTCCATACCATCCGTAGGCTAATGGGCAAGTTGAAGTCACTAACAAAGAACTGGAAACCATTTTAACCAAGGTTGTTAATTTTAATAGAAAGGATTGGGTAGATAAGGTAGCAAAAGTTGTTTGGACCTATTATACTCCTTGGAAAAAAACAATTGCATTTCCACCTTATGAATTAGTTTATGATAAGAAGCCTTTATTCTCTATTGAAATTGAATTACAAACCTTAAAAACAACTATAGAAGTAGGGATTGAATTAGAAGAAATAAAAAAAGAAAGAATCCTCCAGCTTAATCAACTTGATGAGATGAGGATGGAAGCACTACAAAGAATTGAATTGGTACAACATCAAAGAAAATTTTGGCATGATTCATACATCAAGCAATAGAAGTTTTAGAAAGGAGATTGGGCACTATTATTTGATTCCAAATTTCAACAGTTTAAAGGAAAACTACAAACAAGGTGGTTGGGACCTTATCAAATTGAGGAGGTATTTGAAAATGGTTCTATTAAGCTAATAACTATTGATGATAATAGAAGAGCTCTGTTAGTGAATAGACATAGATTGAAGTTTTATCAGAAACCTCTCAATAACGAAGAATTTATTCAAAAGATAAAAGATCAAGTAGCCTTTTTGGAAGACTCTACTTCTAGAAAAATTGTTTCAAATCAAGTACTTTTTCTAGAGGACTCTACTTATTCCAGCAAACATGCTCCTTGATGATCCAACATAAATTTAAAAAAAATCAATAGTGAAAATCCTTCCAGGCACACTATTGACAATGCATGCCCAAAAAACTATCATGTTGGCTGGCTATGCATTGCAAAAGGGCTTTGGCTAGAAAACCAACAATGGCTGGCCAAAGGGAAAAAAAATTATAAGAAAAAAGTAGAGAATCTCATCATGTCACTGTGATTGGTCATCTCCATGTAATAAACTAATCCATACAAACTTATTTGTCTAGGACAAATGGCAAGCAAAGGATACATCTAATATCAAAGTATGTAAGACATATATTTTATTTATCTATGTTTAGTTAACTAATTATATTTGATTTAATTAAGAATTATTCTATGGAGATGACCCAAATTTGAATCTTCTAAAATAGAATGACATGACACATGCCATAATGAAAAAGCATGCAACCAAGCTACCAGAGGTGTATGGATAAGTGTGCAGCTTTGGTATAATCAATTGAGTCATCAATCATGATAATGGTGGGATGTCATAAAAGGGGTTTTAAATGAAGAAATAAGTTGTTGTCACCATCAACTTGATACATCATCATTTCATCTAACTTCTATTAATGAGACAAAATGGCTAGTACACTCCATAGAAATGTGTGGCACTAAACTGTATCAAGTCATCATATAGAACTACAGACTCATGCAGGTATGGTGTTTCATATGAACCATTCCATTTATATAGACTTTAATGGAAGTTGGTCTATAGATCCTCCATGATTTTTGCCTACCAATCCTTAGTGATTATTTCCTACCAATTTCAACAAAAGACTGGTGTACATCCAAATCAGAGTTAAAGGAATAGAGTTGTCTATAAATCTTCATAGAAATGGGATAAAAAAGAAGATTAGAGCCAAAAAATGTAGTAAAGTTTCATAAGGACAAAAATTTTGTGGTAGTGTTTAGAGCCAATGGATAGCTACCTTTCATTGAAAAGTTCTAAGTGTTTGATGAAACAATGGTAAATGAATTCATCACTAATCTCACCCCTAAAATTTAAATTATGAAAGGCATTGTTATTCCTTTTACAACTCAAGTTATAAGCCAAACTATACAAGCTCCAGAAGAGGGAATGAGAGCTATAGGTAGAATTTCATTTAGTGATTTAATTAGTCAATTTAGTGGTAATTAGTAGATTGGGACTTCATCTATAGTATATTCTAAGGGGAAATCAAAAGGTTTTAGTATAAATTCAATTTCTAAACCCTAGAAATCTATAGCCAAATGGGTACTCAAATATATCATTTGTGAGGGGAAACACAGTCTTTTAGGAAGAGACACCATGAAAATGTTAATACACCTTAAGTAGGAGAGAAAAAACCCTCAGTATAAGTTTAACCTCCCATCCTTATTATATGGTTCCCTACAAGTTATGACTATAACCCCTAATGCTGCTCTTAGGCACCATGTCCTGATTCACCTCATTTTCCAACATCACTTCCTTCAATAAGGATAAGAGGTATGGGAGGAATTTTAGAATAGTATAGCACAACAAATTCAAAATTTTCCTACACAATAAACCCCAAATTTACCATAGGAACACTCATCTCCACCTACTACATCAGTTAAGAAAACAATGCCAAGGAAGAAATCACAGACTGTAGTCTCCACAAAAATCCCTTCTTCTTCTTCAAGAAGAATCATAAGGTCTCAAATCCCTAAAGTTTCAAGGTATCCACAAGAACCTCATGAATATGTATTACAACCAATTCCCTTGTCAAGAAGAAGGAATTTGAGATGAAAGGTTGCTACATAACTTGAGAAGATTGAGGGTTTGATGGATGAAAAGGAAAGCCAACCAAGTGTAGCTCAAAGAGTGACCAAAATAAGGAGAAGGTTAAATCTAATAGATGAATATGAAAAAGAGGCTATATACATTATATAAAGTCTTAAAATTGTATCTCATTCCCCCATACATCAAAATATCCCTGCACCTATAGTTATTCAAAAAATCCCTTCTGAAGGAACTCTCTAATCATAATGGAGGAGCCAATTTCAGAGGAAGAGCCACAGATGGCAGATGAATCAAGTATGGAAAAACAACCACATGTTCTAGTTGAAACTAGAATGGATAAAGGGAAAACTATATGTACCAATGAGAAAGGTGAATCATCTAATCTAAATGATCGTATTATGTAGTTAACTTTGTTGCTTTCTCAAGCTCAAATTCTTGAACAAAAACAAATAGCTGACATTGCTGACTTGATCAATCAATTACAGAACAAGGATCATATTAACTTATTGTTGGTGTATAAATTAGATACAACATTTGCTGGTCATGTAGTAAGATTTCATATATTAGAGGAAATAATAAAGGAACATGAAAGTGAACAAATAAAATCTTTGGATATATGTAGAAAATTTGAAGAAAGAAAATAGAAGATTGCCAAGTTTGGTAAACTCTTCCAAAGCACCTGATGTTTCACCTCCTCCTCCTAATGTATTTATTGACCATAATTGTCAAACAAGTTACCCAAGTATTCCTACCTTGCAAATACTACATCAAATTGAAGAAGAATATTCTGTACTTAAATAGAAAAATGAAGATGCAACTTCTTCAAACAAACTCTTGGAAAATGAAAAGAAAGAATTAGAAGCTAAGGTCTAAAATTTAGAAGAAAATTTGCATGATGCATGAAAATTAGGGGAATCTCTTTTGGCATATAGGAATCCTTCTCCTACATATAGTTTGCTTTTATTTGAATAATTTTATATATGGTAGATTTTATGGATCTCTTGTCATCTTCCTTACAAAATTTTATAGCCAATAACATTTTTGGAAATTTTCTATAATGTTTAACCTAATCAACAAGATTTGCTTTGTGAATTTTATTTGCATTATTTGATCCTAGGAGACCATGAGAACAATAAATTCTTGATAAACCTTCATTTAGGAGAATATCAACTAAGGGTATTACATTCTACATTAAAAAATCAAATAGCATGGAAATGTAGATTTGAGGACTATACAAATCATGTTAAGACTATGAGATTGTGTGTCAGACCAACCTTTCCTATTCTCAGATTGATCAAATAGAATTTTAACTATGTTTTGTTAAGAAATGCATTATTTATAGGCTTTATATGATTGTGATGTTTCTTTTGATTTATTTTTAAGATAGAGTTTTGATTTAGTGGTGGATACAAGTGTAAATAGTTGGGACCAACTTTTAGTGACACTTAAAAGATGAGAGGTCATGTCCCCAAATAACTTAAGATGGAGTATGAGGAGATCTTCCTCAATTTTGGAAATCTTAATAGAGGTAATAAGCTTTGGGAGAGAACAAAAATGGATTGGCATGAGATATAGACCCCCTTTACTGATCATACCTATTCTAGGATGGCAGAGTTGGGCTCCATAATCGGAGGAGCAATTCAATATATGGAAACAAATGATTCAAGAGAATCATGGGTTTATAATAAATTTAGACAAGCATATAATAGATGAATTTGATGAATATGATTTGAGTTAGAGTGTAGAAAGTAGATGCTAAAGCTATAAATTCCAATAAATGTTTACAATGGGACTTGCAAAAGGTAGAGCTTGGGGGAGATGATGAGCTCAAAATATGGCTCATTATTGGCATGCCATTTCCCTCAATTCATCTCTCAAAGGATATTATCTTATGAAAATCTTATATTGTTAGATAGCTATTACATGGAAAATAGATATTTGTCTTGTTTATATTGAACAAAATCTTAAACCTTTACTTTATCATTAATGTATAATACATAGAATGTTTTAGTGATTTTTTTTGTGAAGAATGCTCAAGAAGAAGACACAGTTGATGTATAGTGAACGTTCAATTTTGATCTCCATCCAACAGAACTATAGACTCTACAGGATTATTTCTATGGACTCTGTAGGCTTGTGTCTAAAGACTATATAGGCTTGTTTCTATGGAGTCTATAGGCTTGTCTCTATGGGTTATACGAGATTGTTTCTATGGACTCCATAGGCTCATCCCTACCAACTTTGTAAGGTCAATTCTAAGAATTATTTAAGGATGAAGCTATAAATGGGGAAGCTAGTGACTAGATAAGATATGAGAGAATCATTCCAGCTGGAGTCAAATAAGGAAAATAACTACCTACTATTTTGTATGATTTTCTTTTGATAAAATTATATATAATTGGATCTTAGGACTATTATAAGATAAGCTATCTATTTTATTTGAATAATTATATCTCTTGGAAATATGATCTCCTATCTTTGGATGAATGGTTAGACCAAGGAATCCTATTTCTTTGCATCCTATTTTGAGTTGATTATATTACTATAAAATGTAAGAAAGATACTAGATATAAATATTAGAGAGAAGATAAGAGAGGAAAAAAATTATATGAGCATATTATAGGTTTTAGCCAGATTGTAATCATTTTAGTTTTATGGATTATCACTTTAATTTATGACATTGATTAATCTTTGTTCTTGAGTCTGAGAGGAGAAAGGGCCCACTCTCCTTGGAACCAAGAACTATGTATGGTATTTATGTTATGTTCTATTAACTCATTGTTATAATTAATTATAATCTTGTTAATATTTACATTTAATCATAAAAACATCAAAATAAATTCATAGTTTAAAAATCATTTTCTTATTCCAAAGTCATTTCCTTTCTAAGCAAAGTGTTTTTTCTTTTACATCAAATGTGTGAAGCAAATTTCCTTTTGTTAGTGAAGAGTGTGATTTTACATTCCACACAAGCATAAATAGGAGTGTGATTTTTTACTTTTAGAAAAATAGTGGATTGATTTGATTTCTTCTTTTTTAGAAAAAGAGTGAATCAAGCAGTTTAGGACCATCACAACACCTACATAAGCATACTTCTAGATCTACCATCATATACCTTACTACAGATAGATTTGGACACCAAACTTGGTTGATAAGACATCAATTGAATATTGTTTAAATGAGGAGTTAAATGACACTCATCAATCTCCTTCATATCCTTAACAAGATTGTATCCTCATTTTCTTAGTTCTTCCTTACTTGGTGTCTGATCATTCCCCTTTAAAGGGGATGGATTTTTGTCTACTTTGGGATAAGGAAGAATTTCCATGGTATTTGGAGGGGTAATGTTATAAGTGGCTAATTATTCCTCAATTTTTATGCATCTCTTTAGAACTATTAAAAAGTGTGAACTTTATCCATGCTATCCTCTGACTCAATGTCATCTTTACCTACAAAATGAAACTTGTGAGTTTTATAGAACATGGAAATGCTAGAAGATATAGGATCTAGATGATTATTAGGTTGATTATGAATATAATCTTATCTAACCACCTCTCTCTAAAATATTTCAAATGCTACATAAAATTTAATTTAGTTGAGATCACCATACTCAAACGTATTATGAATTCTACACCAATTAGGAAGATCCAACTTTGCTATGTTGATCTCTAAATGTTTTTGAGGTAATTTAGTCCTATTGAATGGTCTATTGTATCTCTAGAATCTAGTATTTTGATTTCCAATTGGGACATTTACATTACCCATCTTCCTTTCCATATTCAATAAATCATTGATCAACTTTTGAACCATCTTTTGAATAGAGTCTAATTCAACTTTTGTGGAATCCATACCTTATATAATAGTAGTATAAAGTATAAATGCTTGCTATTTCTACAAATATCTGTTACCCATTACATGATTGTTCATGTAGCCAAAATTCTATAGTGTTGTCTACATAAATGGATGTAGCATATATTAATGGTTCTAATTAAATGCTAGGACATTCTACCTTGCATATGGAACTAGATTTAGTGCTATAAAAGCATTGTTGACACTAGGTACTATAGGAATCTACCAATTGAGATACCTATATATGGTGATAACCTTTTTTAATGGTAGCACCAAAGTGTTAGATATAATCACTTTTATCAAGAACATAATAGTGATAGGGTCTAATATGTTCTTTTACATTTCCAATGCTAGTTCTACGTCTGATTTATATATCATTGTCAATCAATTGGAAATATTCTACAATCTTGCATTGGAAGCACATATGAGTTCAATAGGTTCTCTCTTCATGCTATTGAAGTGTTGGTATACCAAACCAAGATTGGTGATCTATCCAGACTATGCAAGAAAAGTTACTTGACATTCATCCCAAGAAGTTATGGAATTTTCCATTAGATTTAAATACCAATCATAAGAAACATCCATCAAAGTAAAAGGGAATAATATACATGTAACATCCTCATCTATGAAATTCATCAATCTTAAATAATATTTAACTAATTTGATATGTTCCTCTATCATCTTTTCTCCTAAAGGAGAAAGGGATGGTAGATACCTTTTGAGATTCTAAGGCAAATCATGCACATCTCCTCAGATGGCGATGGAAGATCCAACTAACCATGGATGTTATTGAGTCATTGGGTGATTAAAAAATAAAGGGTTCCCTATAATTAAGGGGTTCCCTACTAGAGGGGGATTGTTCTAGATTGGGGTTGGAATAATTCTATGTCTCCTATGATTTGTCAAGAGTGGGACTAGTAAACTAGCCTAAGAATTAGATCTAGTCACTCTCTTGGGTGACTCGAATGCTACTCTATGTAAATACTAACTACAAATATCAGAGGTACTAGCCCTCTTTCTAGTGTTAGTTAAGCATTGGTGCGGGTTTTATGCACACTATAGTCATAACAAGGTAGCTTCTAATGTTTTAGGATATCAATGGAGATAAACTCCACTCCATGGCAAGATTTGTAGGCATGTGATTTATTTCAAGCTATTGAAGGAATAGGGGTAGGGCATGCAAGTTTTTGACAAAGTTTTTATGGACAGAGGTGTGGTTCCTAAAAATAGAGTATTTCTAAGTGAGTTGGATGGATGGATGGTTGCTAATCTAAAGTGGGTAGATATTGAAAATAAAATCAAAAAGGAAGATAAGGTAAGGTAGAAAAGAATAGTCTATGGTTCTCAAAAATCACTTCCCTAGTTGGTTTTTAAATAGACCCATGCCTTTAAAACCTATGCTCATTGCTAGCAGCAATTACACATATACAATTAGACATGTCTAAGAATTCTAGAGAAATAAAGATGTAATAAATTCATAATCTTTAGAAAAAAATTTATCCTTTAAGGGAAGATATTACACACCCTTAATTAGGAGATTATGGATTTTGCTAAGGAATTATCAGAGGCATCTATTGCATACACCTAGAACACTACACTAAAAAAGGACTAGTACATATTCATAAGTGTGATTCAATTTAAAATTAACTATTCTAATCAATATATTCACTAATCCTTAAATATATATTAAACATATACATATTAGTGCATCAATAAAAATAATCAATAATCTTTTTTATTTGTTCCACACTAAAGATTATCAAAACACACAACCATATTAATAATAACTAGTTACATAGAATTTGAAAATAAAATACTCAAATACTTCGTTGATGATCAAAACTATTTTTTTGCTCTGTATTCAAAAATCTTTGACCAAAAACTCTAATGTGGGTTAAAACTATATATATAGACTTGGGGAATGGGTCATCTCATCCTCTAAGTCAATGCAAGGTCATTACATATGGTAGTTAGAACATGTAGTTCTAACTATGGTCTAAAACCATATAAAAGAATACTTATAGCTATTAATTAAATAAGTTAGCCTTTATAAAACTAATTAATATGTGCATGTGTACACAATATAAAATAAAATTTTACAATGAAAGGCTCCAACTATAAATAAATTCTAAATACATCCACTATTAGAAAATTGTACATGCATGAAATCTTAGCTTATAAAGGCTTAGTCGTATGAAGCATTGCATGCACCTTGGTCAGTGCATCTATTGAGGTGGTAGTTGTAGATGTTCATGAACCACTAGAATTCCACTTTTCCTTCAATTCATTATCCTCATAAAATTAATGTTTTGTATTATGTTTTTGCCATATAATATTCAAATTTAGCAGCATCGATTGATGAATTTGTTTACCCTATCCAAGGAGCTTTGCATGCTCATCATTGGTTATCTAAAATTTATTATTGAAAATTTTGACCTTGGTTACCTTCTTTATGGCACTACTTAATTTTGACTCTATCTCTTCAAGTGTTATGCCTTGTAAAGTTTTCCTGTAGTCATCTACTACTTCTGGAATAAGTTTGTCAAAATTTATCCTATTGATTATTTTATCGATGGCATCTTGTACTATGGATAATTTCAATTCATGAAAAAATTTGAGGAACTATACCTCATATGCCTGATACTTAGGGATTAAAGCCACAACTAATTATATCCATTATTTTTCATCTTCTTACCTAATGACAACCAAATTAAAGGCATTAGATGCTACTAGTGTTATCATGAGGTTGAGATGATTGTATAGGAATTTGTCTATTTATACAACTAACATATTCAATTTAGAACTATTATATCTAAAAGAATTAAATAATTGGTTGGCATTGCTCACATGAGGAGCCATCTTAGCCATCATGAATTTTAATGCCTCTAAGGAATTATAACACATAAAATCAACTTCTTATACCTCATCTTCTATACCTATAGGAATGTGTACCATCTTTACCTAGTCCTTTAGTTTCTCTACCCCAGCCTCTAGTGTCTACACTTCAAACTCAAGCTCCTATCAAGCCAATTATGTGCCTTCATGGATAGAAACTATTGCATCTTTATGTGACTATGCCAAGTCTACAAGATTTTCAACATATAGAGACTACCTTGACTACCTATTCTACCTCTTTATGAGGGAGAACACTTATTATCTTTCCTCCAAGATGATTTCAGTGCCTTTATCATCCTTTAGCTTCCTCTTCCTTACTATCTAAATGTTTTAAGATGGGGGATCAAATAGAGTGTAAATCAAGGGAATCACAGTGATTTTGAATCTTGGTAGTTGGGAAGCCTTACTTCTCATGTAGATTTCCATGGAGGAATGTCCAATTGAGATGCATCAAAATTTATGACAACCTCTTCCTCATCCTCTTCTTGAACCTACTATTTATTTTGGGGAATAAGGATGTTGAGTAAGGTAGGACATACTTTTGGACCAATCCACTCTTCCAAATTGAGGGAGTGGGTGAACCGTGATCACTTGGGGTTTGGCCTTCCTTCTTATACCAATGTTTTATACTATATTTTATTATGTGGAAGTGGTGGATGGCATTAAAAGTAAAATTTGGGTGGAATTGACATGAAGTTGTATGGTGTCTAAAGTAGTTGTACCTTCTTAGACACCTTTTTTAGGGCTCTGATAGTGGAAGTACCAGTAGGGACAAAGGATATAGGTAGGGGGAGTGTGAAGGTAGTAAAAATAAATAGATCAATATTAGTGGTGGTAATGTAGGGGTCAATGGAGGTAGAAGTAGGGACTTCTACCCAAGGTTATCTTAGCAAAAAAAAGTGATACTTGTCCAAAGATTGGTATAAAATATAAAGGAAATCTTACAAAAGGTTGGGTACCTAGAGAAGTTGGTTATATGTATCATGATTGAAGGATCATGGCCTTAGATGCCTCTAGCTCTAATTATTCATCAAAGTCATCCTCAATTTCTTTGATTATCACAACCTCTTTTTCCTAAGATGTAGTAGGCAAGCCTTGTATTGGTTCTACTATAAAACTACCTGTAGGAGTCATAGGCTTCCTTTTATAAACTAGAGGGATATTTAGTTATGTGGGGGAGTCTTGGGATGTGAATTTTATTGCTTCTAATATTAGTATCTCATTATATGTATAAATTTTTACCTATAAAATAATAGTATATACTTGAGTGGTGTTCATAGTTGACCATTTTGGTGTTCCTCATTCCTCATTAAAATCTAGGTTGATGGGATCCCCTGCTTGTGCTCCTATACTAGAACTAGGTTCAGATAGTCCAAGATATTTTTTTTATAGTCATTAGATTTAATGGGAGGGATTGAGATGAGGGACTTTCTTTATCCTTAGATTATTCCTCAAACTATCCTCTGTAGAAATTAGTGCTTCCATCCCTTGTATAGAGCCTTCCTACTATCTAATTATCTAGTAGTGATCGAGGGGTCATCTTGGATCATCTATAAATGATCTTCCTTTAGTAAAATTATAATGTCTCTCTATAAAAAATCCTCATTAGAGTTTTAATTAGGAAATATAAAATCATATGGATATGGGACATGACTATAAGGGATGTTAAATCCTTATATGTGATATTAAACTTACACATGTGGATCCCAATATCTATATATAAGCATGGGGAATGGATAACTTCTATGTTTTCCACCCACTTCTACAAAATGCTTCCTTATTGTGTAAACAATTCTTATAATTATTATGTAGTTGTCAAATAATAAGGTTTTATTTTATCTGGATAAGTCTTCCTCAATACTCCACCATAGTTAGAAAACAATTTCTTGCTCTACCAACTTGTCTAAGATGTACTTGGGAAGGAACAAAATATTAAAAATGTTCCACCAAATCATGATTAATGTGATGTTTGGGTAGAGTACATAATCTCCTTTACTATCCAATTTATTTAAAATATTAGGCTTGATTCTAGGCAAAGGTGAGCCATGAATGGATTGACACACCTATGGATAGACATGCTCTAATATCTTGATCATGTTTCTAGTATATAAATATATGTATATAAATTTATAATGGTCACAAATTCTATTATTTTCATAATCTATGGTTGGATTCCATAACTCCCCAGGATCTCTATAGCAAGTACCTATGATTGCATCTATGCAATAAGACAACATGTAGAAATTACCCAAAGGCATGGGACATGTATTTTTATGGAATATATATACTCTCAAACAAAATCTAATTATTTCTCCTAGGGCATATGCAATATCATGGGTGAGCATCATGTACAATAATCACACCTAGTCTATATTGAAAAAATGAATACTTGACATACCATACAGTCGATTGAGGAGAGACATGGCAATTTGAATCCCCATTCTAAATGTATTGATTAAAATTTCTCTTTTTAGCTTCTTCCCCTTCCATGCAATGGTTTAGTCTAGGAGTAGACATCAACACAATTCCTTCTCAACTAAACTCTCTTCATTGAAATGCATGAATCTATGCTTTTCAAAATAATCACTGGTTATGTTCAAAGATAAATAACTTTGGAAGTTGGCTCTTGATATCCATGAAACCATTGTGTTATTGCTTGAATGATGTAGGAAAGCATCGTGTGATATCTTTCTTGAGAAAAAAAATCCCATAGAAGGTTAATACATGATATTACTTCTAGCTTAGTGATAGCAAAATGTAATCTCTAAAATTTCATATCCAATATTTCATTGATGAATAGTCTATTCATAAGTACCATCTCATCTTCTATTAAAAATACATCCCTAGAATCAATGACTTCCCATAATTTTGAATAGTTATGGTACCCATCTCCAAATATTGTAGCATCAAAGACTATATCTATGAACTCCTTAGAGTCCTTAATTAAACATGTGGAAGGTAGATTTTCCCCTCAAATTTTCCTATATGAAGATGCCATTGATGTGTATATATGATTTGTGTTACTTGCAATATTATTTTATGTGTTATGTATGCTGTGCAAAAAATTTGGGTCTAGATTAGTCATTGTTTTACTTGTAATATTATTAAGATAGTATCTAAAGATCTTTATCACTATAAAAAAGTAGGAGACTTAAAATTCAAGTTATTTTGAAATAAATTATGGTTTTAATATATCTGAATCACCTATATAGTATTCTACATTGAATATAAATTCATGTGACATAAATGTGCAATGTTCACTTTGCTTCTATTTCCTGTATAATTCAAACTTTATTACCTCAAGTTGGCTAGGGTATTTTAATATATTGATGGGAAGTATTTTCATTTTTTTAAATCTAAGTATGGCAAGGATAGTAGTGCTCTTGGTAATAGGGCACTTGGTATATATGAGGGAAAGTGATTTTGGCAAAATATCCACTCACTAATTTCATTAGGGGAATTGTTTCAGACTAAATGTCTATAAAAATTTCCTCCAAAGGATATTTAATTATTCAAAAGTTATGAGAAAATTATCCCAAAGGGTGAATTTCAAAATTTCAAAGGGTACATTCTCAATTATGAAAAAATCCAAAAGGTTCACTTTAGAGGGAATTTTGTCCATGACAAAATTCCCAAAGGATCTACTTTATAAATGACAAAGGGCACTTTTAATTTCCCCAAAGGGAATTTTCATACAACTAAGGGTCATTATAAGAGTCCCAAAGGTAATGTTACATAATGTTTGAAGGGTATGTGCCTTAGGTCTAAAGGGTCTACTTCATGGGAAAATGCATGAAGGATCTACTCCATAGGGTGTTTTTTAGTGGGGAAGGGATATGGAAATTACCTAAAGGGTAAGTATTCACTTAAAAAAGGGTTGAAGGCTTGGGAAAATAAAATCCCAAAGGGTATGTCCATGATAAATGGTCCATTACAAAAAGGCCAAAGGGCACTTTTTGTAAGGCAAAGAGGCCATCACAAATATCTTAAAGTGTTATCTTAGTACGACAAATGGGCTGGAATAAAGCAATGAAGGATAAGTCCCACAGGGTAAAGGTTCTAAGAGAAAAGTCTTGAAGGGTAGCCTACACAAAGCCCTAAGGGTATGTTATTTTAAATTGTTGGTCTAAACTAGTAAAGTAGTCAATGAAAACAGACCAAAAGGCTAGTCTATAGGGCAAAGGACATATTCAAAATATATTGAAGGGCTAGTTCAAAATTATCAAAGGGTAAGTGGAAAAGATAAAAAGTGTCTAATTTTTAGGGAAAACATGGTACATGATAAATAACCCAAAGGGTAGGTTCAGAAGAGTCAAAGGTCTAGAATGTTTAAGAACTTTATTTTAGATAAAATATTTTTATACCAAAATTTTGTCAGGCAGAAATCTCATAGACATAATTACTTTAGGGGAATTATTTTGCATAAAATGTACACAATAATTTACCTAATAAAATAAGTTTGTAAAAAATAAAAGGTTCATGGAAATAAAGTCCAAAAGATTAAAGTTTGAAATTTTGAAAAAGGCACTAGACCAAAACACCTAAAACATAAAATCCAAAAGGGGCAAACTACATAAGTGTCAAAAGAATAGGATTGAAAATATAAACTTGATATAACAAGAGAGTTAGTCTTATGTAAAAATAATGTCAATATCACCTTACCAAAGTATAAAACCTTAAATCAATCTTTCCCAATATTCACAAAAACACATAGAAAAGGGGCTCAAAGCTAAGACCCAAAAATGAAAAGTGGGACCCCATTTCTCCATAAATAAAATGGGGATGTTGGGTAAAATATTTCTCTTATCTCCCATACCTAAGGACTCAACAAATAAGGAGATAATCAAAGAATAGGGACAATTCTCTACTTCCTCTATCCCCAAACTAGATATCAAGTCAAAAGAGGAATAATGGACTCTAGCTAAATCCAAAAGGGAAGAAATAAAATAGAGGTGGGTGAAGCACCCAAATACTCATGGAGGATATCTAACCTCTTATCTATGAAAAATGAAACTACCAATGAAATAGAGAAAGGGAATGAGAAAAACCTTAAGGGACATTTCACTAAGTTCAAAAAATTAAACTCATTTCATGGAATATAAGGGGGTTGAACAACCCTAATATATAGAGGATAGTTAGAAAAATGAAAAAAAAAACATAAATCACTTTTATTTTTACTATAACCGACATTTTTTTTGAGACTATCCTTAAAAACTATCACAATTAGTTATGTTTAAAGTAGGATATACTAGTGTGAGATACTGTTAGGAATAAGGATGATTTGGAGTGCTCTCGAATACCATGATTTATGGATAACTATTAACAAATATCTATAACCACATATCTATCCTATTTAAAGATAAAAATATCAAGTAAGAGTAGATCCTTTTGAACACATATGCTCCCAACACCAGAATTGGGTGGGAAAAACTCTAAGAAGAATTGCTGATTTTTAGTAATCTCTAAAGATAATGTATCATGATAGGAGTCTTTGAATCACCCTTATATATATCAAAAAATATAGTTAGCAACCAAGATTTCAAAAAAAGAATGGATGATTTATATGACTTCATCAAAATATCCAATTTAGTGGTTGTTGACCTTAAACGAAACCCATTCACCTAGACCAACAAAAGAATTAGTGAGTACCTCAGCCAATAAAGGTTAGACTAGTCTCTAGTCTGCCTCAACTAGGATTTATATTTATCCTAATCCCTTTCTTTATTTTCAATAATTGGGTTGGATTAAAATCTGATTATCTTTTAAGGAGAAAGGATTTCCAAATCTAAAATTTTGCCTTTCATATTTGAGAGCACATGGATCCATCACCTATATATCCAAAACTCAATCAAATAATGGTGGAATGAACTTGTCATTGATACATACATGTTAATCTAATTCAAAAAACTCAAGCATATCAAAGACAAATTTAAATTCTAGAACAAATAAGTGTTTAAGAACATCATCATCTAAAATAATTCCTTACTAGATAAACTTTGTAGCCTAGAGGAATAAATGGGAATCTATCTATCTGATGAGAACCTTGTCAATATTAATAAGGATATCCTAATATCCTACCATAACTTAGAATTTAGAGATGAATTATTATGGAAGTAGAAGTCTAGATGGACCTAGCTAAAGGAAGGTGACAAGGAAACAAAATTATTTCATCAAGTTGCATCCATAAATAGAAATTATAATAGAATTTTTGAACTAATATTACATGATGGAACCAAAAGAAGAGATGAAAAAGTCATCAATGAATATATCACTCTCCAATTTAAAAACCTACTAAATTAAATAGGATATGATGACCCTAAAATAGAGGCTAGTCTCTTGCAAAACATCTACTCTGCCATATCTTAGGTGAATAATTAATAACTCCAAAAAACCCTCCCTAAAAGAGGTAATAAATGTGGTAATCTCCATGGAATTAAATAAGGCACCAAGCCTTGATGGTTTCCCCTAATTTTTGTTTTAGAGGTTCTAAGAATTCATACACTTGGAGGTGGAAGACACACTTTATGAATAATTTAGGCATGGAACTATCCTAAATGAGATTAATAATACATTATTGGTACTCATCCCCCATATACTAGGAGAAAATAAACTAAAATATTTTAGATCCATAAGCATATCTATCTAAAAACCTTGGTCACACACTGGTAACCCATGTTTGAAGGGATAACTACTAAAAAATAAGGTATCTTCATGGTGGGCAAGCAAATCACTGATGATATCATAATTATAAATAAAAGACTACACTCAATGGTGAACTCTAATATGGAAATCATGTTCCTTAAACATGACATGAAAAAATCCTACGACAGAGTATCCTGGATTTTTTTAGATAGGGTGTTGATCAAAATTAGTTTTAAATTAAATATTATTGAATTAATTCATATCTAAATATCCACCCCATGTACTCAGTCCTAATTAACAGGGTTCTTACAAGGTTTTTATCTTCCAATAGAGGGATTAGACAAGGGAACCTATATCACCATATCTATTCATTATGATGGAAGAAACTATAGGTATAAATTTTCAAGTGGATAGGTATCAAAACCTAATAAAGGGGATAAAGATAGCCGAAAACATAGTCTCAATCACCCACAAGAAGTTTTTAGATGACGGTTTTTTCTATGGTGGAAGAAAAAACCCTCAAATTCATCCTTTTAGAATATGAATGGTTGTTAGGATATTAAATCAACTTTATGAAAATATGTTCATACTTCTTGAATACCCCACCACCCCTATAAAAAATACAATTAAGTCATTTTAGGATGTAAGATAAGCAATCTACTCTCAACCTATCTCGGCATGCCATTATGCAAGATGAAAATGGAATTCTAGAACCTATTGGTGGATATAATATAGAAAAAATGGATGGGTGGAAATGAACACTTATTTCATAGGAAGATAAGCTCCATCTTCTAAAAAATCCTTGTAAAGCATACTAGTCTACTTTACGATCATGTTATGTGTCCCCAATAAGATCACAAAGAGATTCAATCAAATTCAAAAAATATTCTTGTGGAGAGGTGTAGAAGACAAATTTATATTCCCACTATTGGCTTGGGAAAATTTTGCCTCCCAAATCCCCTCAGAGGACTTACACTAATAAGAATCAAATATATGAATAAATCTCTCATGGCCAAATTTGGCTAGAAAGTAATGAAATAATCTAACCACTAGACTAATATCAACAAAGTGAAGTATCTAGAGGATAAGGAGGAATATAAAATTATTTGGAAAGAGGGCCCCATGGATGGTTTTGCCTTTTTTAAATTCATCTCAAGATCTAAAGATCTACTCAAGAAGGGAAGTAGATAGTTTAGAAATGATGAAAAGGTTAATTTATAGGAAGGTCTATGGCTTGTACTCTCTCTTATTCCATATTATCTATCTAGAAAAAACTAAAAGAGATCTTCAAAACATCCATAGGACTTAAGTTTAAATACTAATTGAAAACCTTAGAAAGGAAAACAAGGTGTAATACCTTATCTTTAGAGTTAGATAATGTAAAATTATCTTAGGAAATTCAAAGTATCAATACTCAACTTCAACAAATTCACATTATGGTGTTGCCTAAGGAAAAATCCCATCTCTAGTCATCAAAAGATAGAGGGGATTAATAAATGATGTTGGGTTCCTCATTAACCCTAAATGGGAGGAATATTGGATGTACTAGAGAAACCTTTAGATCAAACACCTCACCCCTAAGGTCAACATATTTTTCTAGCTTATAATCCAAGATAAAATCTTAACTATAGATAATCTATCCAAATGTAAAATGGTCCACCCTAAAAGGTATGTTCTCTATAAATCTAATATTTAATTAGTGGCCCACATTTTCTTTGACTATCCCTTTAGATCAACCATCTATAATATCCTCTTTTAGATCTTTAACATGCCTTAGGTTATGTCCAACTCCACCCTTAATCTCATTATCTAGTGGAAACCCCTAAAATCTTCCTTCCTTGTCCTTCTTATGATCCATAGCCCTTTCACTATTCTACTAAAAATTTATATTTCCAAGAATACCTTCCTCTTTAATCATAAAATCAAAACCCCCTTGAGCTCTTTTCACCTATTACAAGTTATTATTACTAATAACTAGAGAGTGGTGATACCAAATGATAAAATAGTTGGCTCTAGGGAAAAAAATTTGATATTAAGTAAGTGAAAACTTATCCCATTCCTCCCAAGACTAAAATGGATAGAAGCCTCATGAAATGGGAGTGTCACCCCCTAGGCCAAATTGATCCAAATTTAGATGGAACATCTAAGGTCAATCTATGAAATATAGTCGGTAGTGGAGTCATTTGATATGAGTCTAGGGTAGATATAATAGCCTACATAGGCCCTATGGGTGTACAAATAATCCATGTGGTTGAGGCCAAATTTACCCTCTATGTAATTTAATTTTAAATCCATCTCAATATCTCCAAGTTGGAAATCAAAGGAGATTCACTAAATATACTTAATGCTCTTTTAGGAAAGGTGAATCCCTCCCACTCTATTAGTCAACTCATTGTTGATGTTATTAGTATACTCTAGTTAACTACTAAGTTTTTGTTCACCCACATATACCAGGAGGGAAATGCCATTACTAATTCTATTGAAAACATTGGAATAATTATCCCATACTTAATCAAGTGGATTATCCCCATTAACACCCCCCCCCATATTTCTCCCCTTATCATTCATGATTTGTAAAAATCTCCCATTCAATCAAGTGTTGAAAACACATGCGTGATCATAGATCATACCTAATACAATCATGGTTCACACTAAGTGTAATTATTATGACACTAATTTCAAATTTAGGGATGGAATACATCATCTAGAAGAGCATCATGATTATAGTAGTTGGATAAAGCAAAACTAGATGAACTCAAATCACCATTAACCATTATATTTTTCGCTACCTAAGCTAAAATAAGATCATAATCATGGGGGGTGATAATGATAGGTGTGATCCCATATCATGTGACTAATTCAAAAATAATCACAAGGTCTAAAATATGATAAAAAATGGGGATTACTGAATTTATTCTTCACATTCAAGGCCAAGGTGAAATGTTGGCCAAGGATTTTGCTATGGGGTTGAAATAAAGGAAAGTTAAATTCATGGGAATCAAATTTGACATCACTAATGAGTTGGTTAAGGAAGTAATATGTATTTCATATGAGATAACCAAAGCCTTCAAGGACAAGTGGATAAAGTACGATTTAATGTAAACATTATTCAAAATGGACTCAATGTTCCAAACTGACAATAAGGGGTACCCTAGATCAATCATCCAAGGGGTGGATAGACATTTGTATTTAAGGAATGAGATATTTAACATTGGAATGACAATTTATGAACATATTTTCCCATTAATTACTACTTTTGAAACACTTTAAGTGTCACTGAATTAGCCTCCCTTACTATCTTCTAATGTCCCTTGAATGCTCTATCTTGACTTTTAAAAAAATTCCTCGTCTAACCTAATTCACCAAGGTTTAATATTATTTCTTACCAAGATATGGAAATTGATAAGGAGTATTGAGATCAACCTATGGAAAAGTATAAATGTTAAAAGTTAAGTGGAGACCTTGGATAACTCGGTTGAAGATTGGAAGGAAGAATCATCTCCTTCTCCTTGCCCAACCTCTCTTCCTCTCCCTCAAGTGGTTGGTAAGAAGGGAAAAATAAATTCCAACAAAAACATCCCAAGAGAAGAAAGTGGAGAAGAATATTAGTATAAGCCTAGAGATCCCACAAGGCATAAAAAAACTGAAATTTAAAATTTATGAGATTAAGGTTGTGTAATTTGGAGGAGCGATGAAGATAGTGAAATGGTAGGCTTCCCTGAAGCTATTAGGTAAAATAAATTATAATTTCACAAAAATTGTAGATAATGGGACTAAAATTGGTCTCATCTATAGAATAGTGGAATAACCTAAAGATAGAGGTAAATAGGTTGAGGGAAGTTTTGGGAATTCTAAAGATGGAAAAAGGTAAAAGGCATTGGTTGGAGAAAACCCCCCAAAAAAAGAAAGGGAATAATTACTATCACCCTGGTACGTTCACATGCTAATAAAGAGAATGCAAGACCTAAGAAGGACATGGGGATTATGGAACACAAGATAAATTTTATAGAAGGCCATAGCATCCAAATAAGAGGTAGGTCTAGTGGAACTAATAATAAATTCAGTGGCAACAAGAAAGATGCAACACCTTTTGGGGAAAAATATGGATCTAACATACCCTCCGAAGAAATCTAGTATGTGTCATAGTTTTTGACTCCCATTATTTTTAGGTCCTATTTTTTTATGAAAGTTGGATGAAGTTTGGTGGTTGATTGGGCAGTATAGCTTGGTACTACTTAGACCCTTTTTGTTTGTTTGTACTTTTTGTTTAAACTTGTGGTTTCAGGTCCTTGTAAAATCTACCTTTCACCTTATCAAATAAAAATTGTTTGATATCCACCATAAACAATCAACTAGTATAATGAATCCAACTTGAAGTTAATTTTTTATTTATTTTTTAACAAGAAAGGCCATTTTATAATGAATATTTATGACTTTTTTTCTTGATATCATTTGTATCTACATGAACAAATAAGTGATGAACTATAAGATATGGATCCAATATTTTTATATCTACATCAATCTAAATAAAAACATATAAAATTTAATTTAGAATAATGATAAGGATCCATCTCTCTTCTAAATTAAGTGTTTTTAAAATTCTTATGATTTTATAAATTTCCTTTATCCAAATATAGACATCTATAGTATCTTCCTCAAGTGATTTGGATTCATCCCACACCAATAACTATAGGGGGAATAAGTTGACTTCCTTATCTATTAGTGCCTCAAAAAATTTATCACCAATAAACTCATATTTTTTTGTTTTTTTTGTTTTTCTCCATTTGATAATGTATAGGAGAGGTTTTATTTGGGGGACTTTGATTTTTTATTTTTATTTTAATTTCTATTTGTTATGACTAGGGAACTCTTCGTGTTACCCAAATTATGTTTTTGTATCAAGATTGATATTATAAACCTTTTTATGATCTCATAATGGAATTTTGTCTTGAATTCCCATAAACTATTTAATAGGTTTATCTTTTTTTAAGATTCAATTGGTATATGTTTATGTTGGTCCTAATTGATGAGTTTAGGATACTTTAGGTCAAGGGTGAGAATTAAATTAATTGATGAGTTTAGTGGATGTGGGGTATTAGTAATTGTTATGGATGGAACTTATTACAATGTGAAAAAATGATTCTTCAAAAATAATTGGATTATCACTTATATAATAATATCGATACCACCAAGGAGTTTGTAACTAATGCCACAATATTTCTTATTTACATGAGAAGGTATGGAATCTATAATTTCTTGTTCATGGAGACCCAATCCTTTTTCACTATAGTTAATTATGGTACACATGATTCATTGTGCCATGAGATACTCATTTTTTTTGAAACAAGTATTTAAACAATCATTGTATGGATAGGAATTATTTGAACTTTTTATCTTATATTCTTAAAGAAGTACTACTTTTACAAAAAGGATTTCCATATTGATAGGTGACTTGTACTTTATTTTATATTAGCTTAGGTATTCCATATATTTTTTACAAAATTTGAAGATTTCCCACATGAAAATAGCTTCAATCTCATATTCACCTATGATTTTGTCAGTGATCTTCAATTTGATTATGGAAGATGGAGTTGTGGATGTGGATTTAGAAGGTGGGTTCTTAGTCATGGATGGAAGATCATATAGATGTATATAAGAAGAAAATATTTTGAACCCTCAGGTGATATAGATGTATGTACTTCATAACCATTTTCATTAATAGGATAATAGGTTATTTTACAGTAACATCCTTCC
>JARHVA010006112.1:367500-442500 GCA_037957365.1 Torreya grandis | reverse complement strand
ACTTACGAAGGGCTTGTAATTTCATTTCATGATGGATGGAGATATGTGGACATATTTGGCATTGATAGTACAAATCAAGAGATGATACTATAATGTGATCTCTAGTTCATGCCTAGATGTTTGTAAATATATTGCTTCCAATATAATTGGCTCTTTATTAATTTATTATTGAATAATATCTTGGATCATAATGGAGAAGGTATTTTATAAATATTTTGAGTTTTTTTTAATTATATATCCTCTCCTTTGCATTACATAATTCACTATGTAAATGATATTTTGGGGTGAATTGACTAGATGTAAGCTGAGGGTCATATTATTGATACGTTATGGTTTTGTCCTCAATGACATCAAAGATATTATATGTTCAACCTTAATTGAATATAAAACTCAATTAAAGTTAAATTTTGGGTGGTTTATACTTTTAAAATCAAATTGATTTTCATTCATATTGATAAGGATGTTACACACTTGGTGATGGTCAAATTTATGTGACTGAGTTTTAGCATGATATGGTACAAGTCCTAGAAGGTTTTGTGTTGGATTATACCTCTTATTATTTTTATGAGATATAATAATGAGGACTAATTCCCATTTGTGTGTTCCACACATTATAAATTTATTTCATGAAGATGGTTGAATTTTTTAGCCACCTATAAAATCCTACATGGGATAACAAGATTTTCCATGAAAATATAATTCCTCCTTTCAACCTGGATGATCTCATAGATCTTATACATATGTTATGAAAATTCATAAACTATTTAAATTCAAAAATTATAGTTAAGGATATGATTTTATTGGTTATAAATTATGTGGTTTCCTTTGATAGCCTTTCTTCCTTGTCAGGATATTATTCTAGCCATTTCTACTAGTTACAATGTTTCCTTAGACTTGCACTTAATATATGCATCTAATATCTTAAATTTTAAACTTGGGGTGGTTCATTATTTAGTCACTAATCTTATATGTTACTTAATTTATCCAAAAATATCTCCCCCCAAGACTCATTAGTTGGTGTTAGTGGCAGTCTACCTAAGCATAGTCAAATTTCTAGTCTTTTAATCCTTATCCTTGTGTTTGATATGTTATTGATGATTTTTATGGTAGTCCTAATGAAAGGGGTGGTGGTTATATAAAACTTTGTTAAGTATTACATGGTTATATATATGGGGACTAAGAGATTTTGATTAGAATTGGATCTGATCTACTTGACAATGCTCATACCTCTTTATATACAGACATTACTGGTATGAATTTTGAGTTGGTTGTGCTTGTGAATGTTGATGCAGCCATGGTGTTGGGTATTTTAAACATTTATTTTATGGTCTCATTGCATAATTTTTTTAATTATCTTATATTTATGTATTTGGTTTATTATTTGTTTGTATCTTGTGGTTCTATGCTTAATTTTGAATCTAAGTTTTGTCTTATCATTGGGATTCATAGGGTTTTCCCCTAGTTTTTGTCCCTATTTGGGTACTTTTGAGGCTAAATATTTGGCTAGGTTTAGTATCGTGGTCATTCTCCATGTTCCCCTAAATTTTTTTGTAATTTATCACTTTATATATGGGCAATTGAGCCTTAAACCCAGCCACCCACCCACTCGCCTACACACAAACACAATGATAATATATATTGTTGTCTTAGAAAATTTAAGACTCAAATTTCCCATAATTATTTCACTAATTAGATTAAATGAAATGAAATGGTTTTAATTATGTACATAAGACTGAATGATCTAGGTCTATTAGACCATTGATTACACTGATTAATCCAAAATTGTAGAGATTCCAAAATTTACACCACTTAAAATAAAATTGAAATTGAAATGGTTATAATTACATCTATGAGAATAATCAATCTATGGAACCACTAATTAAACTTATTGATCCAACTATTAAAATATTCTCATGACATGAAGAATATTTCATAACATTGTTCCATCTTTTTTTGTGATTGATTAGCATCTCCCCAAACATTTTTAATGTTTTTTCCTCAAATATATCTATTATATATCCAATCTTAAATTTTCCACATATTTTATTCATATGCTCATGTACTAAGGATATTGAAGGATTAAGTTTTCTTTCATTTTAACCACCTTTATGGTGTAAATAACACAAACCCTCTCCAACCATTGCTCATTGGATTTGTCCATCTACATATCTTTCAATAAAGTCTATGTGAACTAGTTATTAATTAATCAATGAGGATCTTTTATCTCAAAATTATTTCAGCCCTGATAGAAATTTTTCATTATGCACGTAAGTTGGGTTGAACATTGAAATATATTGTTATCTTTTCTTGCTTGTTTTTTCCTCCACATTATCATTTTTAAAAAATTATTTACATAATTATTTACATATGTATTTAATTTTATACATTCAATTAGGTTTATATCCCAATTATTCATCCACTTATGATTCTATTTAATCAAAGTGTTGTTCCTCCTACATAGGTCTTCCTCTTTTTCCACCCTTGGCCATTTACTAGTATTCATGCTTTCTATTTTTTACACATAACATAATAACCTAGACATAGTGGTTATCTCTAAATTTTCCCCTATTTTAGGAAGAATAATTTCAAGATAAACTTATTCAAACTAAAAATTGGTGTTTTGTTCCTTCTTTATAGATGTTAAAATAATAATTTTGGTTTTATAAATGTTTATAGGTATAATGTAAAATAAATAAAATAAAATACTATATTTCAATTTTTATCCCAACTAATGATAATAAAGAAAAAACATATATAGGTTATAAAATCAATTTTAGGTAAAATATCCTCATTACTCAATTAATAACCATTCTCATAGGATTTAGTAGAGACACATATATTAGAAAATCCTAAAGAGAAGTGGGTGAGGCAGTTTGTGTTCTTTCCAAAACTTGGGTTGTCAAAATGGAGGATCACTTACTCCTTTAAAGTCCATATTAAATGGAACTATAAGCCAAAAATGCAGAAATTTTATGAGTTGGTTCCATGGTTTTGATTTGATTCAATTTCAATTTCATGCATCCCTAATTTATTACATGATAGATCTAGAGATGGTCTAGTAAATGTTGGATTATCTTTGTAATTATAAAAACTTAGTTTAATAAGCTATTTTGGCTCTCAAAATTTAGTGGGTGTTTGGTGTCAAATGTTGATTGGATTAAATAACATTTCTTGAAACTCATTAGTTCCTAACAAAATCAATTTTTTAATTTGAGAAATGAATTGTTTGAAGAACTTGTTATTTCCTAAAGACCCATAATTAACTAATTGAAAATTTCAAATAGTTACAAGATTTAAGTTAGTGCTCATAAATCACCATCTCACCTAATCATCCAATGGAAGGTTTATAGGAACTAAGTTAGTTATGTCATTTCTAGGTTTAACACTATGAAAATTATGGAATTTTGAGGACATAACACTTTTTAGTTATTTTTTTTATTAGTGTTCATAATTTTATGAATATTGAAATTATCAATATTTTATGATTTGGTTATTTTTGGTCATTATAGTTTGAAGTTCTGAAGTCATTGCATATTAAGTTTATGTATCTCTCACAATTTATTAATATTTCATGATGTTGTAGGTACTTTAGTGAGGAATCTACGGAAACTAATTATATATGTATGAATAAAAAATAATGAGAGCATGACATGTGTTAATCATTATGAACACTTAAAATATGGTAGGTCATTATCTTTGGAATAAACACGATGTAGTGTAATTTTAGTGGAGTGGCAAAAAATAAACATGGCATGAGTTGGAAAATATTATTAATGTATTTATTTATAGAACATTTGAATAATTCTAAGGAAATGATTAATAGATAGACCACATTTAAAATGATGAATATTCTAATTGATCAACTATGTAAGGGACATAAACATCCCTTTAAAGTCATTAAATGAAAAATCACATTATAAAAGCAATAAGAAGGAATAATTAACACATTTTATGAGCTTCAAAATTATCAAGACAAATTCACTTTGAATTAATTTACAAATACAAAAAACTCTATAGAACTACTAATTATGCCTATTGATCATCATTCATAAGCAAGTAGATTTTCCATTATAATTTGAACATAAATTTAATATGCATATTGAAATTTTGAAAAATAAAAGGAATAAATAGATGGTATATACAAACCAATTTCTTATCAGCTATGACACTACCCAAATCTTCATAGATACTATTCTAGACTTTGAATTGTTAGCTCACAATTTTTTTCACTATTCAATAATGTACAAGATAATTCATAGAGAGAAGCCTGTAAAGGAGGGAGAAGGCCCTAGTTTTAAGGATATTCAGCTTTCACATGATATATTCAATATTAATAACATTATTTTTCACCTTGTAGTAGTGAAACCTAAGGTATTTCCATGTCTTGACCTATTTTATAATATATTTTGGTATACTCATAAATAAAATGGTGTCATTATGTCAAACAAATAAGGAAAACACATAGATTATATATCAAGAATGGACTTCTAAGACTAATATAGACTTATTGATCTTAGTGTCATGTATAAATTAGTAATGACCCTATAATTTCTTAAAACACATAATATAAAAAATGGTTTAAAGTATTAAGCTAAAAATGCTAACCGTTGGACCAATAAAGAGGACATAAAAAATAACTATCAGATTATTTAGAGAAGGTGTTAAATTAGGTATGAACTTGATGAATTAACTATTTGGAAAAATAATGATAATTAATGTGGATAAGGTATATATTCATTTACTTTCTATTATTATTGATGACAAGTAGGTCCCCACACTAGGATAAGTTATATATTTCAATTTAATTAAGAGATTCATTCAGGTAAAAATTAATCATGATTTTTTTATGATGTCGTAGATAATGTATTTCATGTGTTACATAATTGAGTTTCCTTATTACCCTAAATTAACTCTTGATTCACAACAAATAGTTTAGATAACCTTCTCTTACTTTCACATTCATATGTTCCAATAAAATTTTAAGGATAGAAATTTATTTTACCCACTGATCTTTTGGGCCATCAATGATAAGCCCACCCCTCACCCTTTAAAACAAATCATCAAGATATTTTTAAAAATTAGACCTTAATTATTATATCACACTTATATATTCATTAGGGTAGAGATTTTAGTGGAATCCCAATTACAACTCCCTCAATATGTTCTAGATAATCTTGTTGAAAAATAAATAATTTATCAAATAGTCCATGGTATTAAAGGAATATTGAAGGAGAAGAGACAATCACCCTAAAATAATCTCCATATCAATATTAGAAGGAAAGACTATAATAAATTTAAAATTTTATGTCATGCTTTCTCACATAAAAACTCTCATAATTTGGTTCATCATGATGTGAGGAGATATGATACTTAGGGAAAAGTAGTTTATTATTTTAAGGACTTGAAGGAAAGTTCCATTTTTTTCATCATCAACCACATTTAGATGATTGGGTGATCAATAATGCTATAAATAATAGGTTATTAGAATAAAACATGAAAATATCAAGTTTCATGGTGTTTCCAAAGGCACCATTCAAGTGACAACAAGAAATTGTAGAGGAGAGGCCATATGCCTTTAACTTGAAGGAATAAACACAATAGACTAGTGCTACCCTTACAAGGAAAATTCAACAATAATTTATCAAGCCATAAGGGCCATAACAATCACCTCTTCCTCTCAATGCAGAATCTTGTCGTGTTATTAAAATTATTCATATATCTAATCCCTTGCATATTATTGATCCTAAAATTAGTGAATCTAGGATTTGAAAAATTCATTTTATTTTATCACAGTTGATTTAGACATTATTTATGATCCCACAGAAAAAATTGAGTTGTTTTTTATTAAGACTAATAGTGATGGATTTGAAGTTACAATAGCCATTCCAATTTTCCCTGCCACCTCTATCATTGAAATAATGCTAATACTTACTTACACTATGTATTTTTATTTTATATCTTCTAGGATTATTGTGAAGAAGAACCCTATAATTTCTTAGGTTTATACCAGGCATAATACCTCAAAAAGTATGACTCTTATAAATGGTCTAGGTTTAGTTGAACTTGGTTCATATACTAAAGTTCAAAAAAAATCCTTGCATGTTTCCATTGCTACCATTTCTACTATGGGTGTGTCTACCTCACACTAAGTTCATCAACAAACATGTCTTCTCTATGACTATGATATTTATCTCTAATAGATAGCTCATCTATAGTTTTTTATGATGAAATGACTATTGTACCTAGTTCATAAAAAGGTAAATATAAACATGTTAAATCTTAGGATGAAAATTAAAAAGGAAAGCATGTTATTTTTGACTCATCCATACTTTAATCAATTGATGTCACTCTATAATAAACCCTTCCATTATTTTAATTCAATGTACCCTAGTTTCACCTTTCCAATTCCATTCACCATATTCATAAGTCCATCTACTATTTCCCCCTCATCCAATTCATCTATAATTTTTATGACTTCATAAGGAGAAAACTGGATTAATCAAATACAAGTTGCTTAAGTAGAGATACATGATTAAGTGATTAGTGATGAACCCCAAATGGGTATTTAATTCAACAAGGCCATTGACACCATCAAGAGCGTAACTATAAAAAATGTAAGAATGTCAGGTAAAATTCTAGTTTAGCATGAATCTAAAGATTAATTTTTTTCTTTGACTAAAAAGATAAGGATAAAAGTTAATAATTTATTAATTGTAGAGAATACCCTTCTCCATTTATCTTGGATTTTAGTGAAGTAATACAAACCATGGTCAAAGGGATGAAATAAGAGCTTAAAATATCTAGAACTTATACCAATTCCTTAGTATAATAGGGGCTTGATTAGAGGGTAGAATAAGGATTTAGATCATTGTATGGTTTATTCAATCATATTTTGTAAGAATCATTCAAATAGTACATAGGATGATGAATTTGAGAAAGGTAATTTAGGAAGATGATTTTATGGATCTAAATACTATGACCATTGAGGATGTACTCTTGGTTAATAGTTTTGTTATCATGATGAGAGTTTTTATACTATATTGGTATAGAGAAATATTGTAGGAGTGTGTAGGATAGTGGTAGAAGACAAGATTTAACAATTGTTCTAGTAGGATAGTATTGAAAAATTGGTTTTGAAAATTAAACATGATATTATAGTTATGTAATAAATTTTTTGTTGTCTATTAGATAGTTTCATGAGTAATTCTAGGGACATATTTATGGAAGCTAGTGGAAGTGATATGTTAGTTGAACTAGTATGTATTGCCAAGAATAATATCAAAATTGTATCTTCATTGAATGAAATGCTAGAATATATACTAAAACTTCATGTAATATAAATAAGGAGTACATAGATATTACCTAGAATTACCATAATCTCAATATATAATATCAATAAGGACTTTAATATATGAAAAATTAAGTTTCAGATACCTCGACCTCAAACTCAACTGACAACATCTAATTTTCTTTCACTTCCACTCAATATGCAACCCATATTTCTAAAATTCAACTTAGACTACATGTTAGTGGAGTTCCTACTAAACTGAATCTTAAAATTGAGATTGATTTAGTAATGTTAGTTCTATGCATTTAAAAACTTGTTTATGAAAAGCTTATTTAAATTAATTATATCAATAATTGTATGAAAATTTGCATGGAGTGCATATTATCATGGTTTTGTCCACTTTATAATATATTCATTCTCTTATGGATAGGGTGTAAACCCATAATTTATGTTGGGTGGGTATAATCCTCATCAAAAAATTTATAATATATATATATATATATATATATATATATATAAATATACAGATATATATATATATATATAGATATATATATATATATATATACAGATATATATATATATACAGATATATATATATATACATATACATATACAGATATATATATATATATATATATATCTGTATATGTATATATATATATATCTATATATATATCTGTATATATATATATATGTGTGTGTGTGTGTGTGTATCTTTATATATATATATATATATATATATATATATATATATATATATCTATATATATATATATATATAAATACATATACACACACACACACACACACACACACACACACACACATATATATATATATATATATACAGATATACAAATATATATACAGATATATATATATATATATATATATACATATATATACATATACATATATATACATATACATATATATACATATATATATATGTATGTATATATATATATATATGTATATGTATATATATGTATATATATATATATATGGTATTTATTTATCCATATAATATTACCTTGAAAATAATAATCTACTCTTTTTTTATTAATGCAAATATAATGATAAAGTTTTTAAAGGTTATGAATAGATCGAGTTTCACTAGCTAAGATGAGTAATGTTGTGAAACTAACTTAGTGAGAAGCATCTGATCATATTTGAGACTTTATCTTGATATTTAGATTGGAAATATGTACAAGTCCAATCTGTAGAAGGTCTTAATCTAGGGGGAGATGATGAGATTATAAAATAACTACAATTAGAGCATAGTGGTTCTAGATGGCACTCAATTCATCAACTAAAGAATTGAATGGTTTAGGAACTCATTAGTTTATGATGGAATGCATTTAACTAATTATATATTTGAAGTGTTATTAATAACTAAGTTAGTGTCTAAATGAAACCATTTTATTAATTTATTTAATGGGAGTTTTCTAGACACGAAGTCAATACTAAACAATCGACATATAATTGATTCACTGACATAAAGTAATAAAGTGTTTAAATGAAAATTTATATAATATATACCAATATTATATGCATATATGAAACAAAAATTGTGGTTAAGGAGTTACTTTCCAAAGTATAAGTTCATTTTTTAATTGATCGACTTTGGGTTATAGTTTGAAAATATGGCTATGTTATGGTATAAGTGTTAATGGATATAATATTTATATGTTCTAATATTGATAGACATTCGATCATTTCACATTTTCTAAACCCTATCATTACCTAAGATATGTTATAGGTGTTAATAATTATATAATATGTAGGTGATAAATTTTCTAGATATTCTTTCATTTCACATTTAATAAAACCTATCCATACTCACACAATAAGTGATCAAATTTATGTGACCTACTTGCCATAAAAAAATTTAAGATATTTGATTAGAATAATTTTATAAAACACCTTCAATTAAATAATATTTTTTTCTCAAATTAAATGTAACATAGTAGATAGTCCTGGTCTAAAAAAATTAAGAACGTAACTTCAAATTTATGATAAAATATGTCACTTTGATTTTTAATTGAGCTCTCAAAGTTTTTTTGTTCAAGATAAAGTCATTGTATGCGAAGAAAGATTTGACTACACAAATGTTAGAGTTTGGAGTGAAAATAATGTAAGTTAATAAGAATATAAAAATAGAGAGAACACGTGATACCATAATAAAAAATGAAACTATGATATACTCTTCCAACAATCAAATTATGAAACTCACACAATATTCTAAAAAATTAAATTATAGAAATCACACATAGTATTATAAAAATACTTAAATCAAACCATAATTGGTGTTTGAATTAAAATATGGTGCATGATAAGTGAGAAAAATTATGTATGTTATTTTGATGATATATTAGATCTAGGTACAAATATTGATACGTACCAAATCCATCATTTGCTAAAGAACATAAAATAGTTACTGAAGTACACATTTGACATATGATGTTCATGAACCTATTACAAAATTGAATCTCTAAAATTATTGAATTTTTTACATTATTTGAATAAAACCATTAATATTTGGCTCATTATTTATAGGTGTTGGGTTTTGAGATTTCTTGAAGGATCTTAAGTCATTTTTATATGCATGTTTTGTATTTTAAGAAACAAATGGTTTTTTAAATTAAAAATGATTCTAATATTACACAAATAAACAATATAATAGTTAGAGTTTATTCTTTATTTTTTTTATTAGAAACAAACTGTGAATAGTTGGATCATGATTTAGTGTTTTTATTTTTAGAGATTTATTGAATTTCAAGTCAATTGTAGATGTATGTTTTGTATTTTGAGTGATAGTATGTTTAAAATACATGGAAAGGTTATTTTCATTATAAAACCGTAAAATATTTTTATTTTGTATTAATTCTATTGTATCAATGAGGTTACATACCTACGTTTAACAAAAAGGAATCATGGTTAATAAAAATAAAATGTATCAACTTAAAAACTTCTAAAGAATATTACCTATATTTTCCATTCATAGGGCATCTATCTATTTAAAGAACAAGGCATAGTGGAGCAAGCATGTGAGAGTATTTTTGTAAAATTGACACTTATTTCAAATATATAATTAAATGGAACATGAATTTAAATATATTTATAAAATGCATTTAGTTATTCAATGATAATTAATGTGAAGGTAGAATGAATGAAATAAAAAAAATCATTACGTTTAAAGGAAAATAAAGTAATTCCTCCCAAAAAAAATGTTAGTTTGGAACTCTTTCAAGACATTTTAGGTGTTATTTTCATGGGGATGACTTATTAAAGAAAAAGGAATAAATATACAAAAAAAAACCTTTATAGTTGGGCTCTTAAGTGGGTTGAAACCCTTTTTAAAATAATACCTTAGCCAAAGAATGGAATTATGGATCAAGATGATATACATACCTCTTTCACTATTGGTAAATTCCTTTCAAATCACATTGTTGGGGAACAAATCCTATCAAATTTTGAAATATGGAAGGAAACAAAGAATAAGACAAAGGGTATGTCGATACTGATAGTATTAATACTTTGACAAATATTACATAGGAGAAAAATTGTACTAAAGAATATTAATAGCCTCAAAATACCATGTAAGGAAGAGGTCTATCATTAAAAAAATTAAAATTACACTCCTTGAATTCAAACATAAAACAACATTAAAAACCTTAAATTGAATAATTTCCATACCATTTATATCTTATAACACCTTATATGACATGATACCATATTTTATTAAAAAGTGTCTAATTTAATATATAGTTTCTTTAAAATCTTGTGCTCAGGACTAGCTTCATAAAAAAAATATACATGCATCATAAATGACTAAATTTTATAAAGAAAGACTCATAAATATTTTTGGTAGGATTCTCTATTAGATGAAGAACCAAACCATAGTTACTACAGATTTCATTCATTACCAAAAAAACATAACACTCATCTAGGTTGATAGAATAGAAGATTAAATAATGACTAGAGTTGTAGTAAGAAATATGGTTTGCAGAGGACAATGACAATATGATTATAGAAAAGGCATATCTCACACATACATGACCATTAAGTTGAATTATTCTAGCTTGGTATTTATAGTGCAACATTGTAATAGATAAACAGATCTACAAGTAATAAAATAAAATAGAGATAAATTTTAGAAAGGTTACAAATCAGATTAACCTATGTAATTGTGTTATAGAATATAGACCATATAAATAATTATATTTATCAGTTATAGAAATATATATAAAAGATAAGTGTTAGAGTATGAAATATTGTGTTATGTGTATTGTGGATACATTATTATAAATATAGGCATTACTTATTTTTAAATTGAACGCTAAGAATATATCCAATACCAACCCTTGCAATACATTATACTCACTCAATTTCAACTATTAAACATAAAACCATCTACGTCCAACAACTTCAGATTTTATGTCAAAATTTGGTTGTGTCATATGGACACTAATATACTAATTTCTAGGGGGAAGTATCCTTTAGTTTTTTATAAGTTTTAATTAATATAAATATAAGAGTGATGGGAAGAAATACTTTAAAAAAAATCACAAATAAGTTAAAATAAAAGGTGATTCAATATCAAAATTCAAGGCAACATTATTTCAACCATAGGAAGAAGAATTTTGTGTCATATTTGCACAAATATTATGGCCTTAGATAATATGTAAATCCAAATAGATGGAAAGGTCGCACATCTATATTAAAATACATATTTAGTGGACTATAAAAAATCTTTATGCACTTAAAAACCTTAATACATCATTAAACTAGGCTATTAATCATTACTTCGTGATGATTCTTGATTCATTCATCATAGTCTAGGCTATACATGGTTGGACAATATTTGATGCTACAAAATCTAAGTTTGTTTAAGGAACAAGGAACATTTCCTAACTAAATTACCTCTCCTCATCCACAAACTATTTATGGAGAGAGGGATATTAAGATACTGTAAATAGTTCCTTTAGGGCTAGACACCTAAGGGATGGTTTGTGAAAACAAAAGGGGTCCTAAAAGTATGTGAATATGTGAAATATCTAGTCTAAATGGTTAGGATAGGTTTAATAAGTGCTAGGGGGATATAGAAGTAAGTATAAAGTAAACTTAAGTTAATTAACAATATGAGAGATAGTATTAAGATGATGAAATAATGACAGGTAAGAGAAAATGGTGAATGAGGAGATGATGAATCAGATGGATAATGAGATAATTCACTCAAAAGTTAATAATGATATAAAAAAAGGGAAAAATAGTAAATAATGTTGAGAATAAATAAAATAATAAATAAAAGTGATCTACCGTTGACTAGTGTAAATCCTAATATGGAAAATCTTGTTACTATCTATCAGAGAAAAATAAATGAGCTAGTATTCACACCATAGGAATGTACACACAAGGTAAGTGAAAGAATTATAATATAAAACATTTTATATCATACATTGGTGAATGTGATACATAAAATGAAACAAGGACTAATATAATTAGCCACACTATTCAGAATACCCAAACTATTCCAAACATTGGGTGTACAAGACCAATCAATCATAAGTAGTTTTTCCCACAATGGATGAGTCCTAAAGGGTAATATAAGAATAATTTAATATATGAGGATTAATATATTAAATTTTAATAACACATTATAACTAAGAGATAATATATTATTCATATAAAGTATCCCAACATTAAGTAGTAAGTATGAAAGTTTTACACATAACATAGAAGAACAAATAATAGAAGAGATAGATGATAACCTTTAGGAAAAATGTGATTTAGAGATAAGTATTGGTATCCAAAATAAATAAATGCAAAAAAGAGATAGGTAAGAATATAATTGAATATAAATACTAGTTAGTGAAAACATGGGACAAGATGTCTAATTATAGATAGAAGATGAGGAAGAAGAGATCTAAAGTGATGCAAACCCCAAAACCCTAACTAAAAGAGGACCAAAGATAAAATTAAATCTTTGTACTAATAATAATCCCTGATGATGATTAAAAATAGATGTTTACATCCATCTCTTAGAAGATACATAGTTATTAGAGACGAGATAGAAAATAAATATAAAAGACACAAGTAAGAGATTGAGATTAAAGGATAATTTATAATAAATTAGATTGAAGTATTAGGAAGAAGATACTTTTAGTAATAATTATAAATAGATAAATTTTGTAACCTAAATTTGGTTAGATACTAAAAATACAAGTAGAAGAATAATTATGATAGTACTACTAGAACAAGTACTTTAGGAAATCAGATGAATAATGGTAATAATCCTAGTATTAGTACTTATAAAACATCTCAAAACACTAAAATAACACATAATAATATGAAGTTACCATTGTTTGTAAAATAAATGAAGGATGTGGAAGAATATATATTTTTTATTTAAACTCATATTGGAGAATTCACAACATTACAGATGAAAAAGTAATGTTATTTTTTTTACTATGACATTAAGAGATGATGCATCTAAGTGGTACATAAAGAATTATTTGGGACATGTAACTACATGGATTTATGCCCAAAAATAATTTAAGGGTGATTTTAACTACCCCTATATAATGACAAAGATAATTATGAAAATGAGGGAACTTATTTGGAAAGAAAAAGAATATGTGAAAGATTATTATCAATAGTTTGCATCCATAGTGCAGAAATTAGAGGATCCTCTCAATGAAAAATAAAGGATATAATGGTTTATATGTGTCTTAATTCCTTATATCCATTCCATCATGGATGTAAAAAAACAATACATTTACAAAAAAATTAGAAATAACATCAAGTCTAGAAGCACATTCTTGGAGAAGTGATACAAATACCTCGTTAAAAGACAATGTGGAAAAATTATAGTTCGAATTAGAATAAATGAGACTAAAATAGGAGATACAGATGTAGGGAGATTATTTTTTGGTAATGAATAATAATAATACACCACCATAACCAATAATTTGTTTTACCACTTATTGTGTGGAGAGACATTTTAATATGAAAACTCCCCATACTGATATGGTATAAAGAGTAGTAGCAATAAGATTAGCCAAAAAAAAATATGAATGACAACACCAGTTTAACATGCCACATATGGTGAAAGGTTTTAGTATAGAATATGAAAACTCTATTATCAACATCCACAACACTTATGCCCAATGTGAAAGTAGTACCCTTACAACTTTGATAATGTAATACACCAACTATGGGTCATTAAATCAGTAAAATCATAATTATCATGTTATAGATGCACTTAAGGATGTACAAGACACTATATAGATAAGAGAAACAATAGTATAATAAATTCCATAACCATATCTATCCATAATTAATTCTATCATACCACACCTTAGACAAACATATCAAACCCATTTGATAATTTTAAATACCCAACCTTGGTACTATAATAATCAGGGGACTTACAAATGAGGTGGAAAGGGCACTTATAGAGGAGGATACCATAAAATAATAAATTACCTAAGTGGTATAGGATATAATGAGAATTATAACTAGGGGTATTATCAAGAAACACCCCATCTAAAGTCTTATAAATACATAAATATTAGGCATATTTCAAGTAATTTTGAGGAGAAGCCATAGTTAAAGTGTGTATTTTTCCATGAAAAGGGAATCCATCATTCATTTTCCTATCCAAAAGTAGCACAATTTTACAAAAAATAAAGAAATGGAATAATCTCCACACATAAAAGTGGATTAACACTTATGAAAATTATCAAAAGGCTATGACATGAAGGGTAGTGTAGTGAAATTCAATGTTGGAAGGAAGAAGAGAAAATAATGAAAATTATGGTGATCCATCTTAGAGAGTAACAATTATTGAATAAATTAGACAATTTAAAGAAACTATAAAGGATAAAAAGAGTGACTATGGAAGTAGACCCTCCACATTATGCATGATAATTTACCACTACATGTAACAATAACCATCAGAAGTGCAATGAATATGGGTAAAGGAAAATAAGTGTCCATTGATTCTAGTACATAATGTAATACATATATAGAAGGGAATAAAAATAATATCAATGAGCATGACATAATTGTTTAAAAATCTAGAAAATAATAATTGAAAAAAAAATATATAGATCAACTTAAGATGACTTACTTTGATGAAGATGAGATTGGATATTATAAAAGAATAATGAAATTAGTTGAGAAATAAGACATAGTCACCAAACTTACACAATTTTATAAGTATTGGAAATAATAATGAGAAAATCAAGTACTAAGGATGGAGAGAAATAGAAAACAATCCAAAGAAGAATATTTTTCATAAAAAATCAAAAATGGAAAAATACTATTATTCTTCTAAATATCAAAATAAAAGACCAAAAAATCAAGAAAATGGCTCTTTGTGATAATGTAGCAGTGAAAATGTAGAAGAAGAAAATGTAGTATAGACATAACATTGCATGAGAAAATGTATCAAGTAAAAAAAAATTGAGAATGTAGCATAAATGTAGCGAGAATCATAATACACCAAATTTTGAAAAATTAAATAGATAAAAATACAATTTCATGAATTTAGATTTGTAATTGAAATATATGTTTGATGCCTCATAAATATTCCAAATGATTATCTAGAAAATAACTTGCTACTACTCTTCAGATCCTGCTACATAATATTCCATGGTGACATCGGTGAGGATTTGTTCCTCTTTTAGAGATTTTTTGAATTTCTAAAGTATTAAGTGTTGGAATTTGAAGAGATGGTTAATCCTTAATGCTACCCTTATATGGAATTGTTAGTTTAGGGTAGACCAATGTAAATGGCTTCATGACAGTTCCATAGGTCAATTACATATCTACCTCTTCTTTGGTTTATATAATGAATTGTCCAACCAATCCAAGTGTTCTTGTAGTACTCTACAACTTCTTGAAGCTCATTTTTTATTTCTCCATCTAACCCATCAAGTTTATAGTATGGATATTTTCATAATTCTTGAAATTCTTCAGACACATGCTCTACTAGAATGTATGCTAGTGTAGCTAACTAGAGGAGTTAGAGTGCAAAATTTGAATCTCTTTTATACAATTTTTGGAGCCCTTCTACTTAGATTTTTTGTCAAAGGCATTGATCAAGGTGTAATAAACATCCTTTCTAAATACTATTGGGTAAGGTAAACTAAAATGCTTTAAGTGGATCTATTTTGAAGTCTATCATGAGAGTTGTTGACTATAATGAGTTGTTTATGTCTTTCAATGCTTTGAAAACTCTCTTGTATGTTTCTTTTTTTTGGTTTGGCATGAACGTGTATATCATGGGTATCATTGTATGATTATTAAAAGTATGGATGTTGTATATTTTATTGAATATTAGTTGAGTTCATTTGAATGTTCCATCTCCAAACCAGTTTGAAGTGGTAGCCATTTATTCCATCATTTTTTTTTCAAAACTTATGGTGTGATATTTTATAAGGTCACAATCAAATAAAAATAATTCTTCAATAGCCATAGTTTTGTTGAAATGATCTCGTGTTTATATTGTTTCTAGAGATGATGAATTCACAACTATTTTTTCCCTTCTAGTATGACAAATTATTATTTTAATATTTTTAATTGGTGGGAGTTTATTTGAAACTATAGTCAATGCCATGGCTACATTTTTATAAATAATATATTTTGGGGTTTTGACACTTGTAGATACTTTCTCTTTCATATTTCTAAGTAGTTGCTTTGCTTCTACCTTTGTAATGTTTACAATATGATTATGTTCTTGGGTGACTATAAAATTATTTAGATCTGTATGGGCACATCCCTTAAATTTCATTTTTTGGTTAGCATATTTTGTGCATCTCCATATGCATTTTATCAAAGTCTTATGTTCTAATTTATATGTGTGGCCTTCATAACAATATAATTTTTTCCCTTTCTGTCTTTCCACAAATCCCAATGGCATCACTTACTGGGATTTGTATTACTACACTTATTTTTTTCTTTAGTGAATATACTATTATCTAAAATAGACTATGTATATTATTCCCTCTAAAATGTGTCAATGAATAGTAAAGTTCAACTAGACTATAAACTGGACAATGTATACCATTTAATGTTTGACTTGGTAATCCATAGATAAACTAAATTGAATTTTGGTTATACTAGACTACATTTTGAATAAAGTAGACTTTTTAAAAATAAACTAAGCTACATTTTGAAATTGGACTATATTTTATTATATTGCACTACATCTTCTATAAAGTGGATTGCATTTTTAATAAATTGGATACATTTGTATAAATTAGACTATGTTTGTATTATACCATAAACTAAAACTTCTATGATTTATTTCTTTTGAATAAACTATAAAATGTTAAAACTTATGTGCTTACTATATTGAATAAACTAGAAAACAATTTACTTTTATGCTTAGAGTATTGGCAAATGGCAATGATTTGTGATATTATGTTATTAACAAACTATCATATATACCTATGATGTTATCAACTACAAGCATATATCAATGATTTTATCTCTTGATACATTTTCTCTTGCCAGTATTTCATTGGGTACCCAAGAAAACATTATTAAAACTTAGCACAGATATAGATGTATTATTATGGAGCATATGGGAACTATTTGGAAAATTATAGTTCCATGCCACACCTTATGATATCACCATGAATTATTGTACTTTTTGGATCCATTGTCACCCTACAAAATGTTTAATTTGATTTTATGAGAATAAATAAAATGATAGAATTTGAGGTAATCAATATGTATGATACCAACTTATTAGAACTGAAAGAAGAAGAAAACATGTTTGATAAATAAGGTTTAGTGGTCCATTTCCACTGGAAGTAGGAATGTGAATGACATAGTCATAATAAATATGGTCAAAAGAAGAGAATAATGAATTTGATAGCTTTACTAGTATGTATACTCTAAAAAATATTATAAAGATAGAATATGACCTAGAACCTAATGAATAAGGAGAGTTGATATTAGAATAAGAATAATAATAATAATAATAATAATAATAATAATAATAATAATAATAATAATAATAATAATAAGAATCACCCTTACTAGATGAAATTAAGGACTTAATATATAGTTAGACATAAAACATAATTCATAAAGTATGTTTTTTAGAAAAAGACCCCATTAAGTGAAAATTACCACTACACTATAAAGTCCATTACCATAGAGAAGGATAGCTCACTACATAGAATTTGTTTCACATAATGTTCAATGAATACTTAGAACATATGATAAGATTATTCTCATAATAATAAATAATGATTAAAGAAATTCAATGATGCACTCACTATTACTGCCATAAGATGGTGCCACACCCATAGAATAACCATCCATGGAAACAATTTTGCGTATTACTCATAAAAAGTTTTATAAAATTGTAAAGTTGATTTAGAGAGATAAGATGTTACATAAAATAAACTAATCCATGTTGGCATATTAAACATGTGAATAAATATGGAAGTCAAGAGGGGAGACTAAAAAAATTATATGGGCATAATTTTTATTTTAGACATTGGACACAATCCCCAAAACATGGTACTTAAATTAAGATATGTGAAATGGAACCAATACATAGATAAACTTAAAAATGGATTTGTGTATAACTTTAAATTTATGGGACCTAGATACAAGATTTTATAGGTCACTTCAAAAGATAAAAATATTTTTATTTATGAAATACTTAACTACCAAATAATAATTATCCAAAATAAAATTATAATAAGCACCATTATGTCACATGGATGACTGGGATCAAATTGGAATAATTATGTGAGAATTACCAAAAACTGTAGGAAAAACCTTGCAAATAAAAGAGCAATAGAAGGCATATTTATACAAAATTATAAATTATGAAGAGGACGAGGAAAAAAAACCTAAAAATATAAAAAATGATGTTTTAGAAGGATAATGATAACTCCTTGATAATGCAAAAGATAAAACATAATATTTATATCAAACTCTTAAAATTAGGGAAGAAAATATTATGATCGAAGGAAATCCAAAAATAGTAAAGGTGGGAAATTATTGGCTAAAAGAGGAAGTGGAGATAATTTTATAACTATTGAGGGAATTTAAAGACTTATTCCTAAGAACTTTCACTAAAATCAAAATAATTAAGGAAGTGTGGGTACCATGAAGATTTAGTTGAAAGATAATATCAAACCACTATGGAAATAACCATACCAACCAAATCCTAATTTAAATGTAAGGTTAAGGTTGAAATGGATAAAATTCTAGATGGTGATAGTATTATAATACACCAAATGGATAAGTCCCATGGTAATATAGAACAATAAAACTAGTGAGATTTGTATATGCATTGAATATAGAGAAATAAATAAGTCTTGTTTACATGACCCACTCCCAACATCATTCACTAAAGAGGTATTGGAAATTTTTATCAACATAGAAATATACTCCTTCACTAATGGATTATTAGTTTATATTTAGGTTAGGATAGCACTAGAGGATATACCAAACACTAAATTTTCCACAAAATGGGAATCCTTCATAGATATGATGATGCCATTTAGATTGAAGAATGCACCAACTATATTTGGCCATATAATGGTAAATGTGTTCCATGATTTCATCCTTGAGTTCTTGGAGATATACTTGGATGATTGAATAATTTAAGTATTAATCAAATACCATGTACAATAACTATAGATGATGTTCTAAGGATGTAGACAATTTAATTTTTTTATAAATGTTAATAAATACATCTTTGTTAATCCTTTTATAACTTTATTGGGAAACATAATATGTAAATAAATATTGAGTGTATATCCACTTAGAACCACCATAATCATCAACCTACCACCATAAAAAACACAAAATTAGGTTAAAACAATAATGGGATATATTATATATCACCATATGCTCATAAGAAACTATGCAATTATAAGTGCACCCATCTAGGAATAATTGAAAAAGTGACATAATCAATTGCTCGATTGGTCCAGATAATGCCTAGAGTCATTTGATACACTAAATAATGAGATTACAAATTATATAATCTTAGTATTTCCATATTGGAAGATTTAATTCCATGTACATGTTGATGCCTTAAGAACTGAAATTGGAAGAGTACTATCACACCTATAGGGAACTATAGACCACCCAATCTCATTTGCTAGCAAGAAACTAGGAAGGGCAAAAATAAATTATTCAACCACCAAGATGGAAGCACTAAAAATGTTCTACTTGGTAAATAAATTTATACATTACTTATTAGTGACCCTATTTACATTCTTTATATACCATGAGATACTTAAGATTTGATAAATAGGCTAATAATACAAGAATCTATCATTGGCTCATGTTGTTCCATGATTTTGATTTTAAAATTATGGTAAAACCTTAGAAAGATAATAATAGACCTGAATACCTATAAATAATAATCGTGGGGGAAGATATATGACTAAATAAGGATGATTTTCCTAGATCTAACCTCTTTCACATAGAAGTAGTACCCAAATATAAGGTATTGTGTAATTTATATCTATATAAAAGACAAGATTAATGATTTAGGTGCTTAGATTCATTCTAATTGATTGGGAATTATATAATAATGTAATATGAAATGTGTTATAACATGTATCATTACTTCATGAGTAATATAATATATTAAGATAAGTGCATGATTGAGTTTTAGGAGGACAGAACTCTAGAGAAATAATAGGGAAAAAAATACTATTGACAAGCCTATGATGGACATCATTTTTCAAGGGTACACATAGATACACAATAATTTATGATAACTATAATAGAGTGTGTAAACCAAATTATAGAGATGAGATGCCTCTCTTCTTGGTTTTGGATATAGCCTCATTTTAAAAATGGGTAATCAACATTATAAGTACCATTAAACCTAGAGAAAGAAAAAGTAAATCCATGTTCATAATCATTGAAACATAATATCTCATAATATGGGTAGAATATATTTATATAAAATATTATACCCTTAAGACTACTACTTTATTTTTGTATGAATATATAATTACAAGGTTTAGATGTCCTTTGAGCATAATGAGTGATCAATGGAAACACTTTGTCAATAACACAATTATATAGTTATTGAAACACTTATTAATCCAACATAATAGAAGAACTTCTTACCGTCCACATTAAATTGTAACATTGAAGCATTAAAAAAATTATTTGATAAATTACGAAACAAACTATTTAATATGGAGATAAGGGATTGAGATACCAAGATACCAATAGTCTTATGGGATTATTGCACTACTTAAAAATGACTCACAAACTATTCCCCTTTTAAATTGGCTTATGGATTAAAATAAATGATGCCAATGAAGTACACATTAATAATTTTGAGACTTGTGATAACATTTTAGATGGCTAAGAAATATTTTATCCTAGAGAGGTTGATAGAATTAGAAAAATTAGATGGAAAGGTCTCTAAAAACGTATAACCAAACACAAGAAAAGAGGCATGAAAAATCATGGCATGTGTAATCACCCAAAAGTGGTACTTGAGTTCTAAAAGTGCCAATTGAGACTACCTATCCCTAGCTTATCCCTAAACCTACCCTGGGGCCTACTATTACACATATCTATCATTTATGTGGGCCACAGGCATCCATAGTTGTACCTAAAGTAGTCTCAAACCCTCATTTCATGATCCTAGCCCTTCATGTTAGTGTTGTAATAGATATACACTAGCTCCATAATAAGGACACTAGCACCACATGGATCTAGTGTCTAAAAAATGGAGTTAATTTCCTTTACCCTATCTTTTCTAAAACATATATCTTTTCAAAACTAGAACCTCCTAAGGTTGGCCTAGACCTATTTTATCACCCACATAAGCATCATATCAATATAAATACATGAATTTAATAACTATAACCACTAGATGGAAATCATATATAAAATACACATTCAAACTTAGAACAAGCTGTGGAAAATTAAATTTATCAATCCCTATTCTACACTACTTATGCTTATTACCATCTATAATAATCCTAAACTTATATTACTTATATTTCCAATCTTAATCACATTCAAGGAACTCAAGGCCACTATAATACTAGCTTCACTTTCACTTGAACCAATAATTACATGTGTATAATTACATTGATCTTGATCCCTACTCAAATTATTGGTATGTAGGCACCTCTCTTCATAGTAGGGTGTTTAGGATGTCAAGTCTTCCATACTAATAAACACACTTTTTATCTCATACCAACTTGATGCCATAGGTACATGGAGTATAGGTTTATCTCAATAAATTAGTCATTACCAAAATAATATATGGTTTTAAAACTTGTGAACATAGGAATAAACCTCATAGATCTAGACACAAATACACCTAGAAGCTTAGGACACTCCTACATAAAGGATTTACTACCAATATCTAGAAACTACTACCACATTTATAATAATGGTGTTAATGTATGAATATAGATCTACTATATAAGAGGGGTTATGACACTAATATATATTAGGTGACACTCAGACCATCTTTTACATCAGTTTCCATCTCCCAGATCACCCATCTTAGTTATTTTCCAACTAAGTTATTACTTTCACTATTTATTGTTATTTTTAGAAAAGTCAAAACTAGTCAATTATGTAAAAAATTAGTGGTTTTATTTATTTAATATTATTTACTTGATTTAGTTCAATAATATCTTTAACAAACATAGGATTTTCACTTGTGAAGTCCTAAGAGGTTAAAACATTTGTTGAACTTGACTTACTTCAAACATTGCTCAAACCCTAAACCTATATGCTACTAGGGTTTGTATCATTCTTTTTCATATTTTAATTAGTTGATTTAATTTTTATATATTTCATGTATTCTATTTTATCAGAGACCTATTTCAATTTTTTTACTAAATATCATCTAAAAAAAATCTCTCTTTCATTAACAAGAAGTCCTAGGCTAGGTGGTAATCCTATTAAGCATATTTAGATTTTGGTTATTCAATATTATATCATGGTCAAGGGACCTATTGTAACTCCTATTGTTGAGATTTCACACCTAGATTATGTGGATTTCAATGATAATGTATCTAAATATGACCAATATAATCAAGATCAATATGATACATAATTTAGAAATTAGGGAACTCTCCCTCCACTTAAAAATGACATCATAATTATCATTAAGGATGAGATCCTATAAATATTTAGATATAAATTTTGGGAATATCTCATTGATCATGAAAAAATTTGACAAGATATAATGGAAATTAAGAATGCATCAAATAATGGTCAGTATTCAACTCCTCTATTTAATAACATTGTTATAGCTCTAGTAGGACCAACTAAACTAGCATAATAAACAAGTTTAACTCAACCAATTTATGTGATAGGTACACCTATTATGTCTAGGTACTCCAGTCTAGATGTATAATCACTTATACATGAGGTTTATACTCTACAAGCTAAGGTGTTACATCTTGAGAAGGGAAACACTAGGCCATCACGTACCTTGGATTCTAATGTTATATTACATGTACCTTTAACAAATTAAAAAAAGGTAACTTCTTTTCCATCCATATTTTTGGGACCTAAGTTTATATTTTATGATGGTATGGTTAATATAAACCACCATATCCAAGATTTTCATGCAATATGTTTATACTAAATGTCTAATGATTATCTCCTTACTAAGTTATTCCTACGTAGTTTAAAGGATTATGTATTATAGTGGTTTTATGATCTACTAAATCAGTCTATCACCACATTAAATCCTTTAAAAAAAAAATTTAACACACATCTCCATAAACATCAGTGAAAATATCACATATTCTCAAGTCACATAATTGAAATAAAAATCAAATGAGTCTATTGCAAAATATGTCTTCTAATACAAGACTATATTTGATAAATTGACTAGTCCCATGGTAGATAAATAGCTTCAAGACATCTTCAAACATTGTTTTCTACCAACATTACATGAAGCTATATTGTTTAAGTATCCAACATTCATGGATTTATTATACACAATAAAAGAAAGAGAATTGAAGCTCCTCTCAATGAGAAAAATAAAATATACAACTAGATCAAAATCACCTAATAAGATTTATAATAAGCCTCCATAAAATTTAAGGGCCACTAAAAACCAAAGTGATCCAAATACCACAATTAGCGTAGATTTGAAGCCATCTCCTCACCTTTACCAACCTTTCAAAATTGTCAAAACGTGTTTTATACTTGCTCTTGGAATTCAATGTAATATCTCTCCCTCTCATCAAATAGGTTAATACAACACAACCTCTCCCAAATAAATATGATTCTAATGCAATCTATGAGTATCATAGGGCACCATGCCATACAAAAAAAATATACATCAACTTGAAACATAAGATACAATATTTGATTGAGGATAACATTATTGATGTGGGCACATCCACAAAGGCACCAAAAGTACACCAAATGGAAGCTGAGGCATTAAAAATATTTTTAGATCCATTTCCAAAGAATATAATTAGAGAGTTAGGGAGGACTTTAGGTGTTCTCTACTCATTTCGAACACATCCACCACTACCTTCATATTACACTACTAAAGAGGAGGCACACCCATTACACAATATCATTGGTATATACCAAACTACAATTCTAACTAGATCACTTGTCACTTTCTTAGAAAAATATATTGATGATAATGATACATATTTATATTCAATATTTATATGAGCCTACATATATCATCATCTTATTTAGATTATTATGATTGAAAATGGGTCAAGTTCTAGAATTTGCATTATCACACTTATATAGTATTTGGTGTATTCAAATCATGAAATATCCCTTACATACATAGTTATAAGTGGTTTTAGTTGTTGTATTTAGAGATCCATCAAGGAGATCGTACTTCTAATATAGGTTTGACCAACACATGTGGCCACTACATTCTTAGTAGCACCAAGTGTAGATGTATTTGATATGTTATTGATGAGCATTTCATATAACTCATCATAAACATTTAAAATATCCATAAAGTGTTGCCTCTGGTTATATATTATATTGTATTTAATAGTTAAATTTTGATTTAAGTAGGAAATGTAAGCATTTTTTCTTTGTTTGTGTGTAATATATTGTTGATTATTTACCTTGTTATTATATCTAACTTGGATGAATAGAAAAGTTTTAAGTACAATAACACCTCCCAATGATGGGGTAATTTTGAACACAACAACACATCCAAATGACGGGGTAATTTTGAGAAGGAAAAAAAAAGTTTTGAAAACTCTTTTAGATAGACTTTTGAGGATTAGGCAAGTGATCTTAAAAGATTGATTGCTCTAACAAGACTCTAAAGATGCTCTTGGTGTGATTTGAATACATACACAAGATGCTCTAAATAAGTTTAGGAATGATTTGAAGACCTATATAGGGTGATCTAAAGATATGTACAATATGTTTTAAAGATACTTGAGGCATGCTCCAAAGACAAGCTAGATCTTACGATTTAAAATAGTAATTTTGTAGATATCTATAAATATACTTTCTATATTTAAATGTCTTATTCTAAACATTACCATTCATGTTAATGGCCTAATACAATATAGATATATTTGTATCTTTATTTTTTAAACTAGATATGTATCTTCAATTTATATTAGATATTTTCTATCTATAGTTATTTGAGATAGTTACAACACCTTCCTAGAAGCATGGGATATGACTCCTAGATTATCTATATTTTGAATAAATTGATTTGGGCATTAAGATCACCAAGATTTTGTATCTTATGAATAGATGTTGAGATGTGTTTAAATACACATATCCTTCTCATTTGAGGAAGTTCCTAGTTCTAAATTATTGAGGTTGAATAAAAGTTTGAAGGAGTTAGAAACATAGTTTGACATTTCATATTTATATATGTTCTTTGGAATGAAATAGAGATCAACATTTTCCTTTATTTTTGAATAATACAATTCCTATTCTGAGGAAGGAGTAAGGGACCACTTCTCTCCAAGGATTAGTATCAATTGGTATTTTTTATTTCAATAGTTTATAAAGCATTTCTTTAATTCTGATATATTTTATTTACTATAGATTATAATTTCTGTTTAACCACAATAGTGATTTCTTTTACATGTAGAATGATTTCCTTTCAAAGCAAAGAGTGATTGTTTTCAAAAGCAAGTGTGAATTTTATTTCTAAAAGCAAGTTTGATTTCCTTTTCCAAAAAAAAGTGTGATTTTATTTCATGCAATAATGTTTCATTTACATGCAAAATTTATTTCAATTCAAATAAAAACACATTTCTTTTATGCAAGCATGTGTTTCTCAAACTAGATTAAGTTTGTTAATTCATCTCATATTCAGAATTGAGTAAGAGATATTTAAAATGACAAAAAAATATAATTCTCATATCCTTAAATTCATGTTGTCCTACCCATCTAGGTAAGTCCGGTAAGGAAATTATATGTCTTATGCTAGATGTTTATGTTCTGGATGTTGATAGTGTGAATGATTAAAAAATAGTTTAGATTTACATTCTTGAAAACTAGAGTTAGAGTTTCTTTTACTATTTTTAGGATTTATAAATAAAATTAGAATATACCCCCACACAATAGTTAATGTTACAACTCCAATACCAAAAGGTTTAATTACAAACATATGTTGGACACTTCCCTAGTTGAAAATAACACCAATCCATTGATTGGTTAAATGAGAGGTATAACGAGAGGATATCATTTTTAGCACCTTTTCCAAGGAAAAAAATTAATAAATAAGTGTTAGTGAGATCCTACATTAGAGTTATACATGTAAATAGAAAAACATTCATAAAATTCAAAAACAAAAAAATAATTCAAGAATTTTTAGATTTAGGAACCGACTAAGATATTCCTCATGGATAGTTTCTCTAAGGGATCCCAAATAAATAAATAAGAAGAGAGGGTCAAATCCTTTCTATATATATTAGGAAGTGATATAAAGGAACTTTAAATCCATTTTTATTATTCCACTCCTGAACAGGGTTCATCCTTACACAAAAATCCTACAAGAAGAATCATATTTAGAACATCATCTCTTATAGGGAGAATTGATCCTAAAAATCCTCTTTTTGGAGTAGGTTAAAAACAATAAATAAAATAATAAGAGTTTATATAATATTATCCTCCTAATATATAACTTAGACTAAGAAACCAATAAGCAAACTTAGATTGGATTGATAACCAATGTTGGGATGAAGATATGGGAGATAAACATGCACATGTGGAAAACCCTGACTATCAACCCCAATAAGATAAAACTTTATATTATCCAATAAATGTAGGTCTTGATGATGGAAATTACATGAAAAAAAATTCACCAAACATTTTACCCACTTTTAGAGGTAAATTCTTAGAGGATCAAGATCAGTTCCTATTTGAGATTCAAGTTCTCTGCTAGACATATGATAATGTCACAGATAAACAAAATTTGAAATTATTCCCATGAACACTAAAGGATGAAACCATGAGATGTTATATGGGACTTGAGATTAATTCCATAACCACATGGGATGAAATATAAGTTGCATTCCTAGACAATTATTTAGATTTTTGTAGAGTTAGAGAATGAAAAAAAGACTTTTTCAAAATCAAGTAAAATGAAGATGAAACCTTAGAAGATACCTTGGCATGTTTATATTTACTAATAAAATGAGTGGTTATAAAATCAATAAGGAGGTTATTAAAACAAATTTTATAAAATGGTTATATTATGATGCACATGATGCCTTGAATCTTATGGTAAAGGGTGACATTAATAAGTTAACCCTTCATCAAATTTCAACATTATATATCAATTACTCTAGAACAAGATGTAGTATAAGGAAATCAAGGTTAGGAAAATCACATCAAGTTGGTCATATAATCTAATAATTTTATAATTTAAAGATATAAATTATATTTTAATTGACATCTACTTTATATGGCCTCAAAGTAAAATCCAATGCAACCAATTCTAAATATTTGTCAATCTATTGTCCTAGGTTTAGACTTAAACATGTAGTAAAAGATTGCCCCTTAGATAAAATAATTATATGGTATTTGTGATATAAATCAAGATAATAATAATTTAAAACACATTTATACTATAATAAATCTATTGAAACAAGTAACACATGCCATTGAGGAAGTAAATTTCATTCAAAGATAAAGAAACTAGTACTCCCAGCCTCAAAATCAATTTGGTTCTAGATTTCCTCCCAATCTATGGATGACACCATGTGTTGGATAAGTCACACCACCAATATAGGGAAAATTAAAACCAAAACCATGGGGTACTCAATAATGGATGACACATATGTGGGTAATGCCTCAATTTCAGCCTTAGGCATAACAAGAAAATCAACAACGACAACCTCAATGATCAAATCAACATTATCAGCAACAAAGAATATTTAATCCACAATAGGGCTTGATGCCTCCACAAAATAAACCACCACAAATTGAATCATATGTTAAAAAACCATAATTACCTACCCAATTGATGGTAAATCTAAATAATAGGCTAAATGTACCTGTTTATGGAGCTGATCAAGAAAGTAACATTATAAGTGGTTTAACTAAATGTAATAATATTCAACTCAAATTAGGGAAGGTAGTAGGAGATAAACCCATTACCATAACTAAAATTAAAAATAATTAAAATAATCTTGAGACACCTATAGTCAAATAACTAGTTAAACAAAAGGGATAAGCCATAACCACATCAAACCCAATTCAAGATTCCCTTGTTGTTCCATTTCTTGAGGGACTTAAGGAAGAGAAATCTAGGGAAGATTATAAATTATTTCATGGGTTAAAAGAAATGAAGATTTAAATTCCACTATTAAGAGACATTAAATACATTCTTGAGTTGAATCAAATCATTAAGGGATTATGCATTAAAGTACCATGAAGAAAGAAGCAGTATCCCACGATAATTTAAGTAACTAAATTTTTTGTTGATCTATTAACATGTAACATACTTGTTCCTAAATATGGAGATCTAGGAAATCCTATGATGACTGTGACAATTGGTAAAAATTCCATTCTAAATGTGTTGGTATATATAGGTTCTACCATAAATATCATGACTATCAACATAGTAGAATCATTATCTCTCATACGGATTTAGCCTACCACAATAATCCTATAAATAAAAGATGAATCCATTGTTTCCCTTAAATGAACCATAGATAATGTACCAATCACCATTAAATATTAGGAAAAACTTATTGATTTAATGATTATTCAACTAAAACCAAAGAGGGTAGGGTTTCAAATCATTCTAGGTAGATCTTGGTTAGCTATAGTTACAACAAGAATTGACTGTAAATCTAGAAACATGACCATTTCTTATGGAATTCATGCTAAATAGATATCTCGCTAACAAATTTATAGACCTTCAATGGGTATTTTTTATCAAATATGGGTGGATCAACTAGAAAAAAACTAGACTAATGTGTCTTCCTTAGCCATGGTTAGCATCAAAGAACATGCCCATGAATTTGAAGAAAAAATAATAGAATATTTAGATAAAGAGAGCTTAGCTTTGAAGTCTGATGATTTTAATCTGAATTTAGATAGTTTTTATATGAAGTTTGATAGTTTTGATTTAAATTTTAATTGTTTTAATGTAATGTCTAAGGGTTTTATTTCAAAAACTAGTGACTTATCTCTAAAGACTGGTAGCTTATCTCCAAAGACTAGTAGTTTAGCTCTTAAGACTAGTGATTTAGCTTTGACTACTGAAAGCTATGGTCTGAATATGAAAAATTAGGAAAGAATCCACCTCCACTAATAAGAATAATCTAAATGTGTTATACACACCAAACATGTTATCCAGTCCACAAGATAATCAATAAGCTAGATTGGATTGGGCTCAAAATATGCATAATTCATTTTTGCATGATTTTCATTATCCATTGACCAATATGCTTTCCATAATAGAGAGTTTTTACAAAGATGTAAACACACTTCACATGTTACTACCAAACATATGTCTATTTAATTATTTAATGAGTGAATATAAAAAATTAAATTCCATTATTTGAAGTATTAAACAAATTCCAAATTAATAAGGTAAACTATTAACTATCAATATTTGGTTAACTAACCAACAGGAAAAGAAAGTATTTGATGTCTTGGTAAAAAATACAAATTTTTTTTCTTGGTATTATAGTGACATGAAATAAATACATCCCACTATTTTTACACATCACTTTTATACTTAATATTTTAGATCGATCAGATAACCACAATGAAGGATTAACCCAACTTTAAAGAAATTGTTAAGAATGAAATAGAAAAACTATTGGATGTTACTTGTATCTATCCTATATTTGATAGCCAATACGTTTCACCCCTAGTTATTATGGATATATATAATAATAAATTGAGAGTTTTTTTATACTATAAAGAACTAAACAAATCCAACATGTGAGACTATTATCATTTGCCCTTTATTGATCAGGTTTTTGAAAATTTGGTAGGAAAACAATATTTTTTCTTCTTAGATGGATTCAATAGATATAACCAAATAAAAATAGCACCTGAAGATCAAGAAAAAATAGAATTTACCTTTCCCTAGGTAAAATATAGTTATATAGTACTTCCTTTTGTATTGTATATGCACTTGCTACCTTTCAAAGAGCAGTGTCAGTAATATTTTTTATCTTAAAAATGATTGTGTGGAAGTTTACATGGATGATTTTACTATCTATGGTATTATATTTGATGAATTCTTGAATAACTTGGATAAAGTGTTGACTAGATGTGAAGAACACCAGGTATCATTAAGTTGTGAGACATACATCATAATGGTTGATGAATGGATAGTATTAGGACATCATATATATTCTTAAGGAATAAAATTAGATCCTTAAAAAATTGAGGTAATTTATAACCTCTCCATTACACAAACACAAACTGGTGTTAAAACTTTTCTTGGTCATACAACATATTATAGAAAATTCATTAAATATTTTAGTAAGATAGTTACCCCTATGTTTTCTTTGTTGGAAAAAGATAGTGAATTTGTAAATGTCAAGAAACCTTTGAGACATTAAAGAATAAACTCATGAGTTCTCCAGTCTTAAAATAACCCAATTGGGAAAAACCTTTTCATGTTTATACTGATGCTACCATTACTAAATTAGGAGTAGTCTTAGGATAAAAATATGAGGATGTAAGTATGTATGCCATTTATTATATCAACAAGAATCTTACTCCCACAAAGAATAAGTACACTACCATTAAATTTTTTTTCTTCTGTTGTCTATGCTATAAACAAGTTTAGGCATTATATTATTTTTAATCCAGTATTCATCTATACATATAATTCAATAATTAATTATTTAATGAATAAACAAGTAGTAGGTGAAATAATAATTAGATGGATCTTTCTATTATAATAATTTGACATTACTATCATAGAAAAACTAGGGAAGTATAATGTTGTTGCCAAATTTTTATCTAGATTGATCACACTAGGTGAAAATGAACCTATGGAGGAATTTTTTTCTAGATTAATAATTTTTTTAATATCCACATAACCCCATGGTTTGAAAAAATGTAAAATTACTTGATAGAAAGTAAGTTTTCTCATTATTTTACCTCTAAAGAAAGAAAATGTTTTGTTATAGCTAGTTCTCATTTCAAATGGTTTAGAAGTATGTTATTTAAAACTAGACTTGGTCATATACTTCATAGGTGTGTCAGATAAGATGAGGTTTATGACAAAATTTGAGCATGCTAGAGTGAACTAGGAGGAGGAAACTATTTAGAAAATGTGACTATTCATAAGATCCTTGGTGTAGGTTATTGTTGACCATCTCTTCATAATTATATCAAAAAGTATGTATGGCAATGTGATCCTTGCCAAAGGATGGTTAAGCCTACTTTGTGTTTTGAAATGCCTCTTTATCCTCAAATAAATTTAGAACTATTTAAAAAAAGGGTTTAGACTTTTTTGGACAAATCAACCCACCATCTCAAGTAAAATAATATCTATTAGTATGCACTGATTATGTTACTAAGTGGGATAAATACCTCTTCACTCTCATTTGATAGGGAATAAATGGCTTTTAATTTTTTATATCATAAGATCATGCTAATATTTAGAGCTCCTAGATCTATTGTCTTAGATTAAGGACTCTAATTTATGTTTAGTATGATCAAAGCTTTTACATATTTTTATCAAATAAATCATAGGAAAACTTCACCATATCATCCCCAAGCCAATGGGAAAGTGGAAGTCACCAACATAGAACTGGAAAACATCCTAACCAAGATTGTGAACAATAACAAAAAAGATTGGGCCCAAAAAGTACCTAAAGTAGTCTAGGTATACAATATAACTTGGAAGACAACTACATGATTCTCTCCATATAAACCTGTGTATGGAAAGAAACCTTTAATATTTATATAATTTATATTGTAGACATTGAAGATAGAAATTGACATGGGAATAGATATTGATGAAGCATAAAAAGAAATAATAATGCAACTGAATGGGATGGATGACCTCACTCAAACCAACATGATACAAAAATAGAGAAAACAGTGGCATGATACACACATAAAATAAAGGAAATTTCAAAAGGGCTATTGGGCACTCCTATTTGATTTTAAATTATAGAATTTCAAGGCTAAGATAAGGACAAGATGGTTAGGACCCTACCTAATCAAAACTATTTTAAGAAATGGCTCTATCCAACTTCAACACATTGATGGTGCGTAAAGGACACTTCTTTTCATTGGTCACAAGATCAAGGTGTATATAAGACCTCTCAACAAGGAAGAGATTATTGAATAAAATCAAGATAAATTTGACCTCATAGAATAACTTGGCTCTTCTACTAAGAATAAATGATCTTCATAACAAACATCTAATAAGGGAGGAGTGTTGAAAAACAACAAATAGTGGTTCTCCTCCTTTCAAAATTAAAAATTTAAAAATTTAAAATAAAAATAATATAAAAAATTGAAAAAATAATAAAAGTCAAAAAATAGTAAATAACTCTTTTTAGAAGAAAAATTATGCAACAAAATAAAATTATTGTCAATTAACCTATCTTTTCAAATTTGTTTATCCCTATAGGACACATGACATCTTCTAAAGATAGGTAAGGATTTCTATGACAAGGTAAAATTGTATTTATTTTCCTAGAGGATTAGGCATTTTTATGTTTTATATGTACATGTGCAATCATTTGGCAAACAACACTTTTCACATGGACACATTTTGGTAAAGTCATGTGGGTGTGATGAGTAAGCAAGATCATTGCCACAATCCATAAATTCATGTGTTGGTATTTTCAAAAAATATTCTCTAATAGATAGTGATGTGATAATGTTTCTAAATGGTCTTTTCAAATGTAATTGATGTGAATATGTTTTAAATAATGGTTATTTCAAAAAATATTATATGATACATACTTCATTGTGATTATTGTTCCTAGTACTACCAATAATAACTTTTATTCCACATCATTCATACTTGACTAGATAAAACATCTCCACATTATATCTTGCATGCTTCGAAGAGATAGCCATAAATTTTGCCATCATTCTTATATAATCACATAATATACCCTAGCTTGCTATTCATTGTGTATTATCACTACCATCAATTTTTCATCACATTTTTAACCCCTTGCTTCCCCTTTCTCCTATGCAAATTTGAACTTTATGTTTTTACAGTATAGTCAAATTTTAAATTAAATAGGGCTTGGTCTGAAGATGGGTGGATGAAAAAAAAAGAGTGAACTAGAATCCTCTAACGCATTTTTGTAAGATGGAGTGGCCAATTATGTTTTTGAATCTATAGGTTGGTTGAATTTCTTAAAAATGTTTCAAGGAATTCATGAATAAATCATGCAATAATTCTATGAGAATTTTGATGAAGATCATGCTATTATTAAAGGGAAAAAAATTCTATTAAATCCCTCTCTAAGATTCTTAAGGAGGGCGTCATTACTATTGAAAATATCAATTTTTATAACTTGATTTATATGTTTGTTTAATGATATAAACCTCATTCTATACTATCTAAATCCATAAAAGGAGTGTCCAAGAGAATTATGAGAGAAAGGCTTCCTCAACCCTGACAAAATGTTATTTTTTGGATAATAAAATATATCACTTAGGATGGTTAGTTTACAGTAGTTGGTGGAAATGATATGAGACTCCTTCATTTGAGGAAAGGAGCTATTAGAGAAGAATATAAGATAAATATTCCCTCTTTCCTTCATAATGATTTAATTAATATTTATCAAAAGTTAATAAGAGGTATTGGGTTTACCCACCATCATGGGCTAGTTACACTCATTTATCACCATTATTTTCTCAGTAAACTAAGGGGTGAAAAGGCTTGGTACTCTTTACTCCAAAAGTTATCTCTAGTTCCTACCAAGAATACACCACACCCTGCCTCTCCTTCCACTATGGTCTATATTATAGTACCCAAAGTCCAAATTACAACACCCAAATTTAATATTATAGAATGACCATGTTTGTTGCCTTTGGTTTCAAAGATACTACACTAAAGCTTGAAGTGATAAATGGAAATTATTTAGACACCCCTAATACTCATCCAACTAAGCTTTGGCATAGTCACTAAATTATTTTTCAAGAAGAAGATGATAGAATAAGGTCACTTACAACTCATTATTCTGAGTTATAATCCTCTATTTGAGTAATACAAAGAGAAACAAGAAAAATTGTAGTTCAAAGAGAGGGTCTAACAAGAGTTGTTCCTTCTTTATTTGTTCCATTACATGAAATAATGTCTCTCTAGAATAACACTTAGAAGAAAATTTAAAAATTTAAGGGTGAATATTCCAATCATAAATAGTAATCTCTAAAGCAATTGGTTGAATCTCAATATCAATTGCAGAAAGCACAAGCTTCTATCCAACACATTTGTGTTATTTCTAAGAAATTATTAACATGTAGGAAACCTTCAAAAATTTATGTTATTTTATTACATGATCAATTTTATAAATGGTAGATTTAGTTAATTTCCATTAGTTTTTCACATATCATTGAAGATGAGCATATATTTATGGACATTTTTATAAAGAACACTAAAAAATAACAGGATGACATTTATGAATTCTATACTTTTAATTTGTTTTTAGGCTATTAATCTAGTTTGAGACATAGTTGCATGCCTTTGTCTCCACTTTAAGGAACCAAATGGCATGGCAAGAAGAAAAAAATAGATTTATAGAGTTACAAATCACCACTCGATTATGCATAAAGCCATAATTTCCATAAGCAAAGAAACTTATTTATGATTTTCAACCACTGTATCATATGTATATGTATAACAAATGTCATGAGCTATTGAGATATAATATTTCTAATTTTTGAACTTTTATAAACCACCATTCTGATAATGTTATCAATGATAGTCTTTTGGTGGGAGACATTACATATTGAGTTGAAGCATAGGGAAGTCCTCAGCCCCACCAATATTAGATGGAGTCTAATAAGAACCAAATAAAGTACCTAGATAATCACTCAAATCTTAGAGGAAAGTGGTTCAAATGTCTATATTTGGATGGGGTTTAGGGCTCTTATCATTATGTGTCCTCTATCTCCAGTGTAGGGTTGGCGTTTTCAAGTAGAAGTTGAATTTTAAGCTTGGTTACATACAATCATCGTAGATATTGGATTCTTGCCAAGGGGCCACCATGATTGGGGATATCATTTTGAAGTTTATGATCTATGTCAAATGTTTGAATAAATAATTTTGGATTAAGGATCAGTCATCCCACTTCTTTTTAGGAGGACTTTGAAAATATGAAATGTGGGGGATAAATGATGAAATTTTCATATAGTTCATCATAGCCATATAAATTGTCAATAAAGTGTTTCCTTTGGTTATAAATTATATTACATTTAATAGTTAAAAGTTTGATCTAATTAGGAAATGAATGAAATTTGTTATTTATTTGTATGTAATTTATTGTTGATTTTTCACCTTGTTATTGTGTCTAACTTAGATGAATAGCACAATTTTGATTACAAAATCACATCCCATTGATGGGGTAATTTTGAGAAGGAAACACACAATTTTGGAAAATCTTTTGGATACAATTTTGAGGATTCAACAAGTGAGATGCAAAGATTTAACTCTTCTAAGGAACTCCAAAGATGCTGTGGAAGTGCTCCAAAGATGATCTGGGTGTGCTCTAAAGATATACACAGGCTGTTACAAAGAAATCTAGGAAGGCTTTGAAGAAGCCTAGAAATGCTTGGAAAACCTATATAGGATGTTATGAAGACCTTACAAGATGTTTCAAAGATACTTCGGATATGCTTTAAAGACCAAATAGATCTTACCATTCAAAATAATAATTTGACAAATATATATAAATAGACTTTTTATAATTAAATGCCATATTTTAAACATTACAATTCATGGTAATAGCTTAATATAATCTAGATATATTTGTATCTTTATTTTATCAACAAGATATGTATATTTAATTTATATTAGTTATTTTTTGTCTACAGTTAGTCGAGATGGTTCCAACACCTTCCTAGAAGTGTGGGATCCAAGTCCTAGATTATTTATATTTTCAATAAATATATTTGGGTGTTAAGATCAACAAGATTTTGTATCCTATGAATATATGCTGAGATGTGTTTAAATACACATCTCCTTATCATTCTAAGGAGTTCCTAGTTCCAAAGTATTGAAGTTGAAGAAAAGTTTGAAGAATTTATAAATAGAGTTTAGTATTTCATATTTGTATATGTTCTTTTGAATGAGATAAATATCAGAATTGTCCTTTATTTTTGAGTAAAATAATTCTTATTTTGAGGAAGGAACATGGGCCCACTTCTCTCCAAGGATCAAGATCAATTAATACTTTTTAGTTTAATAGTTTAGAAATCATTTATGTAATTATGACATATTCTATTTACTATAGATTATAATTTATTTTTAACCATAATAGTGATTTATTTCACATGTAGAGTGATTTACTTCCAAATCAAAGAGTGATTATGTTCAAAAGTGTGAATTTCATTTTCAAAAGCAAGTGTGATTTTCTTTTCCAAAAGTAAGTGTGATTTTATTTCATGCAAGAGTGTTTAATTTAAATGAAAAAGTTATTTTAATTCAAATATAAACAAGTTTATTTTATGGAAGAGCGTGTTTCTCAAACTAGATTAAGTTTGTTAATTCATCTCATATTCAAATTTAAGCAAGAGTTGTTTAAAGTGATAATAAAAAACATTTTCAAATCTTTAACATCACATTGTCTTACCTAGTTGGGTAAGTTGAGCAACGACATTATATGTCTTATGCTATATATTTAAGTTCTAAATGTTGATAGTCTAAATGATTAATAAATAGTTTAGATTTACTTTCCTGTAAAATAATTTAAAGTTTCTTTTATTTTTTTATGATTTAGAAAGAACAATAGAAGTGAACCCCCCCAAATAATGAAATTTACAACTCCAATACCAAATGATCTCATTACAAATAGCCATCATACACTACCCTGGTTTAAAATGACACCAATCCATTGATTCGTTAAATGAGAGTTTAATGATAGCTTATGAGTTACTAGGTAGACCATGGATATAATAACTACTAGCTATTTGGAGGATTTTTTAGATTTTCTTTGATTTTCTATAAATGTGGTCCATTGTGTAGAGATCATCAAGAGCTTTAGAGCAACTATTAGAAAGAAAAAAGGGGACATCATATGATCCAATTATCATTAGTAAAATTTTAGTCAAAAGGTGATCAAATTTGGTCAAACTAGAAACACTGATGGTATTAGAACATTTCTAAACTAGTTCCATGGCCTATAACTCATCACAATCTTTTTGATGCATTTGAATGGACCAATTCTGAGTTTGTATGTGAAAGTTATGGCCAATCAAAGTTTGAATCAAACCCAGTAAAAGTGATGATATGGCAACATGGACCAATTAAATGTTGGAACATGGACAAATTAGCAAGGGACATGGAAAATTTTTTAGAGAAGACATGACATAGACTAGTCAAATTTGGAGCACTTAAATTTAAAAATTTTTTGATTATTTCACTCCATCCCACATATGAGCCTTATTTGAAGACATAGATAATGGTGAATCCTATAAATATGTAATAAGTGGGGGGATAATGTTAAATCCCACAAATATTGTAAATGGATTACTATTAAAACCTTAAAAGTGGACCCTCCACAAGTATATAAAGGGGTTAGATGTTCATTTGAGGGAGGAGAACTCTATTAGAATTCTAGGAATTCACACTCTAGCCACTCAACCCTAATTCATGCAAAGGCATTTGATCTTAATTCAAATTTGTAAGACTTAGTGAGATTGTGAAGGAATTCCAAGTGTACTAAAAGACATTAATATTTTTCTTAATTTTATTATTTCTTTGTAAAGGCTTATAAAGCCTAATTCTAGTGTTTATTACTCAAATCTCAAGAAAAGAGTATTAGGGTTTTCTTTGGAGAATTGGAGAAGTATTATATGAGAGTATATAACCTTTGATTCTCTATTATTAATAGGGTATTATTAATATTAGTATTATAACAATATATCCACTAGAGGAGTTAGTACTACTTGGAGTCCATAGAGAAGAATCTTTATGGAGGTGATGACTGATGCCTACTCTAACTTAGTATTATGTAGAGGCTCTTGGAGGCTATGAAATAGAGGATAAGTCAAAAAGAAGGTGTGAAGTAGGGAGGCCATGAAAAAACATTGTGCAAGCCTTCCAAGACTAGGCTGGGTCTTTATAGGACTAACTAACACTTGAGTCTGCAATGGATTCATTATAGTTTTGTAAGTTTTAAAATTATACTTGAAAATGGATTTTTATAATGAATCAGTTCATCATTTAGAGAACATGTAGATGTAGGCATCTATCAAACTCCATTATCAACTTGTGTGTATTATTCATTATTACTTGCATTGCATTCTTTTCAGTTGATTATATTTCTGGAGTTAAATTTTGGAATTAAAACTAATCTACCTATAAGGATCCAATAAATAAAATTTTTAGTGTAGGAAATCCACTTTTTGACATATCATTTTTTTATCAAAGTAGTTTGAATGTAGGATTTTCTTCTAATTGAGTAGCCTATTAATATCAATTTCAATTACATGTAGACATTTTAGATTTATTTAATCTTCTAGTGTAGTGTATAGTTGTTGAAGATACAAGATGTTTGCAGGAGTAGGAAACCATGGGAAAAGCCTTTAATTTTGAAATTTTTGAATACATCAAAGCATTCAATCAGTAGATCTAGGATGAGAATACCTTCCTAAGATCCAATTTTCACTTCTTAGAATAAAAAGTCAAATACTTGAAATTTGATTTGCAAACCAAGGATGAGCTCTTGGCACAGTTGCAGAGTAGTGAATAGGAGTTACCCTCCACCATAGATATAAAAACCATGATACATGATTTCACTATAAGTTAACCATGTAATAATTCCTCCTAGTAGACTTTTGATGTAGTTTTTAGTGATTTTTAGAAACACACCAGAGGTATTGGCTCAAAACTATTATTTAAAATGGGTTTTGATGGATGAGGTCTTGGAAATGATATTCAAGGTATTACCAACCCACTATAGGTCAAGGATCATCCTAATTTTATAGGTTTGGGTTATGCTACTGATCAAATAGAAATTGGAGAGACTTATAAATCCACTGAAGGAAGACAAGCTTTCAATAGCCAAGTGCCTACACCATTAATATGGTAGAATTATTCCATGTAGAGGAAAAAGCCATCACATCAAGATGATGAAAGGTGTAAATGAATGACTAAAATATGTAATGAAATTCCACATCCTCATCCTTACACTCAAGATAAAACTAGATAGAACTGTGTAAATTCTAAAACTTATAATCCTCTGTTTAAGTATAAAAAGAATGGCTATGATATATAAAAAATATGGCATGCTTTTATTTTCATTTTTTCTGGGGTAAGTAACCATTCTATTTATAATTGTTGGAAGAGAATTCATTACTGAAGAAGTTTTTGCCTTTCATTAGGAACAAGACAGGTCTTAAAGACCAATCTTAACATTCAGAGGCAAGAAATGGAAAATACAATTCCTCATCCAAGAAGGAGACCAAGAGGAACTTTTGTGCTCATTTTCATGTGAATGGGCATTAGGTTGAGAAGTGTTGGAGACTTAATCCATATAAAAAAATAAGATGGAGATGGAATATAGACTTGTTTTAAAGGTAAATGAAGTTCTTAATCCACCACTAGTTGATGAGTTAACTCAGGTATTTACTAAGGAAGAAAAACCACCTAAATAGGATAATTTGATAAAATGGGTTGGTAAGAAGTTCCTTACTTTTATCTTTCCATGGTTGTAATTTTAGATTAGCATGTACATTTTTCAAAGAATATTTGGTATTTTTGATGATTGATGAAAGGAAAATTATCCAATGTTTTAGCTTTAAATATTTTTGGAGTAACCAGATGTGGACAATCTTGTGATAGTCTTATTATGCTTGGTTTTTCTCACATTTTAATTAACTCCAGTATGAAGTTGACAATAGTATACATAGGTTGTTTGGGATATGTTCAATGTAACTAATTGATACTTGTAATTGAAAAAGTTATTGTTATTAAATTTCATCTGATGATAGAATGTGTATTATGCAGTTCAAGACCCATACATGGGTAGCATTTTGTCTATAGTTGTACGAAGTGATATTTTGTAGTTATAGGTAGTTTTCAATTTTGGGAATACAAGTAATGACATAGATAAATTATCCTATCCCCACACTATACATGACCTCTTATTTACTAGTATATCACTGAATCATTTGGACACTTATCTCTCTGACATTGAGATGTCTTTTTCAAACTGATCATTTTATGTGTTGTTTTACTTATAGTGAATTGATGATTTTCCATAGGATATTAATGGCATAGCCTACCCATATTAGAATAATAATTTTAGAGGCCCTAGAGTCCATTATAAATATCTCCATGAGGCATTACAAATAACCAAATATAGTATTAGGAAAATGAATATTTTAGGTTTTGGTCGAACAAAAGCCTTCTCAATGGGGAGGCATGATCCAGAGGATATTTTTAGATGTTCCCCAGTTTTATTTAAATGTGGTCCATTATGTAGAGATCATCAAGATCTTTTTGGAAATTATTAGAATGCACAAAAGGGACATCATATGCTACAGTTATGATTAGTCAAAGTATAGTCAACAAGTAGTCAAATATAGTCAAAATAGAAAAATTGATGGTTTTAGAATGTTTTTAAACCAGTTTCATGGTGTAAATCTCATAACAAACTTTTTGATGCATTTTGAATGGACCAATTTTGAGTTCTTATATGAAATTTATGGCTAGTCAAAGTTATGGTCAAACCTAATAAAAGTGATGACATGACAACATGGACCAATTAAATTCTAACACATGGAAAAATTATAATGGGACATGTGGAAAAATTATTAGTGGACACATGGCATAGACTAGTCAAAGGAGTATTCAAATAAATAAATAAACTATTATTTCCCTCCATCCCACATATGAGCCTTATTTAAAGGCATAGATAATGGTGAATCCCATATATATGGGATGAGTGGAGGGATAATGTTAAATCCCACAAATATTGTAAATGGATTACTATCCAAACCTCAAATTATGGACCCTCCACAAGTATATAAAGGGTTTGGAGATTCATTTGAGGGGGGAGAACATGATTGAAATTTTAGGAATTCAAACTCATGCTACTCAAGCCTAATTCATGCAAATGCATTTAATCTTAATTCAAATTTTCAAGCATTAAGAGAGATTATATAGGCATTACAAGGGTATTAAAATACTTTAGGATTTTTCTTACTATTATCATTTCTTTGTAAAGGCTTATAAATCTTAATTCTAGTGTTTATTACTCGAAGCTCAAGAAAAGAGTAGAAGAGTTTTTTTTGGAGAATTGGAGGAGCATTGTACGAGACTATAAAATCTATGATTATCTATTATTTTCAAGGTATTATCAATCTAAATATTATAATAATAGATGTATTGGATGAGTTAGCACTATTTGGAGGCTATGGAGAAGGATCATTTTATAGAGCCAATGACTGACACCTATTCTAACTTAGCTCTATATAGAGGCTCTTGAAGGCCATGTAATAGAGAAAAAGTAAGGAAGAAGGTGTGAAGCATGGAGGCCATGACAAGACATTATGAAATCCTTTGAAGACTAATCTAGGTCTTCTTAAGACTGATTAGAACTTGAGTTTGTGATGGATTCATTATAGTTTTGAAAGTTATAATTTTTTACTTGCAAATCAACTTTTATAATGAATCATTTAGTCATTTAGAGAATATGAAGATGTAGATATATATCAAACTCTATTATCAACTCATGTACAATGTTGATTATTACTTGCATTACATTCTTTTTAACTGATTATACTTTTAGAGTTGAATTTCAGCATTAAAACTAATCCACCTATAAGGATCCAATAAGTAGTTTTTTCAGAATAGGAAATCTACTTATTTATGGATAATTTTGGTATTAGAGTGGTTTAAATGTAGGATTTACTTCTAATTGCATACCCTATTGATATCAATTTCAATTACTTTTAGACATTTTAGACTTGTTTAATCTTCTAGTGTAGTGTGCATTTGTTGGAGATATAGGTTATTTATAGGAGTAGGAAATTATGGGGAAAGCCTTGAATTGTAAAATTCTTGAATAGATCAAAGCATCCAAGATGAGAGTAATTTCCTCAGATCCAAGTTTCACTCCTTAGAAGTGGAGGTCAGACACTTGAAAGTTGATTTTCAAATCGAGGATGAGATTTTGTCATAATTGAAGAGTAGTGAATAAAAGTAGTTACCTTCCACCACAAATGTAAGGACCATGATGGATGATTACACTATAATTTCACCATGTAGCACTTCCTCCCAGTCAATTTTTGAAGCAAGTTTTGGTTATTTTGAGAAACACAAAAGAGGTATTGGATTAAAACTATTGTTTAAAATGGGTTTTGATGGAAGAGGTATTGGAAATAATAGCCAAGATATTACTAACCCAATATAGGTCAAGGACAATCCTTGTTTTTCAAGTTTGGGTTATGATAGTGAGTGAATGGAAATTGGAGAGAGTTCTAAATATACTAAAGGAAGACATGATTTCAACATACAATTGCTTGTGCCATTAGTACAGTAGAATTCCTCCATGCAAATGAATAAGTCATCATAGCAGGATGATGAAAGGTGTAAACAAATGAGTAGAAGAGGTAATGAAATTCCACCTCCTCATTCTTACACTTAGCATAAGACTAGACAAAATTGTGTCAATTCTCTAACTTCAAATCCTCTCTTTCAATATTAAAAATATGTCTATGATATACAAAAAATATGGCATGTATTTATTTTCACTTTTTGTGGGGTAAGTAACCATTCTATTGTCAATTATTGGAAGAAAATGTCATTTATAAATAAGTTGATGCCTTTCATCAAAAACAAGGCATGTGTTAAAGACCAATCTCATCTTTCAGAGGTGAGAAATACCAAATCTGATTCCTCATCCAAGAAGGAGGCCAAAAGGAACTTTTGTTCAGATTCTCATGTGAATGGTCATCGGTTTGAGAAATGTTGGAGACTTTATCCATCTAAAAATAATAAGATAAAGATGGAGTATAGACATGTTGTAAAGGTAAATAAAGTTCTTAATCCACAGCAATTAATGAGTCAACCTACGTATTTACTAAGGAAATAAAACCCCCTGAATGGGTTGGTAAGAAGTTCCTTAGTTTTATGTTTGCATAGCTAGAATTGTAGATTAGCATGAAAATTTTTCAAAGCATATTTTGGATTTTTGATGATTGATGAGAGGAAAATTAGCCAATGTTTTAGCTTTGAATATTTTTAGAGTAACTAGATGAGGAGAATATTTTGATAGGTCTATCATGCTTGGTTTTTCTCACATTTTAACTAACTCTATTATGAATTTGATAAAAATATACACATTTTGTTTGTGATATGTTCAATGTACCTACTTGATACTTTAAATTGAAGTAGCTATAGTTATGAAATTACATCTGATTAAAGATTGTGTAGGATGTAGTTCAAGACCCATACATCAACAACGTGTTGTCTTGAATTATACTAGGTAATATTTTGTAGTTATAAGTAATTCACCATTTTGGGAATGAAACTAGTAATAAATAAATTATGCTATCCCCATGATATACAAGATAACTTATTCACTGGAAGATCACTAAATTAGTTGGACACTTATCTCTTTGACACTGTGATGTCTTTTTCAAACTTATCATTTGGTGTGATGTTGTGCTTAAGTGAATTGATGATTTTTCATAAGAAAGGAATGTCATATCCTACCCATATAAAAATAACATTTTCAAAGGCCAAAAATTCCACTACAAAGATATCCATGAGGCATTGCAAAAAAATCAAATCCAGTATTGGGAAAATGAAAGTTTTAACTTTTGGTGGAACAAAAGCCTTTTTAGTGGGGAGGCATGATCTAGAGGATATTTTTAGATGTTCCCTAGTTTTCTTTAAATGTGGTCCATTATGTATATATCACCAAGATATTTTTGGTAACTATTAGAATGCCAAAAAGGGACATTAAATGTTCCAATTATCATTCATCAAAGTTTGGTCAATAGGAGGTCAAAGTTGGCCAAAATGGAAAACTTTATTGTCTTGAAACATTTCCAAAGTAGTTACATGATGTAGAAATAATCAAAAGTTTTTTTATTCATTTTGAATAGACCAATTTCATGTTTTAATGTGAAATATACGGCCAGTCAAAGTTGTGGTCAAACCTAGTGAAATTGATGATGTGGTGACATGGACAAATTAAATGTTGACATGTGAAAAAACTAGCATGGGACATGTGGACAAATTTTGAGAGGGTAAATTACATAGACTATTCAAAATGTGGAGCATTAAAATAATTAAATAAACTATTATTTCCCTCCATCCCACATATGACCCTTATTTGAAGGCATAGATAATGGTGAATCCCTTATATATGGGATATGTGGGGGGTTAATGTTAAATATCACAAATATTGTAAGGGGATTACTATCTAAACCTCAAAAAGTGGACCATCCACAAGTATATAAAGGGACTAGAGGTTCATTTGAGGGGGGAGAACTAGATTGGAATTCTAAGAATTAACACTCAAACCACTCAAACCTAATTCATGCAAAGACATTTAAGCTTAATTCAAATTTTCAAGCCTTAAGCAAGATTTTGAGGGCATTACAAGTGTATTAAAATACATTATGATATTTATTACTATATTATTGATTTTTAAAGGATAATAAATCCTAATTCTTGTGTTTATTACTCAAAGCTCAAGAAAAGAGTAGAAGGGATTTTTTTGGAGAATTGGAGAAACATTATACGGGACTATGGAAGCTCTGATTATCTATTATTCATAGGGTAATATTAATCTAATTATTGTAATAATAGCTCTATTACAGGATTTATCACTACTTGAAGGTCATGGATAAGGATCCTTTTATGGATCTAATGAGTGATGCCTATTCTAACATAGCTTTGGGTAAAGGCTCTTGGAGGTCGTATTATAGAGAAGTCAATAGGAAGGTGTGAATTAGGGAGGCCATGCCGAGACATTGTGTAAACCTTCTAAGACTAGTGTGAGTCTCTATAAGATCGATTGGTACTTAAGTTCATGATGGATTCATTATAGTTTTGTAAGTTTTAAATTTATACTTGAAAGAATATTTTTATATGAATCAGTTGATTGTTTAGATAACCCAAAGATGTAGGCATCTATCAAACTCTACTATCAACTTGTGTGAAGTATTGATTATTACTTACATTGCATTTGTTTCAATTGATTATATTTTTGGAGTTGAATTTTGGAATTAAAACAAATTCACCTATATAGATTCAATAAGTAAAAATTTTAAGGTAGAAAATCTACCTGTTTATAGATCATTTTGGTATCATAGATATTTTAATGAAGGATTTTATTCTAATTACATAGCCTATAGATATTACTTTCAAATACCTTGAAATAATTTGGGCATGTTTAATCTTCTAGTGAAGTGTGTAGTTGTTGGAGATATACTTTGTTTACAAGATTAAGAAACCATGGGAAAAGCCTTGAAATGTGAAAGACTTGAATATCTCAAAGAATTAATTTGATAGATCCAAGATGAGAATACTTTCTCAAGATCCAAGTTTCACTCCTTAGAAGAGGAGGTCAAACACTTGAAATTTTATTTGTAAACAAAGGATGAGATCTTGACGTAGTTTTAGAGTATTCAATAGAAGTAGTTACCTTATACCATAGATTCAAAGACCATGTCAAATGATTACAATGTAAATTCACCATGTAACACTTCCTCCCAGTCAATTTTTGATGTAGTTTTTGGTGATTTTGAGAAACACTAAAACTATTGTTTAAAATGGTTTTTGATGGAAGATGTATTAAAAATAATATCCAAGGTATTACTAACCCAATATAGGTTGAGGATCATCCTCATTTTATATGTTTGGGTTATAATAGTGAGCGAATGGAAATTAGAGAGAGATCTAAATTTGTTGAAGGAAGACAAGCTTTCAAAATCTAAGTACTTATGCCACCAGTATAGTAGAATTCATCCATGTAGAGGAATAAGTTATCAAAGTAGGATGATGAAAGGTTTAATTGAATGATCATAAGAGGTAATGAAATTCTACCTCCTCATTCTTACACTCAACATAGCACTAGAAAGAATTGTTTAAATTCTAAAACTTCTAATCCTCTATTTCAGTATAAGAATATGGATATGATATAAAAAAATATGGCATGATTTTATTTGTAATTTTTTTGGGGTAAGTAGCCATTCTATTTCCAATTTTTGGAAGAGAAGGTTATTGTTGAAGAAGTTGATGCCTTTCATAAAAAACAAGTTAGGTGCTAAAGATCAATCTCATAATTCAAAGGTGATAAATGGTAAATGTGATTCATCATCCAATAAGAAGGCTAAGAGGAGCTTTTGAACTCATTTTCATGTGAATAGGAATCAAGTTGAGTATTGTTGAAGACTTCATCCATCTCAAAATAATAAGACGAAGATGGAATACATACATGTTGTAAAGGTAAATGAAGTTCTTAATACACCACCAATTGATGAGTCAACTTAGGTATTTATCGAGGAAATAAAACCACCTAAATGATATTTTTTTATAAAATGGATTTCTAAGAATTTCCTTAGATTTATGTTTGCATAGAAATAATTGTAGATTAACATGAAAATTTTTCAAAGCATTTTTGGGATTTTTTATGATTGATGAAAGGATAATTAGCCAATGTTTCAGATTTGAATATTTTTGGAGTAACCAAATGAGTAAAATCTTGTGATAGGTTTATCATGCTTGGTTTTAATCACATTATAACTAACTTCATTATGAAGTTTATAGTAGTATACATAGGTTGTTTTAGGATATTCTAAGTGTACCTACTTGATACTTGTAATTAAAGTAGTAGTTGTTATGATAATTCATTTGATGATAAAATGTGTAAGATGTAGTTAAAGACCCATACATGAAAATCATTTTATCTATAGTTGTACCAAGTTATTTTTGTAATTATAGGCAATTCACCATTTTGGGAATGCAAGTAGTGACATAGATAAATTATGCTATCCCCACACTAAATAGGATAACTTATTAACTAATAGATCACGAAATCAGATAGACACTCGTCTCTTTGACATTGAGATGTCTTTTTCAAAATGATCATTTTGTGTGATATTATTATTATAGTAAATTGATTATTTCCATAGGAAAAGAATGGTATAGCCTACCCATATCAGAATAGTAGTTTCAAAGGCCACTGAGTCCACTACAAAAATATCTATGAGGCATGAAAAAGAACCAAATATAGTACCAAAAAAGTGAATGTTTCAACTTTTAGTGGAACGAGAACCTTATTAGTGGGGAGGCATGATTAGAAAGATATTTTCAGATGTTCCCTAGTTTTTGTTAAACATGTTCCATTGTGTAGAGATCATCAAGAGATTTTTGGCAAATATTGGAATGTGAAAAAGGGACATTGTATGTTCCAATTATCATTGGTAAAAATTTAGTAAACAAGTTCCAAAAGCTAGTCAAACTAGAAAAAAATTATGGTCTTATAATGTTTTTGAACCATTTCCATGGCTTAGAACACATCATAATCTATTTGATGTATTTCTAATGGACCAATTCTAGGTTTGTATACAAAAAGTATGGCCAGTCAAAGTTATGATAAAACTTGGTAAAAGTGATGAAATGGAAACATGGACCAATTAAATGATGGCACAAGGACAAATTATCATGGGACATATGGACAAATGTTTGGAGAACACATGACATAGAATATTCAAAATGTGGAGTATTTAAATAAATAAATAAAATATTAATTTCCTCCATCCCACATATGAGCCTTATTTTAAGACATAGATAATGGTGAATCCCATATATATGGGGTAAGTGGGTGACTAATGTTAAATCCCATAAATATTGTCAGGGGAATACTATCCAAACCTTAAAAAGTGGACCTTCCACAAGTATATAAAAGGGTTGAAGGTTGATTTGATGGGGGAGAACTTGATTAGAATTCTAGGAATTTACACTCAAGCCATTCAAGCCTAATTCATGAAATGGAATTCAAGATTATATCAAATTTGTGAGCCTTAAGTGAGATTTTGAAGGTATTCCAAGTGTATTAAAAGACATTAGTATTGTTCTTGCTTTTATTATTTCTTTGTAAAGGCTTATAAAGCCTAATTCTAGTGTTTATTACTCAAATCTTGAGAAAATAACAGAAGGGTTTTTTTTTTGGAGCATTAGAGGAACATTGTAAGGAACTAAAAAAGCTATGATTCTCTATTATTCACAAGGTGTTTTTAATATAATTATTATAACAATTGATCTATTGGAGGAGTTAACACTACTTAGAGTCCATGGAGAAGGATCATTTTATAGAGTTGATGACTGATGCATAATATGACTTAGCATTGTGTAGAGGCTCTTAGAGGCCATGCAATACCAGAGAAGTCAATAAGAAGGTTTGAATCAGGGAGGCCATGCTAAAACATTGTGCGAGCTTTCCAAGACTAGTCTGGGTCTTTGTAAGATTGACTAACACTTGAGTTCATCATGGATTCATTATTGTTTTATATGTTTTAAATTTGTACTTGAAAATAGATTTTTATAATGAATAGGTTCATCATTTAGAGAACTTGTAGAAGTAGGCATTTATCAAACTCCATTAGCAAAATGTGTGTAATATTCATTATTACTTGCATTTTATTCTTTAAAATTGAATATATTTTTGGAGTTTAATTTTGGAATTAAAAATAATCCACCTAACAAGTAAAATTTTTAGAGTAGGAAATATACTTGTTTACGATCATTTTTTTATTAGAGTAATTTGAATACAAGATTTGATTTTAACTAAGTATCCTATTAATATCAGTTTCAATTACTTTCATACATTTCAAAATTGTTTAATCTTTTAGTGTAGTATGCAATTATTAGAGATACAATTTATTTTAATGAGTAAGAAAACATGGGGTAAGAATTAAAACATGAAAGGATTGAAGAGATCAAAGCATTAAATCAGCAAATCTAGGATGAGAATACTTTCGTAAGATCTTTATTTCACTTCTTAGAAGAGAATTTTGAATATTTAAAAGTTGATTTTCAAACCAAGGATGAGCTATTGGCATGGTTTCAGAGTAGTGCATAGAAGGAGTTACCTTCTACCATAGATGTAGAGACCATGATAGATGATTGCACTATAAATTCACCATGTAACACTTCCTCCTAGTCAGTTTTCCATGCATGTTTTGGTGATTTTGAGAAACACACCAGAGATATTGTATCAAAACTACTGTTTAAAATGGGAGTTGAGTGAAGAAGACTTGGTAAGGATAGCCAAGGTATTACTAGCCCAATATAGGTCAAGTATCATCCTCATTTTATAAGATTGGGTTATGCTAGTAAGTAAATGGAAATTGGAGAGATTTTTAAATCTGTTGAATGAAGGCAAACTTTCAATAACGAAGTATCGATGTCCTTAGTATAGTATAATTCCTCCATGTAGAGGAACAAGTCTTCATAATAAGATGATGAAAAGTATAAATAAATTACAAAAAGAGGTAATGAAATCCCACTTCGTCATCCTTACACTCAACATAGCACTAGATAGAATTATGTAAATTCTAAAACTTCTAATACTCTCTTTCAGTATAAAAATATACTATGATATATAGAAAATATGGCATGCTTTTATTCTCACTTTTTGTGGGGTATATAACCATTATGCTTCCAATTGTTAGAAAAGAAGGTCATTGTAGAATAAATTGATGCCTTTCATCATAAACAAGGTAGGTGATAAAGACCAATCTCATTGTTCAAAGGCAAGAAATGGAAAATGTGATGCCTCATCCAATAAGGAGGCCAAGAGGAGATTTTGTGCTCATTATCATGTAAATGGGCATTGGGTTGAGCAGTGTTGGAGACTTCATCCATCTCAAAATAATAAGACTAATATGGAATATAGACCTATTGTAAAGGTAAATGGAGTTCTTAATCCACCACTAGTTGATGAGTCAACCCAGGTATTTACTGAGGAAATAAAACCACCTAAATAGGATAATTTGATAAAATGTATTGGTAATGAGTTCCTTAGTTTTATATTTACATAGATGTAATTAAGATTAACATGAATTTTTTTCAAAGCATCTTTGAGATTTTTTATGATTGATGAAGGGAAAATTAACCAATGTTTTAGCTTTGAATATTTTTTATAATAACCAAATAAGGAGAATCTTGTGATAGGTTTATCATGCTTGGTTTTTTTCACATTTTAATCAAATATATTGTGAAGTTAACAATAGTATATGTAGATTGTTTAGGATATGTTCAATGTACCTACTTGATACTTAAAATTGAAGTAACTATTGTTAAAAAATTGCATCTAATGATAGAATGTGTAGGATGTAGTTTAGGACATATCCATGGGTAGCATTTTATTTACAGTTGTACTAGGTGATATTTTATAGTTATAGGTAGTTCACCATTTTTGGGATGCAATTAATGGAATATACAAATTTTTCCATCCCCACATTATACACGATAGCTTTTTACTATTTGATCAATGAATCAGTCGAACACTTGTCTCTTTGACATTGAGATGTCTTTTTTAAATTGATCATTTTGTGTGATGTTGTACTTATAGCGAAGTGATGATTTTCCATAAGATGGGAATGTCATAGCCCACACATATTATAATAGAATTTTTGGAAGCCACAAAGTCCACTATAGAGATATATGAGGCATTGTAAAGAACCAAATCTAGTACTGGGAAAATGAATGTTTCATCTTTTAGTCATACAAAAGTCTTGTTAATGGGGAGGCATGATCTAGAAGATATTTTTAGATGTTCCCTAGTTTTATTTAAAGGTGGTCCATTTTGTAGATATCAAAAAGAGATTTTTGGCAACCATTGGAATGCAAAAAATGGATATCATATGTTCCAGTTATCATATGTCAATCTTTGGTCAACATGTGGTCAAAATTGGTCAAAGTTGTAAAATTGATGGTATTAGAATGTTTCTAAACTAGTTCCATGATGTAGAAATCATAAAAAAAAAATAGTGGATTTTAAATGGATCAATTCCAAGTTCATATGTGAAAGTTATGGCTAGTCAAAGTTACAGTCAAACCTAGTAAAAGTGATGACATGGTAACATAGGCTAATTAATTGGTAATACATGGAAAGTTAGCATGGGACATGTGGAGAATTTTTCAAAGGACACATGGCATAGATAAGTAAAAATGTCAAGAATTTAAATAAATTATTATTCCCTTCCAACTCACATATGAGCCTTATTTAAAGGTATAGATAATGATGAATTCCATATATATGGGATAAGTAGGGGATAATGTTAAATCCCAAAAATATTGTAAAGGGATTACTATCCAAACCTTAAAATGTGGACCATTAACAAGTATGTAAAGGGGGTGGAGGTTCATTTGAGGGGGATAACATGATTGGAATTGTAAGAATTCACACTCAAGATATTGAAGCCTAATTCATGCAAAGGCATTTGAGAATAATTTAAATTTGCAAGTCTTGAGTGAGATTGTGAAGGTATTAAAAGTGTATTAAAAGACATTAATTTTTTTCTTACTACTATTATTAATTTGTAAAGGCTTATAAATCCTAATTATAGTGTTTATTACTTGAATCTTAGGAAAAGAGTAGTAGGGTTTTTTTTTGGAGCATTGGAGGAGAATTGTAAGGGACTATGGAAGCACTAATTCTCTAATATTCACATGGTATTATTAATCTAAGTATTATAATATTATTGCTATTGGATGAGTTAACACTACTTGGAGGTCTTGGAGAAGGATTATTTTATAGCACTGATGACTGATGCCTATTGTGACTTAGCTCTATATAGAGGCTCTTGGAGGTTGTGTAGTAGAAGAGAAGTCAAAAAGAAGGTGTGAAATAAGGAGGCCATGAAAAAATATTTTGAAATCCTTATAAGACCAATCTATGTCTCTAAAATACCAATTGACACTTGAGTTCATAATGGATTCATTATATTTTTGTAAGTTTTAAATTTTTACTTAAAAATAGATTTTTATAATGAATCAGTTAGTTGTTTAGAGAACCCAGAGATGTAGACATCTATCAAAATCCATTATCAACTAATGTGCGGTGTTCATTATTACTTGCATTACATTCTTTTAAGTTGATTATATTTTTGGAGTTAAATTTTGGCATTAAAACTAATTTTCCTATAAGGATCTAATAAGTAAAATTTTTATAGTAGGAAATCAACATGTTTATGAATAATTTTGGTATCAAAATGGTTTGGATGCAGGATTTACTTATAATTACATAGCCTATTGATATGAGTTTTAATTACTTTCAAACATTTTAGGCTTATTTAATCTTCTAGTACAATGTATAGTTATTGGAGATATACGTTGTTTCTAAGAGTAGGAAACCATAGGAAAAGCCTCAAACTGTGAAAGGCTTGAATATCTTAGAGTATTCAATCAGTAGATCTAGGATGAGAATAATTTCCTAAGATCCAAGTTTCACTCTTCAAAATAGGAGGTTGAATGATTAAAAGTTTATTTTCAAATCATGAATGAGCTCGTCATAATTGTAGAGTAATGAATAAAAGGAGTTACCTTACACCATAGATGTAGTGACCATAATGGATGATTGCATTATAGGTTCACCATGTAGCACTTCCTCCTAATTAGTTTTTGATGTGGTTTTTGGTGATTTTGAGAAACAAAATAGAGGTATTGACTTGAAACTATTGTTTAAAATGGGTTATGATGGAAGATGTCTTGTCAATAATAGCCATGGTATTAATAATCCAATATAGGTCAAGGATCATATTAATTTTATGGGTTTGGGTTATGATAGTGAGCTAATAGAAATTGGAGAGAGTTCAAAATCCACTAAAGGAAGACAAGCTTTCAACATCCAAGTGATTACGACACTATTATAACAAAATTCCTCCATGTAGAGGAACAAGTAATCATAGTAGGATGATGAAAGGTGTAAACAAATTACTAGAAGAGGTAATGAAATTCCACCTCCCCATTCTTACACTCAACATACCACTAGATAAAATTGTGTAAATTCTAAAACTTCTAATCCTCTATTTTAGTATAAAAAATAAGGCTATGATATATAGAAAATATGAAATGATTTTATTTACACTTTTTTTGGGGTAAGTAATCATTTTGTTACCAATTGTTGGAAGAGGAGGTTATTGCTGAAGAAGTTGATGACTTTCATAAAAAACAAGATAGATGTTAAAGACCAATCTCATCATTCAAATGTAAGTAATGGCAAATGTGATTCCTCATCCAAGAAGGAGGCTAAGAGAAACTTTAATGATCATTCTCATGTGAATGGTCATTGAGTTAAGCAGTGTTTGAATATTTATCCATCTCAAAATAATAAGATGAATATGGAATACAGACATGTTGTAAAGGTAAATGAAATTATTAATCCACCACTAGTTGATGAGTCAACCTAGGTATTTACTAAGGAAATAAAACCACCTAAAGAGGATAATCTAATAAACTTGGTTGGTAAGAAGTTCTTTAGTTTTATGTTTACATAGCTGGAATTTTAGATTAGCATGCAAATTTTTCAAAGCATCTTTGGGATTTCTAATGATTGATGAAAGGAAAATTAGCTAATGTTTCAGATTAAAATATTTTTTGAGTAACCATATGAGAAAAATATTATGATGGGTTTATCATTCTTGGTTTTTTCTCACATTTTAATTAACTCCATTGTGATGTTTCTATAAATATACACATGTTGTTTGGGATATGTTCAATGTACCTACATGATACTTATAAGTGAAGTAGTTGTTATTATGAAAGAGCATTTAATGATAGGATGTGTATGATGTAGTTCAAGACCCATCCATAAACATCATTTTTTCTATAGTTATACCAAGTGATATTTTTTAGTTACAGGTACTTCACCATTTTTGGAATGCAATTGACGACATAGATAAATTATGTTATCTCCATGCTATATATGATAAATTACTCACTATAAGATCATTGAATCAGTCAGACACTTGTCTCTTTGACATTGAGATGTCTTTTTCAAATTAATCATTTTGTGTGATGTTGTGCTTAAGTGAATTGATTATTTTACATAGAAAAGGAATATTGTATCCTACCCATATTAGAATAAAAGTTTTAGAGTCCATGTAGTCCATTGAAAATATCTCCACGAGGCATTGCAAAGAATCAGATCCAATATTAGGAAAATGAAAGTTTCAACTTTTAGTGGAAAAAAGCCTTGTTAGTGTAGAGGTGTGATCATAAGGATATTTTTAGATGTTCCATGGTTTTCTTTAAATGTGGTCCATTGTGTAGAGATCATCAAGAGATTTTTGGTATTATTAGAATGTAGAAAATGGATATCATATGATTTAGTTATCATTGGTAAAAGTTTGGTCAATAGAAGGTCAAAGCTAGTTAAAATGGAAAACAATTTGGTCTTGTAACGTTTCTAAACTATTTCTATGATGTATAACTAGTCACAAGATTTTTGATGCATTTTGAAAAGACTAATTCCAATTTCATATATGGAAGTTATGGCCAGTCAAAGTTGTGGTCAAACCTAATAAAAGTGATGATGTGGGAACATGGACCAATTAAATGTTGGCACGTGGAAAAATTAGAATGGGATAAGTGGACAAATTTAGAGAGGATAAATGGCATAGACTAGTCAAAATGTGGAACATTTAAACAAATAAATAAATTATTATTTCCCTCCATCACATATATGAGTCTTATTTAAATGCATATATAATGGTGAATCCCATATATATGGGATAAGTGGGGTTATAATGTTATATCCGACAAATATTATAGAGGTATTACTATCTAGAACTCAAAAAGTGGACGCTCCAAAAGTATATAAATGGGTTGGAGGTTCATTTGAGGGGGGATAACTTGATTGGAATTCTAGGATTTCGCACTCAAGCCTAATTCATGCAAAGGCATTCTTGCTTACTTCAACTTTTCAAGCCATAAGAGAGATTTTAAAGGGATTCCAAGTGTATTAAACTACATTAGGATTTTTATTACTATTATTATTTCTTTGTAAAGGATAATAAAGCCTAATTCTAGTGTTTATTACTCAAATCTCAGGAAAAGAGTAAAAGGAATTTTTTTGGAGAATTAGAGGAGCATTGTATGGGAATATGGAAGATATGATTCTCTATTATTCTTAGGGCAATATTAATCTAAGTGTTGTAATAATATATCTATTGGGGGAGTTATCACTACTTAGAGGTCATAGAGAAGGATCCTTTTATGGATCTAATGACTGACACCTATTCTAAAATAGCTCTATGGAGAGGCTCTTGGAGGTTGTACAATAGAGGAGAAGTAAATAGGAAGGTGTGAAGTAGGGAGGCCATTCTAAGACATTATACAAGCCTTCTAAGACTTGTCTAGGTCTTTATAGGACTGATTGGCACTTGAGTTCATGCTGGATTCATTATAGTTTTGTAAGTTTTAAAGTTATACTTGAAAATGTATTTTTATAATGAATCAGTTCATCATTTAGAGAACCCAAAGATGGAGGCATCTATCAAACTCTATTATTAACTTGTGTGGAGTGTTCATTATTACATGCATTACATTATTTTCAATTGATTATATTTTTGGAGTTGAATTTGGCATTAAAACTAATCCACCTATAAGGATCTAATAAGTAAAATTTTTAGACTATAAAATATAATTATTTATAGATCATTTTGGTATCAAATTATTTTGAATGTAGGATTTTCTTCTAATTATGTAGCCTATTGATATTAATTTCAATTACTTTTAGATATTTTAGACTTGTTTAATCTTCTAGTGCAATGTGCAGTTGTTGAAGATACATGTTGTTTGTAGGAGTAGGAAACCATGGGCAAAGCCTTGAAATGTTAAAGGCTTGAAAATCTCAAATAATTCAATCGATAGATCCAAGATGAGAATACTTTCTTGAGATCTGAGTTTCACTCCTTAAAATAGGAGGTCAAACACTTGAAGGTTGATTTATAAACCAAGGATGAGCTCTTGGCATAGTTACAGAGTAGTCAATAGAAGGAGTTACCTTCCACCATAAATACAAAGACCATGATGGATGATTACACTATAACTTCACCATATAACACTTCCTCCTAGTCAGTTTCCAATGTAGTTTTTGGTGATTTTGAGAAACACACTATAAGTATTGGTCCAAAACTATTGTTAAAATTAGTTTTGATATAAATTGTCTTAGATAGAATAGCCAAGGTATTGCTAACCCAATATAGGTTGAGAATCTTCCTCATTTTGTGAGTTTAGGTTATACTAGTGAGCGAATAGAAATTAGAGAGAGTTCTAAATCTATTGAAGGAAGACAAGCTTTAAATAGCCAAGTGCTTACACCGCTAGTATAGAATAATTCCTCCATGCAGAGGAATAAGTTATCATAGTAGGATTATGGAAGGTTTACATGAAGGACCAAAAGGGGTAATGAAATTCTACTTCCTCATTCTTACACTCAGCATAGCACTAGAAAGAATTATGTAAATTCTGAAACTTATAATCCTCTCTTTCAATATAAACATATGGCTATGATATATAAAAAATATGCCATGATTTTCTTTACACTTTTTGTGGGTTAATTAACCATTCTATTGCCAAATATTGGAAGAAAATGTTATTGCTAAATAAGTTGATTCCTTTCATTAGAAACAAAGGAGGTGCTAAAGACCAATCTCATCATTCAGAGGTGAGAAATGGTAAATATGATTCCTCATCTAATAAGGAGGCCAAGAGGAACATTTAAGCTCATTGTCATGCAAATGGGCATCAGGTTGACAAGTGTTAGAGACTTCATCAATTTTAAAATAGTAAGACAATGATGGAATACATACCTGTTGTAAAGGTAAATAAAGTTCTTAATCCACAACCAATTGATCAATCAACCTAGGTATTTACTAAGGAAATAAAACCACCTAAATAAGATAATATGATAAAATGGGTTTCTAAGAAGTTCCTTATTTTTATGTTTGCATATCTAGAATAATAAATTAGCATGCAAAATTTTCAAATCATAGTTAGGAGTTTTGATGATTGATGAAATGAAAATTAGCCAATGTTTTAGATTTGAATATTTTTGGAGTAACTAGAAGAGGAGAATTTTGTGATAGGTTTATCATGCTTGATTTTTCTCCCATTTTAATTAACTCCATTGTGAATTTGAAAATAGTATATGAAGGTTTTTTGGGATATGTTCAATGTACTTAATTGATACTTTCAATTGAATTAGTTATTGTTATGTATTGCATCTAAGGATAAAATATGTAAGATGTAATTTAAGACCCATAAATGGGAAGCATTTCTTTTACTTGTATTAGGTGATATTTTGTAGTTAGAAGCAATTCACCATTTTGGGAATGCATCCAGTGACATAGACATGTTATGCTATCCCCACACTATATAGGATAACTCATTCACTAATAGATCACCAAATCAGTTGAACATTTGTCTATTTGACATTGAGATGTCTTTTTCAAACTAATCATTTTGTGTGATGTTGTGCTTATAATGAATTGATGATTTTTCATACGAAAGGAATGGCATAGCCTACCCATATTGGAATAGTAGTTTCAAAGGCCATCAATTCCACTACAAAAATATCCATGAGGCATGGAAAAAAATGAAATCCAGTACCAAAAAAATTATTGTTTCATCTTTTGGTCGAATAAAAGCCTTCTCAATGGGGAGGCATGATTTAGAGGATATTTTTATGTGTTCCCTAGTTTTATTTAAACATGGTCCATTATGTAGAGATCATCAAGAGATTTTTTGAAACTATTGGAATGGGAAAAAGGAACATTTAATGCTCCATTTATCTTTGGTCAATTTTTAGTCAATAAGTGGTCAAACTAGAAAACTTTATTGTCTTTGAGCATTTTTAAACTAGTTCCATGGCTTAGAACTCATCACAATATTTTCAACACATTTTGAATTGACCAATTCAGATTTTGTATGTGAAAGCTATGGCCAGTTAAAGTTGTAATCAAACTTGGTAAAATTGATGATCTAGCAATATGGACTAAATAAATGTTGGAACATGGAAAAATTATCATGGGATATGTGGACAAATTTGCAGAGGACACATGGCATAGACTAGTCAAAATGTGGAGCATTTAAATAAATAAATAAATTATTAATTCCATCCATCCCACAAATGAGCCTTAATTATTGGCAAAGATAATGGTGAATCCCATATATATGGGATAAGTGGGGAGATAATGTTAAATCCCACAAATATTGTAAAGGGATTACTATACAAACCTCAAAAATTGGACCCTCCACAAGTATATAAATGGGGTGGAGGTTAATTTAAGTGGGGATAACTTGATTGGAATTTTAGTAATTCACACTCAAGCCACTCAAGCCTAATTCATGCAAAGGCATTTGATCTTAATTCAAATTTTAAAGAGTTAAGCAAGATTGTGAAGGAATTCCAAGTGTATTAAAAGAGATTATTATTATTATTATTATTATTATTATTATTATTATTATTATTATTATTATTATTATTTTGTAAAGGATTATAAAGCTTAGTTTTGGTGTTTGTTACTCAAAGCTCAAGAAAAGAGTAGATGGGTTTTTTTTGGAGCATTGGAGGAGCATTATATGAGACTAAAGAAATATCCTATTCTTTATTATTCATAGGGTATTTTTAATCTATGAATTTTAATAATAGCTCTATTAGAGGATTTAGCACTACTTGGAGGATGCAAAGAAGGATCAATTTATAGAGATAAAGACTGATGACTATTTTAACTTAGCTTTGTGTAGAGGCTCTTAGAGGCCGTGAAACAGAGTAGAAGGGAACAAGAAGGTGTGAAGTAAGGAGCTCATGCTAAATCATTATGTAAGCCTTATAAGACTAGTCTAGGTCTCTATAGGACTCATTGATAGGTGAGTTCAAGATGGATTCATTATAGGTGTGTAATTTTTTTTTTAACTTCAAAATGGATTTCTATAATGAATTGGTTCATCGTTTAGAGAACCCAAAGATGTAGGTATCTATCGCACTCTATTATTAACTTATGTGTAGTATTAGTTATTAATTTCATTTCACTATATTTAGTTAATTATATCTTTGGAGTTTAATTTTGTCATTAAAATTAATCCCCCCATAAGGATCCAATAATAAAAGTTTTAGAGTAGGAAATATACCTATTTATGGATCAATTAGGCATCCCATACATAGTCACTGTATTCTTAAAATATATACATGGAAAGTAGGTTGTCACAATTGAGGGTTTTTCATATGAGTATCCTCTAACTATCCCACATGTGGTTACATCCTAGTTACTAATTACAACATAGTTACAAGTTAAAGTATAGCTATTAGTTATAGATCCTAACACATTTCATATCAGTACAACATAGAGTTCACTAGATCTATCAAAGTAGGTGAGGTATACTCCTATAGTATCTATATGTATACACACTCTCCCATAGAGACCACTATTAGATATACTCTTATGTCAAATATATGTTGTATAGTATATAAGGTCTCCTTTTACTCACTTTCTTTTGAGATCAGTATTATTGATTTCTCTAGGTTCTCATTATAGGGTACATGTGCCACCTACATCATATTATACTATATGGGTGTTGGATATTTGTCAATGATGTCATATAGGTTTCTTAGTGAGTGGATGAAGTGCCTTGATAATTTATGTGATAATGACAAAGTGTACAATGTACTTGTCATAGTGTGCTTAAAGTATGATTGGTTGATATTTTATTTTGGCATGATTAGGATGTTAAAGGTTGATTATAGAGTATTCATCATGTGAAATTTTTCCATAATAGTTTTTCTAATCTTTGAGTCCCTATGTGCATTAGTGTAATTCATCTAGTTGTATATAGTTTTCATCTATACATTTTGTGTCTAATGGTAGAAAATCTAACTAGGTATATTTATGACATCACCATGCCACATGGGAATGAGTCGAGGGCAGTTGGTCATATGGTTATGATAACATTATTCCATACTTATAATTTTCCACATCTCAAGTCATGCAATGAAGTTTAGTCAAAGATATGAGGATGCAAATTTTGTTACTTAGATAAAATTCACTATGTTTTCATACTTAGCTAAATTTGTAAAAGGATCAAGCAGAGTGAATTATCATTTTAATGAGGTCAAAAATGAAATGTGTGGAGGTGTCAAGAAAAAAAATTATCATATGGGTTTAATCATGTTTATGCCTAGTTTCTATGCATTGATTCTTATATCATGTGACCAAGCATGACAAAAGATATGCATGTGCAAAGTTGGGCTCCTAAGCTTTTTTATATTGTTTTCCCATACTTAACCAAATTTACACGAGGTATAAAAGAAATGAGTAATAATTGGAATTGTATAATATATCATATATATGGATATTTAAGGAGAATGTAATCATATGGGTTTATCTAGTTTTGAGCCTACTTTATTTATGCTAAATTTTAGATCATATGATGAAGCACATCAAAATATCTGCATGAGCAAAATTGGCCTTTTAGGTAGTTCTAGGCATAGTTGTTATTGTGGAATAAAATTATGAGTGAGTATGTTGATGATGTAATATCTCACATGTGTGTGGGTTCCATGAGAAGATTGTTATATTAATGGATTTTCTATGTAAGGAGATCATATGGTCCAAATTTGAGATCATGTGTGTAAGCAAAATAAAAGTTATTGAGTTTAAAATTTTGATGATCAACTAGATTTTAATGGTTACCATATGAATTTTTCACAAGGTAATGTTCAAGAAACTCTCAAAGAGATTGATGATGTGCATTAGCTCCAAGATGTCAAGAAACAATGAGATGGTAAGAAGTGCTCAAAGTTTAACTCTAACCAAAAGATAAAGATAAAGATTATTTTAAGGATCAATGGTGAGTATGAGATCATATAGATAGAGATAAATGTTGTGTATGAAAGTCAAAAGGACAAAGTGATAGTTTTTAGCATTGTTAAAGACCAAGCTATGTATAGAACATCAATGGTGCACTATGAGTCAACATTTCAAGATTGCATGAGATGAGGTCAAAGTGACTAAGGTTTAATGTTTGAGCATTGGAACCTATGCATTAAAGTTAAGACAATATCAAAAATTAATAATTGATCCAAGCAATGAGGACACAAGATGTGAGATTTGTGTTCAAAGTATAACTATGACCATTTTCTTTTAAATATTTGAATTTTACAAATGGAAAAACCAATCTATGATATTTTACCCATAACTTCTGATCTAGGATGAATTTTATCATGATGTACAAAAAGTATGAATAGTACTCCCTCACACATCTAATAAACCTAATTTGAATAAATAAAAGTGTGTAAGTCAAAGATATTAAGGTCAAAAGATGACTATGTGTTCAACTGTGTTTTGTAAGTGAACTAAGAAGGATGCTAGAGCTTGTGTGGATGATATTTCAATGTCTCATGATGACTTAGATATTTTATAGTGTTTTATAATCCATGAGGATGATCTGTATTATCTTTGGAGTTTTGACCAATTTATATTTTACATGAAGAAAGGTTAAGAAGTTGACTATGCGTTTGTTCATAATTTTCCTATGCATCAAGTCAATGTTTGAGCTATTTAAGCATATTTAGAAGTGAGAAAAGAATGATATGATCATTTTATGATGTTAAATGGGAAATAAGGAGTGTAACCATGTATTTAAAATTTTTATTGTGTTCTTTTTTGATTTATGAAGTGTTAAATGGGTAAATATGTCTCCATGAGACTTGTAAGAGCTAAAAGGGCACTATTAAAAGGTGCAACTACTTAAGGGGTGACCCATAGATGCTATGGCTAACCTATAAATATTGTATTTAGATATGTATTTATGTGAGATATTCCTTAAGGATCAAATCATGCCTAATGTCTAACCAAGGTAGTGATTATCATGGTTGCTCTATAAATAGTAAAACCAAATGTGGTGATTTCTAGATTTAGAGATAAAGATTGGGGAGAATTTTGAGATAAGCTTGTTTGTGTGAATTATGGATATAAGGAGGGGTAGATTAACCTAAGGATTAATTAAATATCATAATAAATTGAGGACTATTTATATGACCTATAGGTCATAATTCTAGTGGCAAAATAGTGATCTTACAGATTAAGTGTGGGTGAAGGTGAAGAGTGATAAGTAGAGGTCCATCATGAGGTGTTTTAGACATCAATTAAAAGTTGGATGTACTCATAGGTGTTATTTTGGTATCTCAACATATAATATGTTTTCATCCTTATTACAAGGTGAAACTTTCTAAAAGTCTAGTTGTTATTGTAACTCAACTAGACAGTTGTTGTATCACCTTGTGGGATTTTAGTCTCACTAAGTATGGATTATAGCTCCTTGATCAATTACATATATCCTAAAATAGTTCATTTTATTTTAGGATATAAATACAATTGTAATTATTTGTGTTTTTCTCCCCTAAGATGTTTCTCACATATATCATGTGTTATGTGATTGATCTTGCATTGTCACTCTTACTCATTGTTATGAATGTTGTGTATGATTCATGAATTTTTGCGGTAGTTGATTAAGTGTTTGTAAAGATCATAATTGAAGTTGGATTATTTTTTCTAATTAATTTAACACCCCTAGTGATTGTACCTCTAATAATTGGTATCAGAGTAAGTCCTTTGGTAAAGGCTTAACAACTTGAAGTCTAAGGTACAATATGGGTAGTTATCAAGGAGGTTTTTATACTAAGCAAGAATTTATGTTTGATGGATCCAATTATACTTTTTAGAGTGAAAGGATGAGGAAATATATTATGACCCTATGGTTTGATGTATGGAAATCTATTTTGGATGGATATATTACTTCTACTACTACTCTATCTAGTGCTACAAATAAGAAGTTGTTTGAAAATAATTTTAAGGGAATGAATGCTATCACTTGTTGTCTTTTAGAGACTGAATATACCAAATTAATCCATTATAAACATGCTAAAGAGATATGAAAAAAAATATAGTTCATTTTGAATGATATTTAAAGGTCAATGTTGTTAATTTATAGACTCATAAAAGGTAATTTGAAATTCTCAAGATGAAGGAAGAATATTTTATGACATCTTTTCTACAAAGGGTTGACGAGACTGTGAACATCATTAGAGATTTTGGGGAAAATCCTAAAGAGGTTAATTTAGTCTAAAATTTAGTAAGGTCTCTATCTCTCAAGTTTGATCCAAAAGTATCTTCTATAAAAGAGAGTCATGATCTTACTTAGTTGAAGATGGATCTATTGCATGACACCCTTACTACATATGAGATGAGTGTAAATGATGATATACCACAAAAGAAGGAAGATGCATTCAAAAAAGAGATGAAGCCTAAGAATAAGTTCTAAGGTAAAAAATCCATAGAGGACATATCTAACATTGATGATGATGAACTAATTACTTTGATTAGTATGATATTGAACATAGGCTCATAAAAGTATAAGGGTAAACTGCCCTTCAAATGTTTTGACTATAGATAGACATGATATTTTTATAGTAAGTGCCCTCATAAGCATGAGAATAATATTATCGAAGATCATGATGATGGCAAATATGAATACAAGAAGACATAATAGAAGAAAATATTCAAAAAGCATAATAATAAGAATAAGTCCTTGAAGAACAAGAAGAGTCTCTATGCCCAAAAGGATTGTAGCTAATTAGATGAGAGTGAAGATAGTGACTAAAAATATGTTCATGGAGATGATGGTCCTACTAAAGATGAATCTCTATTCATGGCTAAGGAAGGAATTTATTAAAATATGAAGGTGTCTACTTGGAGTGATTTAGATGATGATGAAGATAAGGTGGACTATGAGACTATATTGATGAATGGTCTTGAAGAATTGAAGATTGATAATAAGATCAATAAGAAGATGAAATCTAAACTTAAGGACTATGAGGATAGATTAAATGTGTATGATTCAAGATTGAATGAAGACACCAAGAAGCATGTAGATATGATTAATCATCTTAGTTTTCAATTGGAAATTCTATCTATAAGCCTAAAATTTAAAGAAGATGAATGTTTGAGGTATGTTTCTAAAATGAGTCTTTGAAATCTAATATATAAAAGATAGCTAGTAAGGTGAAGAAATTTATGAGATTTAAAAAGAGATCATGTGATATAGATAATATTATGAGTGATCAAAATCATGTTAGTGATAGAAATCGTATTGGATATGAATAAGAAAAAAAGAATGTATCTCAAGATAAGATGAATACTAATGTGAAATAGGAAAATCATAACTTGAAGATAAATCATTAGATAAGCAATGAAGGTGTTGGTAAAGTAAAGACAAATTAGATCAAAGAGCCAAATTCCATGAGGTATGCAAGATTCAATGGTTATTATTACACATGTAAAAAATTTGGTCATATGGATAGATAATGTAAGATACATATTAGAAATGAGTTTGGATGGAACTATAATGGGGGTCATCAGTTAAAAATTATGATCAGAGTTAAGTGCTATAATTATTATGACATAGGACATATTTCAAATTTATATCCAAATAAGGTAAAGCAAAATACATTTCTCGAAAAAGGTATGGTGTGTGATAATTTTGAAAAGAGAAGTCACATTGTTAGGTTCTATAATAAAAGGTCTATAAGTTAGAATATGCTTAATGAGGCTCTTAGAGTGCAAGAAAAAAGAAATGTTAACACATGGAACCCAAAGGTAAAAGTGTGAGTCATGATGAGACTATAGGTCCAAGCAATCTATTTTTTATGGTGGATAATGCTTCATAAGTTAAAAAGGGTCAAACATTCTAATTATCTATTCATGTTGAGAGTGAAGATACCAAGCTCAAAGAGAAGACCAAGGTGTTGGTTAAAGCTAGTCCCAAGGTATGTATAGATCAAAATGAACATCCTACTACTGTTGAGCATGTATCATACAAATAACATCAATTATCTATGTCTAATGATGAGATTCTAAACTATAAGGAAGATTATTCAAATGAAAAGGTATGTCATGAATCTATGTTGTCTCTATGTATTGTCAATTCAATCATAGAAAAAAAGAGAATTTTATAATGGGTGAGAAAATTATTTCTCCTAAACCTTAGGAGAAGAATAAATATAAGTATTAGATGACCAAAGAGGAGAAGGAATTTGAGGATTTGTGGGAAACTCTTAGTTTCACACCATGGTAGTGCATTGTGGTGTAGAGGATGTCTCTGCCTATGCTTATTAGGAGACATTTTTATTATGTAAAATAAATTTTATGTGATCAAGATGATAATTCCAATCAAGAAGGGTCTTTGGTTAAGGGTAAGAAACAAGTTCATGAGTTTGATCTAGAGGTTTCTGAAGGAGTTGTAGTATAGAGTCAGAATGGATGGTTTCAGGTGGCTTAATGATATTGATGGAATGTCAAGAAGAGTTTGGTGCTAAAAAATGTTAGTGCACTTTTTTGTGATGTTATCTAGGTGGTTTTGTGATATAAATGTATAATTAAGAAAATTTAGAGATTTTTGTTAGCTCTTGGATTTATTAATTTGTGCTTAAGAGCTTGTAGGTTCTAAAATGGGTTATAAGAAGTCAACATTCCTAATGGTGTGGAAGCTCAAATCTTGGTCTATAAGTGTGTAATGGTTATCTCCAGATGTATAAAAAAATTCATGGGTGTACATTGACTAGAAGGTGCTATGTTGGCCTTGTTTTTTTTGAGATTCTAGGGTTTTTGGGCTTAACTAGAAAAGTGGTCTGCCTTATGAGTTAAGGTCTAAGGCTTCTTCATATATTGAATGGTCCAAATGGGTTGTCAAATCAAGGTTCATATAGATTTGAAGGAAATATGTTGTATAGGATGAGATAGGTAATGTAAATTCATATTTTTAAAGTGGGTATATAAGAGTGCTATGGATATGAAGTTTTAGATCTTGAAGATGTGTCTACTAAAAATTGTGGGCTTTGCAAGTTCTAAATAAGGCTACAAGGAGGCTAGACAAGCCTAGTTTGAAGAAGAATTTATTTTTACTCAGTTCATCCAAAATATTAAGGTGTGTTTATTTCAATGAGATTTATTAGGGTGGTTGAGAGGATGTTTCCTATTTGGTGAGTGGCATGATGTTTTGTTGGTGGTCCTTATGCTATCTTGATAAAGGAGACTAATAAGACTATGTGTTGATTCATCATGGTGTATGGAGATCTGAAGATGCTCAGAAGATGAAATTGATTGTAGGTATTAGGGGTATCCCATAATGTATGTTTCTTGATGTGTTCCATCAGATTTCTATGGTTTTGTATGTCCTTTCTTCATTGATTGCATTGCTTGGTTGAAGAGAGTGTTGGCATGGAGGAAGAAGATGTTGTCAAGACAAGTAGAATAAGGCTCAAGGTAACGGGGAGTTTGTATCATATTTATAAGATGGTCCTTTCCTATTTGATAATTTTTTTAGGTACTTAACATCATTTGGTGCCAAATTTATCATTGTGTCAAAGGGGAAGAAATTTTGTATTATGAAAGTTGTTGAAAAGAGAGAAGAAAGGTGATTTGTATATTGTTATATATGATGGTTTTTAGCATCAATGACTAATGGGGATATTTTTAGAGATTTTTAAATGATGTCATAGAGGTGTCTTAGTGAGTGGATGAAGTTTCTTGATAGTCTATGTGACATGAAAAAGTGTGCAATGTGCTTATCCTAGTGTGTTTGAAGTATGATTGGTTGATCTTCTATTTTATCATGATTAGTGATGTTAAGGGATGAGTATGGAATATTTATGATTTTAAAAATGTCCCTAAGATGATTTATAATATTTTATTGCTTGTGTACATAAGTGTAACTCATCTAGTTGTCCATAGTTTTCATCTAGACACTTTGGGTCTAGTGGTAGAAAATATGAGTAGGTAATTTGATGACATCACCATTTCCATGTGGGAATGAATCAAGGGGATTTAGTCATATGGGTGTTATCACATTAGTCCCTAGTTGTTATGAATTATATATAAATTCATGTAATGAAGTATGATCAGAGATATGAGGATGTAAAGTTAGCTACTCAAACATAATTCACTATGTTTCCACCCTTAGCCAAATTTACAAAAGGGCTCAAGTAGAGCCAAGTAGGTATGTTGATGAGGTAAAAATTTACACTAGTGGAGGTGTCAAGAAAAAATGATCATATGGGGTTTTTCATAAGTGTTCCTATTTTCTATGTTCTAATTCTCAAATCATGCGACTAAGTATGATAAAATATATGTTTATGCAAAGTTGGTCTCCCAGGATTTTTGATAGTGTTTTCCCATACTTAGCGAAAGTTACATGAGGTAAGAAAGAAATGAGTAATAATTTTTATGGTATAATATCTCATACATGTGTAAATTTTAATAGAAGGTGATCATAATGGTTTGTTCAGTTTTGAGCCTAGTTTATTTGCACTAAATTTCATATCATATGATGAAGCATGTCAAAACATGTGCATGAGTAAAGTTGGGATTCTAAAAAGTTCCAAGAATATGTTTTTATATAGATGGATTCTCCTATATCAGGAGATCATATGGTCAAAATTTGGGATCATGCATCTAAGTGAAAAATAAGTTATTGAGGTTGAAATTTGGCTAATTATAAAGATTGAAATGGTCCCCATACTTATTCAATTTTTCACAATGTAATGTTTGATGAAATATCAAACATATCAATGATGCGCATTAGCTCCAAGATGCCAAGAAATAGTGAGATGGTAGGAATTGCTTAAAGTTTAATGTTGAGTGGAGATAAAGATTAAGCTTGTTTCAATGATCAATGGTGAGAGGGAGATCATAAAAATAGAGATAAATGGTGCATATTAAATTCAAGAGGTTAAAGTGATATCTATTTATCATTGTTAAAGACCAAGCTATGTATAAAAAATGATGGTGCATGATGAGTCAACATTGCAAGATTGCACGAGATGAGGTCAAAGTGACTAAGGTTTAACATCTAAGCATTCAAACATATGCACTAAAGTTTAGATATGATCAATGGTGTGTAATTTATTTGAGAATAGAGGATATGAGATATGAGCTTTGTGTTCAAATTTTAATTGTGACCATTTTTTGTTGAATATTTGAATTTTATAAAGAGAAAAACTAGTCTACAATATTTTATGCATAACTTTTGATCCAAGATGAATTTACTCATGCTGTAAAAAACAAAGATGAAGAGGAATCCATGATGCATATAATAAAACTTATTTTAATATATATAAATGTTTAAATTCAAATATATTAATGTAAAAATATTATTGTTTGTTTGACTATGTTATGCAAGTGACCTAAGAAGGATGTTTAAGCTTGTGGTTATGTTGTTTCGATGTCTCATTATGACTTATAAATTTGGGAGTGTTATATACTCCATGAGGATAATATATATTAGGTTTGGAGGTTTTAAAAATTGATATTTTAGATGAACAAAGGTTAAGAAGTTGACTATGTGTTTGTTCATAATGTTCCTATATACCAGGTCAGTATTTGAGGTGTTTAAGCATACACAAAGGTGAGAAAAGATGATTGTGATCATTGGAGGATGTCAAAGGGGACATAAGGAGTGGACCCATGTATTTTAAAGTTGTTATGAATTCCTTTTTTAATCGATGAAGTGATAAATTGGTGAATAGGTCTCCATGAGACCTATAAGAGCTACAAGGGCCTTATTAAAAGGTGTAGCTACTTAAGGGTGACCCATAGATTCTATGGCTGACTTATGAAGAATGTAAAGAGACATGTATTAATGTGAGATATGCCTTAATAATTAATTTCATGCCTAATGGCTCACCAAGGTAGTGATTATAATGATTTCTCTATAAATAGTAAAACCAAATGTGGTGATTTCTAAATTTAGAGATACATTTGGAGGAGAGTTTTGAGAGAAGATTATGTGTGTGAATTATGGAGTGAAGGAGGGGTATAGTACCCTAAGGATGAGTTCAATAGTATAAAAAATTGAGGACTATTTGTATGAAATATAGGTCATAATTTTGTTAGTAGAATAGTGCTCTTGTAGATTGAATATGATTGAAGGTGAAGAGTAATAAGTAGAGGTCCATCATCAGGTGTTATAGACACCAATAGTAATGTGGATGTATTCATAGGTGTTGTTACGGTAGTTTAGTATCTAAGGTGGTTAAAACTTCCTTGAAAGGTGAAACTTGATAAAATTTTGGTTGTTTTTGCATCTCAGCTAGACAGGTGTTATAGCACCTTGTGGGATTATAGTCTCACTAAATAAAGATTTTAGTTCATTGATTAGTTTCAACTAGTCTAAATTGGTTCTTGTTATTTTAGTATAGTATTACAATTGTAGGTTCCAATGGGTTATCTCCCCCAAGAGGGTTTCCCATGTATGTCATGTGTTATGTGATTAATTTTTCATTATCTCTCTTGCTCATTATTATGATTATTATGTATGCTTCATGAATGTTTGTGGTAACTGATTAAGAGTTTATAAAGATCAAAATCAAAGTTGGAATATTTGGGCTCACTAATTCACCCAACCCCTCTCTATGATTGGACCTCTAATAATGGGTCTGTAATACCCTTACATTTTATAGGGAATCATAGTCAGTGTCATGGATTCCTAACATCAGTACATAGGTATATCTATTTATAAATAACTCAATGCAATGCATTATGGGACAATAGTTACACTTTCATACAACACACGTGATCATAGTTACTTTATTTGACACATACCACAATGATAGTGAGTCTCTCATAAGACTTATTGGTTAGTATTGTTCCTACCTTATATATACTTTCCTTCTCTCTTACTCCTTGTACATCATTCATTTTCATGTTTCTTATACATAGCTTATATCTATAAAATATAAAAACAATATAATGTATCAAAAACATAAAAAAAATTCAAATAAGTACTCAAAATACATGAAATTATATATTGTATGCATTGCTATGTTTACATTTATTATATTTTATAGAAACTACATATGATATCTATCTTAGTATAGTCATATTTATCATACATACATGATTCGCTTGTTCTTATTGAGTATTTGTATATTGATATAAGATTCAAATCCAATACATCAATCCAAACTTGATATTATATATCCATGGGTATATACACTGATACATGGGTCTTCACTTGATACATTCACCCACTTGGGGGCTTCCTATACATAGTTTCAACTCCAATGCTCTATATTTATATACCCTACATCCCAACATTAGCATTTTTATATCTTGATATTGATCATCCTATAGTTACTCATATTTTTTTCATTTATTACTACTTTAAATTTTATACATATTTTCTCTTATATAGATTTATTCATGCATACTTTAATTTATATAATTACTAGTTTATATTTTATTATATCTCTATGTATTCAAGGGCATTTGAATATTCCATTTATATTTATCTCTATGCCACCTGTATTCACAATATGTATGCGTTTGACATGTGCCCATGTCTTTTGTGTGCCTTTTTGATTGCATATGTACACATATGAACATCCTTCTATGTGGCTCTAAGCCAACTCACTTGTTTCTTGAGTATGTGTACATTTAAACATGTATTTGTATACCTTTTATTCTTAAATTTAGTAACATGTGCCCATGTCCCTTGTATTACAGCCCCTTGGCCTACTTTACATGCCTCATGTATTTTGTATGTATGTTTTATTATATGCATAATAGATAAAAAAACTTGTAGTTTATTGCTACACACACTAGTTTTTAATGCCATGAGGGACCTCATACATCTAACCTTCCTACTTAGGTTCCATGATAGACATCATGCCCCATCCACCTAAGTAGCTACCCAATTTTACTCAAATTTTCTATTACATATAGTGTTATATCTATCTTGACAACCTTGTGAATGATAGACATGATATACATCATACATTCATTACTTATGCTCATATTATCTTATATTTTGATGTTGTGTATGCACATTATATTGGATTATTATTCACATATCATATATTCTCTAGTTAACACATAGTTTGTATAGCTTTTTATTTTAAGGATAGTTATTTCATAGGTTCAATAACTCCCCTCAAAAGAGGGGACATTAATTGGGATTTTTCATAGATATAGAGTTATTATATTGAATCACAACACATTTTAAACACAAAATATTATATTATAAAAATTAGACTTAGGTAAACACAATGGAAAAATATTGACCCAAAAAGTAGTATAGTTGTACAAAAATTAGATCAAAAGAACACTAACATCCAAATTGGGACACTAACACCAAATTTATAAAAATGGCTCTACTATCCAAGACATGGTGCTAATATTTAGTAGAATCAATTTTATAAAACCTATATTGGGAAAAAAAATTACATTAGGTACAGTATAAGTTTGCATATATTTAGTTACAAATTTATCAATTATACTCAATTTTGCTTAGATTTATACTAGTTCAGCTCGTATTCATATTATTTTTCTCAAATTAGGGGAATCATGTGTGGTATGACCATCACATATTTGGTTTATATATCTAAATAAAATTTATTTTAATATATTCTAGAATCCATATGCTTAGATAGCAGATTCAGGGCATGTGAACACCAAATTGTTTTTGTATGCTCACTTACACAACAATTAATTAGAAAGAATGAAAAATTCCATGTAATTATCTATGTTATATAAACCTAGAATAATTTTATAGTTTTCATAGTAGTTTATTTCCTTACTTCATCTAAAGTAGTTGGCATTCTTTAGTGTCTCATAGCTACGTAATATACTTGAGTGATCCTAGAACTGACACACCCAGTTAGATATTTATATTTACTTCATGTAATTAAATTTTGGATGGATGTATTACACATGGGTTGGAAATGATGGATTCATATCCTAATTTAATTATTGAGCCACATACATGAGAGGGTTAAACATACCATTAGTCTAATCCAATCTATTCATAGGTCATGATGCACTAAGTAGTGGTGGGAAATGATGGAGTCAACATAAAATTAAGTTATCATGAGGATTGTGAAAGTCATTAGCTTAGTTTAATCAATTCAATGATTGATCACTATATTCATGCACACACACACACACACACACACACATAGGTTGACACCATGTTCATACATTAGTTTGCATACCCGATGAGGTGTATTCATTCCTTTCCTCTTTCCTATCTTTTTACCCAATTTTACTTTGTCTTACTTCTTTACTTATTTTAGTCTTTTTATTTTTATATATCTTAATTAAGGCCTGATTTATGCATGTTTCACTTATAGGACATACATTAGATCATGCTTAATATAATCAAACCCAACTTCACATACTCAAACCTAACTTTATGGGCTTCACATCTTAGATAAGTCTAGGTATGCTTATTTTTCCTTTATACTAGTCATTTTATTTTTCTATATTTTTAGAGTAAATGGGGGGTAAATGTAATCACCTAAAAGTGTTATTTCAGTGTGAATAGTGATACGTGAAACTACATATCCCTATCTTAGCCCTATACCTATCATAGTGCCTATTATCACACTTATCCAACCTTTGTATCAGTCATAGGCATCCCTAGTTATCCCTAAAGTAGTCTTAGACCATCATTTCATGATCCTATCCATTTGTGTCTAGTTTCACTGGACAGTAGTGCCTTAATAAGGACACTAGAACCACATAATTCTAGTTTCCTAAAAATGATTCTAATGTACTTTTCCCAAATAGATATCTTTTCAAAAATAGAACCTCTTAGGGTTAGCCTAGACCTCTTTTATCATTCACACAAGCATCAAAGTAGTATAAATACATGAATTTTATCTCTCTAACCACTATATGGAAATTAGATGTAAAATGAATATTTAATCTTAGAATAATTTATGCATAATTAAGGTTATCAATCCATATTCTTACCTACCTTTGTATAATACCATCTAGAATAGTCCTAAGCTCAGAGTACCCATATTTCTAGTCTCAAGCACATTCAAATCATTAAAGGCCACTATCATACTAGATTCACTTAAACTTGTACTAACACTTAAATGGGGAGGACCAAATTAGGATTGATCGCTACTTGGAGTATTAGCATGTAGGCAACTCTCTTAACATCAAGATGTTGAGAATGTCTAGCCTACCATACTAGAAAACACACATTTTAGCTCATTCTAGATAGATGTCATAGCTACATGAAAGATTAATGTTTTCTCACTAACTTATTCATTACAAGAAAAATACAAGGTTTTAGAACTCATGCACATAGGAACATACCTCAGAGATCTAAACACAGGTGTATCTAGAATCTTTGAATAGTCCTACATAGAGGACATTACTACCAATATAAGGACATTACTAGACATTTCCAATAATGGTGCTACTGTCTAATTATTGTGATATTATTTAGGAGGGTTTATGAAATAGAGATATAATTTGTTATACTTAGATTATCTTCAACGTCAGTTTCCATCACCTATATCACCTATCTTAGTTATTTTCTTGCTAAGTTCTTTCTTTCACTATTTATTATTATTTTTATAAAAGTCAAACATAGTCAATTCTTTAGCAAATTAATATTTATATTATTTCATATTATTTCCTTTATTTAGTCTACTTGACTCTAAAAAAAATTAGATTTGCACTTCTTACATCCTAAAAGGTTAAAATAGTATGATATGCACCTAAATATAAAATTATTTCAAATTATAGATAAGGTTTTACTCTATGTTATAAAATACAAAAAATTGGAAAGATAAAAATAATATGGCTTGGGCGCTACATAATTGATAATGTATTAGACCAATTTTAATAAGACTACAAACACTAGCAGTCAATTTAAAATAAGTGTTTGCAAATGTTTAATGAAATTACTTTAACAATAAAGTATAATAACAATAATAGATCATATTATGATTGAAATATTAAATATATATGAGTAAAACATACGATAATTTGATGAGGGTGTGACCCCCACAAGCTAAAATAAGATAATAATTTGTAATATGTTGATAAACAACTACCCACTACCTCCTATATATATTCTAACTAGGACATGGTTATTTGATATCCCAAACTACTAACCAAATAAATGCATAAATAAATGTGATATAACATCAAATATGGATAATAAAGCCATAATTTGACTATTCCTATCCCAATACATGTAA